>CM076572.1:1274002785-1274382112 GCA_034641835.2 Pinus albicaulis | reverse complement strand
ACCGTACAATTGTAGAATGTCTCTGAATTGTTGATGATGAAATCTTGCCTTTACTGTTTTAGCGACTGATGACCTGCTCTGCCCAAGCTTCTTGACATATGTTGTTACTATAGTAGTACTGCAAAAACTTTTGAAGGAGTATTTCTCAATTTAACATAGGTTGCAATCCTTCTCATGCTATGTTTGATGCCACTGTAGTGAATTATTGATAATGAAATACCCTTTCTTCCAAAACCCTTGCTTCGACAAGTAGCACTGAATTGACAAATAGCACTACTGTAAACACTTTACTGCTCCTTTGATGATGAGACCTTGCTAATCTGATGACTAAAAGAATGATATCCTTGTTGAAGAATGTCGTGGCTAATAAATATTGTTAGCATTGTTATAAGGTGACTTCAATAAAGGTTATAACATCTATCCTTGCTTACTGCATCAAGCAAGCTGCTTATTTCTTATTATTGTATCTAGGCATTATTAGTGGCATCATTGTTCTTGAGAAACCCTTGCCATGTACAATGCACAAGACTTTTCTTTGACTAGCTTCCATTCAAGACCCTTGAACTGTTGTTAGGCAAGCTTCATTAAAATTGAATATATATAGGACCTATCTCTGTTACACAATGCTGGTATACCTTGATCTTGCACACAGCGATAGTGACACAGTGAATGGGACTAATACTTCAACTGTCATAAACTTGAGTATATTAATTTAGGCCTCTTTGCTGTAGGATGATGTGTTGTTGTGCTCAGAAATACACCGCTAACCTGCAAGATAATGTGTTCCTTCTTTACTGGACTTGAGGTACTCTTGTGCCCTAGATGAAGTTGAATCTCATATATGAGTCAAAATAAGAGCCTTATTTCACTACCCTTATTCCATTGCTTCATGCTCTCGGTCCTGTAATTCATATGTGCCTTAATGAGGGCCGAAACAAGGAAAATTTCACCACACAAAAGATTTTGTTGTTCTACAATAAAAGCTCGGGAATGAATGAGACTTCAAAGCCTAGAAAAAAAATTATGCCCAAACAAATTCCAATCACCCAAAGAAAAATTGCAATAAAAAACCTTTGATCTGTCACTAGGGCCGAAGGTAATAATCACAAGCCTTTTGGTGTTGTAGTTGGTGTTCAAAATAGGTACCCTAGATAAGGGTCGAGAGTCTTTCATTGTTCTGCAATTTTTTAGACTTAAACTTCAGATTTTAAGTGCACAATCATAACATAACCATGCCATCAAAAGGTCGTCCTCCACCTGTAATAGGAGATCACCCAAGCGAATCCCAAAACAAAAGAAATTATGAAAACCCTAACCCTCATCAGATCTTTGCATTATCTCTTCTAGGCCCAAAAATTTCAGAGGTGTATCAATAAGTTCATACACTTGGAGGGAACTAAGGACCTCTTTTTATAATTGATCCCTTTACTAGAAACGGCTTTAAAAGATGACCGTTGGACGAGATTTTTTAAGAGACACATTTGAATTGTCCATGCCTTGTAGCACAAGCAAGAAGGTCGTCTGCCGTTAAGGTGAATGGATTTGGGTTTCTCCTTTTTCTAATTGATGAAGGACACTTCTTATGAGTGAGAAAGACATGTGATGCCTTCCTGAAGGTGATTGCTCCACAAAGCATGATAAAGAACCCTGCATGATGTCTAATGACAAACAACCAATGAAGGAATGCCATGTCACCATCTTATAAGAAAGACTCCCAGACCGAGAGCTTCTGAAAATGGTGCTCCTGCTCCCCGTTTTCACTCCCGCTCCCAAGTAACCTTGCAAGTTTCACTTCAAATGCGAATATCTCTCAAAACATGAAAAACTACGTCGCGTGACAAAAGGCGAGGCAACTCCTGGTGCTGCTTGGATTGACATCAATGACAACCACCTATCAACAAGCCCTGGACAGAAGGGGCCGAAAATTCGGTCAAAGAACAGTCAACAAACTACAGTCAAATTTGGATCAAATCACAAAATTTGACTTGCGGTCAACCCTCGGTCAATGAGCCAGAATCATAGTATTCAAAACCAGTCGGTTCAAACCGATAACTGGTCAAACCGGTCAATCAGCTGCCCAACCGGGTCAAACCGGCCTAAAAACTCGGTTAAAGGAGCTTGACCAATTTTCCCGATCCAACTAGTAAAGTTAACCAAAATTCGGTTGGCTGCCACAGCCGCAAAAGGGACCCACAGACGCTAATTTGGCCAGTATTGGGTGGTTTTGGAGGGAAAAGGAGGGTTGTTTTCCTCCAAAAACACCCTCCCCACTCCTTTAAAAGCAGGGGTACCCTCTCATTTGTCTCACACATCTCATTTGGAGCTTTTGTGAGTTTGATTGAGAGCTTGGAGAGTGTTGAGTTTTTGTTGGAGTAGTGGAACAACATAGAGTTTGAGCTAAGTAGTAACCATCATGCCTCCAAAAGCCAAGGATACTGCATGGGCTCATTGTGATATGATTGATGGCAAAATGATCTGCAAGTATTGCCAAAAATCTATTGCAGGAGGGGGTATTTACAGGTTCAAGCAACACTTGGTTGGGATAGGAGACCATGTAAAGCCATGTGGAGCACCAAATGAAGTAATAGGGCATATTAGGGCAGAATACCTTCAGAAGTTTGAGACTCAAGTCACTGAACCAATAGAGAAGTTTGTGACTCGAGCAGTTGCAAAGTTTGGGAGTCGAGACTCAACCAACTAAGTTTGATCATGATGAGAAGTTTCAAGTGATAATGTTGATCACTAATATCATATATGTAGATTTGTAGTAGGCCAGTGGCCCCATAGTTTGTAAGCTTTGTTTTTGAACTCTAGAGGCCATTTAGAGTCTCATTGCTTATGTATTTTGTCGATGATATGTATTGCACTCGGTGACATTTTGATATATTCACCTTTACATGGTATATAAATGAGAAAAATTTGAATATTTTGTCTGTATTGGCTTGGAATCATGGTTGAAAATCTTAAAAATGTTACTGCAGTACGCACACAAGCTAAGGAGGACTCCTTGCATGGTTAATGTGCCTTTAAGGATTGATAAAAGAAGGAAGTTTCATTTGGTAGAAAGGGTAATTCTCTGCAGCAGCAGCTTGTTTCCCTTCATTCATCTTCTCCTATTCTAGCTTCTTGTATTATGTGCAAGGGATATAACTAGATCATTTTTGTATCTCTCTATGATGCAATCAACCTTCTAATTAATGCAATATAAAGTTTGAGTATGCCTTTTGTCCAACTCTTGAAACTTGTTGGTACATCATCGCAGTATTCTTGAAGTTTCTTAGGCCTTTATTTTGGTAATAGTTACCAATTGGAGTGATTTTTTATATTTTCATTGTCATTCTTTAAGCTACAGCAAACAGTAAAATTCCACCAAATTATTTCAAAAACTGACATCACATCTTTGTCTGGTTGATTGCATGGCAAAGATTAATTTATGTGTTGTTTTTACATGTTTACATGCAGATCTATGGGTTAATTTCAGTGCAAAGAGTAGCTAGGGCAAGGTAGATGAATTACACTATGTGCAGGCTGACACACTATACATAAAAATATGAATAGATTGATGGAGTCTCAAGCAAAATGAGGTTAAGGTCTCTAGCAGCATCTGTAGAAATTATGAGTGCATCATATCTACTTATGAGGAAAATCCAGATGTAGACAGTCAAAATGGAAGCTGAATCTAAACTAACATTCTTATGTTCTCAATTGTGTAAACAAATGTATGGCTTAAATATTTACAACTCTTATTTTTTTATAAATTTATCATATATTACAAGGATATTCTATCTTCAGTTTATTTCCCAGTCAGCCTTGGATGTCAAATGTGATAAGTCTTGTGGATATTGATACACTTGACTTTTGTGTACTACACATTTTGGATCCATACACATTGTACATCCTTTCAGAGCTGCTCTCTGCTTCAGGATCATCAGTTCTAATGCTTTAGCTTAAAATAGCACCTTACTTTATGCATCTTGCTTTTTATAGCAGTTGATTTTGAACTCCCGCTTTGTATGAACATCAATATGTTTGGCAGTCCCATTGACCTACTCCCATGGTCATCTGAACATTAATAAAAAACATCTTACCTTGTCCATCTTTGCTTATGTAGGAGCAGGGAGATCTTGTGCATTCTGTTTTACTTTTAAGGATTCAGTTAGCAGAAGATGGAAGGTGTCATGTGACATTACAATAGATGCCACATTAAAATCTAAGAAAACTTACATATTCCAGGAGGGTCCCAGAGACTGACTGAAGCAGCCCAAGCTTCTTTGTAATTTTCCTCATCACTTGAACGCCTCTTGCTTCTTACGAGATCCTAGAAACACAAGAAAGTAAAAATACATACGATGAAACCAAGTAACTGAGACTGACAAAACATGATAAATACAGAAACCAAAAAGTGCAGTTATCTACTCACCCTAAATTGGTTCTTCTCTTCTTTGGTTGACGGTAGCATGCCATCATGCATGTTTCTCCACTCTTCAGCCAACTTTATCAAAAGGACAACATATGGAATATTTTTGTGTATCACAGAATCCTCAGTGTCAATATCAAAATCATCCACAGACCTGAACCAACTTCAACCAGTAAATTGGTTGAAACTCGAAATATTTATGATTCATAGCTATCTTCTAAGGAAATGAATAAAACCCATTTCAACATCACTATTGTATCTGCAGTGTGTTTATCTAAAATTGAGAGATGCAAATGTCTCGGTGTCTTGAAAACCATCACACCTCTTGAGTTCAGGCCATGGCTTATGAAGCTTGAGATCCTCACGAGAGTGCTCTGGCTTGGACTCAACCACATCATGCTCCTGTAAGGATAATATATTAGCATTTGCTAAAAGGTTAAACATGTTGCACTGGCATTGTGCCTTTATCAAAAGAAAAATATGACCAGCAAATCAATATGAGACCATGATTCAAATCATATCACCTTCAAACTAATTCGGACTAACCCAGTGAGTCCATATGAGCGTGCAATTACAAGTATCACATTCTGCTGTCTGCAAATTCTATCAAGCTTCAAAACCACATTCTCTGCAAGCTGCAGAATTATCAAAAAATAACAATGTTATGTTCAAAATAAAACAAAAACAAGAAAAGAGCATTTGAACAAAAACAGAGATTTTCATTAAAAAGATAGCAGTATTATTTCAAGAGGAAATGATTTGGAAGGGCACCCCACTTACCCCAGAAGAGATTTGTGTCAACCTTCAACACAAAAAGGAGGGACAGATTTCCACAACTTATGTATTGATGAAGATACACAGGAAAAATAACTTGGACTCTAATAAGCCATCCTAGTTCAAAGTTCATGAGACTCGATAAAGACACCACATAGCCATGCAATTAGAGCTTAACTACCCATTAATCATAGATGCTAGGTGGTTATGACCTTAATTAAGCATATATTGTCTTCGAAAAGCCATTACCTTCGTTTCGCATGTCAAAAAAGAGTGTTGTTTTCCACAGATTAAAGTACAAATCTATGTCACACCAAGTCGCCAGTACATGGAGACACACACCCAATACATCTAGACACCCCCACAAAAATTTCAAGGGAGTGTAAGGTACATCAGGCATAGAACAACAGGTGAGATATTTTATTTGGGATTATCTGCATAGAGTAAGTCATTAATCTACGATTCCCTAGATAGACAATGGAATCCCCCTGGGATCTCATAATAGATGGGAACCAAAATATCAATTCCTCCATCTCAACCTTCTCACGATGGCACCAACTGGTAGATCTTGCCCAGCCAGTCAAGCTGGTGCCCAACCTCTAAGTTTGTGTGAACCTACTCTAAGCTGGCCCAGAGGAATGCAAAGAGCATAAATCCAATGACACCATGAGTCTGGAAGCCTAACAATCAGGCTGTCCCTCAACATCATGAAGTGATTTGTGTTAAAACAAAATCTAACACCCCCAAATGAGCCCCTAAATACATAAATAAATGATAATACATACTAATCATTGTTCAGTGCCAAGTCCAACGAAGACATGTTGTGAACCCAGGCTACTGAGATCCTCTCCTTCCCCAATGTCCGGAAAAGGGGGCATTATAGTCCTCTCCTCCCAAAATTGCTTGTCCTTGAGCAATTCATACACCTATACCAGGGTTCCAAACAAATCTAAAGAACCCCTTTTGTATTACAGAGATGGAATCCAGAATCTGTATACCAAGACCAATTGCTGGATCCCAAATGCATCTAAAGGAGGATACTCCTGTTGCATCAACAGGATACTATAAATCCTTGTGCCTCCCGCCTTCCAGTTGTGCTCCCATACTTGGTCAAGCTTTGTTGTACAAGAGGATAATCCACCTGAATCCCACTGCCAAATAGGGAATCTAGCATCCCCAATGCTCCAACACTCCAACTGCACTATGCCCTTGGCTAGAAGTAATCTATCATAGATTTCCATTTGATAGGGTACCAACTCATAATTTCCCTCCAGTCTAACTGTTGGGGATGTTTGTTGTAGTAGATGTCAACTGCCACCATAACACCTCTAAAGTTCCTGACTTCACAGAGAGTGTCTCTCCCACTAGTCATCAACGACCCCTGAAACAAACCACCATGCTAACGCTGCGCTACTCTGATTATGGCTAAGATGCCACTACACCATAGCTCTTGTTTTTGCATCCCTATATACTTGATATCCTTCTCTATCAACCTGCAAGATTAGATTCCTACTTCCTCATACCATCCATCCATCACCTTCTCCTTATGTGGGCTGAGAAATAATGTGCGAGGTTGCTTACTACTCACATTTTTACTCCACTGCAATTGTGAACTCTAGGTGTTGCAAGCCTTGCTTATGCACCTTTTGAAGAGGGTTGTTGTACATTTCACCTCCCGCTCTCGCTGAAAGCAACTTAAGAGCATGTTTTTGTTGTTGCCCTATCAGGAGTTTTAACTGCTCCTCAATATTAGGAAGTTTGACAGTTATCCTAGCACTCTTGATCCTCCATTTTTCAAGCTCACTGTCCTTCAATATTGTGAACATTAACCTCCTGAGTTTTTCCTTTATTTCTAAGAGGCCTCCTACAAGCTCTTGCAAATCCGAAGCTTCTTTGTACTTGTTCATCTCACCCATCTGAACTTTGGTGTCACTGCTTCCATCGTCCTCCGGTGTTATGGTGTTTGTCTATGATGAGGATTGTGCTTCACTAGCTCTTTCTTTTTCTACCGGTTCCTCATCAACTAACATGTTTTCCTCTTGGGGTATGGCATAGACTCCACGGTTTCACCTTGTTAATTTGAGAACATGTTCTATGCCATTTCAGATTAGGGCACAAAATACTGAAGCAGATAGAACATAGCAATAGATCGATGGAAGACAAGCCAAAACAGAGATGATGGCGTTACGGCGATCAGCAGGATGCTTCTACCAGCAAAGTCTCCAATAGGTCATTCAGCCAAGCGTGTCACACACAACCCCAACACAACCCAAACAAAGAATACTCAACAGATGAACGCAGCTCCATCGCCATCAAGAGAGAAGAAAATCCTCCACACATTGTGTGTATAATGAACTCCAAGTCTCTCCAATATATAGGCATCTTTGGGGGCATGTGACACGTCATTTAAGACATTTAAGTCTATATTATATTTCAGGCCGACCTAGCACATAAGTGGAGTAAATTCAAAGTACATGTTCTGCTCATCCGATCGAGATGATCTTTAGATCAATCTTACACCTCTCCGAAAGAGGAATCCAATAAAAATATTGGGATCGTCATCTGAGCAGCAGAACCCAGAGTTTGGACCTAGTTGCCCAAATTTAACACTCCCTCTCAACTAGGGAGAACTCCGTCCACTAGTGCAATCCAAACATCGTGCGTCATTCCGCCGTAACTTGCTTTGCTGGCCTCTTTATTTTAGAACAGAAGTGGGTCAGTCACTAAGACATCATTCCCAACTCACAGATTCTATAGGACTCACAAAGAGTCTCATACCAACTCGAAGTTGGTTTACCTGACCCGAAGTCAGTGGGAGGTCCGAAACCTCACTAGGACTCAAGAGAGTCATATACTAACCCGAAGTTAGTTTCACTGACCCGAAGTCAGTAGGAGGTCCAAAACCTCGCTAAACTTGATCCCAGATCAAGTTGTTGGACACGTGCCATCCTAGACATAGAGAGTACGGCAATCTCCAATGCGTCCATCGGTCTTGCTATGGTCTCTATTCACATTTCCCACCTCATTGGCCAAATGAGAGGTACTTCCCATGAGTCTGAAACTTCATGGGTAGGATGCATACGGGGCACAGATCAAAGAGAGGTAAACCATCTCAATATCATCATGGTGGGGCGGAAGCACACCAACTAGGTTCGGCAAGCCTAGCCTTGTGGTTGCTTATAGCACCAAAGCTATCCCCAAAACCCCCTTGGAGCTCCCAAAGCTCATCGTCCAACACGACCCTCCAAATAGGGTCGTTCCATGATTCCAAGATTCTCACGGAAGGTTAGGAACATGACCTTCCCCAAAGGCATTGTGAGAATGTCCACGACCTGCTCATCAGTTCCTATATGATCGAGCCTTACAGTGCCTCGCTGTACCATATCCCAGATAAAGTGGTATCAGCCGTCAACATGCTTGGATCAATCGTGGAACCCGAGATTCTAGAAAAACGAATCCCCCTCTGGTTATCAAAAAGGATAACGGTGGCATCTAGCACATGCTCAAACAGTTCACTGAAGAGCTTTCGCACCCAAGTGGCTTCACAACAATCCATACATGCTGCAATGTATTTGGCCTTAGTGGTGCTTAAAGCTACCAACTTCTACTTCCTGCACGAAGCAGTCCCAAGTGTGAAGCAGCATCCAGATGTGCTCTTGCGATCCACCACACTGCCAATCCAATCAGCATCAGTATATCCATGGAGTATCATACTCCTAGCAGTGTATCTCAGCCCATGGTCTATCGTGCCCCAGAGATATCTCTTGAGTTTCTTGGCACCAACCCAGTGAATGTTATGGTCAACCATTCACTGCACATCATATGTTCGGACAGGTGTTGACTAAGAACATCAGAGCCCCTACAAGTTGACGATACTCGGTAGGATTTGCTAACACAGACCCAGCAGCGCTACCACTCAACTTCTTAAAGTTGAGCTCCATTGGTGTCGACACGGACTTACAGTCCACCATACCAAATCTTTCCAGAAGCTTCACAATGTGTTTTCCTTGAGAAAGGAAAATCTCGCCAAGTCTCTGCCAGACCTCCAGGCATAGGAAATAGTGCATCAGTCCTAAGTCCTTCATTTCGAACTCAGCAGCGAGCTCCCTCTTGCTCTGATGAATGAGAGAGTCAGCATCTGTCAGGAAGAGATCGTCCACATAGAGAACCAGAATGAGAGGCTTTTTCTCTATCAACCTTGAAGTAAAGGTTTGAATCATCATTACTATGAGTGAAGCCCAGCTTCATCAAGTAGCTATCTATCCTCTCGTACCAAGCCCTGGGGGCTAGCCAACCTGTAAACATGGGTGTCTCGATCTTGGACTTTGAATCCCAAAGGTTGCTCTTCATACACCTCTTCCTTTATCGCACCATGCAGGAAGGCGGCCTTCATATCCATCTGATGAGGATTCCGTCCTTGCATAGCAGCAAGGGTAATAATAGATTACAGGTGCAATCATAATCAATGCCTTCCTAGAGAAGTCTCAGGCAACACATTTTCCCATCAGATCCATGCTTGATCTTATATCGAGTTGACAACAGCTATGTTCTGTGGTCTAGGGACCATATCCCAGACATCACCCTCGCATCCTTGCAGACTTGATGCTTTACAGTTTCTTCAAATGATTCAAGCTCATATTGTACTCATGGCAGCTAGATACCCCTGGTATTTATATGGCTTCTTGTTTTTCTACTGGAATTTCCCCCCTAAAGCCATATACCCTTGAGCCATGAGAGTCTTCTTTCTTTCAGCAATGATATTAGCTCAGGAGCATATACAGTTGTATTCTCCCTCTTAATGCCAGCTTCTCTTGTGAGAGAAGACATCTAGTTCAAATGAGAGCATTCCAGACACCAAATTGGAAAGTAGTCTTATTCTTCCACAGTCAAAGCCATTCAAGACTCATGCATCTTGACACGTATCATATGTTGTCATCATGGATTTCAGTGTTGCTGTGATATTATCATATACATTATTTGATCAAAACTTCACAGGCTTTGCTGACCATGGTGCAAGACTCCAACAACGTGACTGAAAGCTGCAAACAACTTCTCAGATCACACTTCCAAGATTATCATTACGCTCCAATGTAAGACTGATACTGTCGCAAGCTTACAGCTATTATGAATTTTGTAAACATGGGTGTCTGTCTATGTCACTGTCATGATGACAGTGACATAGAATGATAGATTTGGATCCTCAAATTTGCGCCTACAAAACCGTCTTCACTGTCATATCGCTGATTACGATGTTGCCATAATTTTATCGCACCCATCACTGTCTTTTTCATCATGGTCATACTTCCATATAGTATTGAAGATTTCAAACTTCATAGTCATACATATTCTGCCATATGTCACTATCAAACAGAGAGAATATATCATGATTCCTCCTCTCATTATCCTGCACTGCTTCTTATTTTTCAGATCTGCCCATTTGTCATTCTTTGATCATTTTTAGAAGATTGCTCCTAAGGTTACCAAAATTGGCCTAACTCTATAAAAAATCAAATTTTCCTTGTCACTCTCCCTAGGGCTTACAGATTTGCCCATCTAGTCAATAATCTGACCGCTTCATAAGATTGCACCAAGGGCTTCCACAGTCAACCCTTAAAAAAAAATCCTTCCAATTCCAAAAAAAAATTTCTTAGGGCTTCCAGATCTGCCCAACTACAGTTAATGGTTAGAGCTTCAAATTCATATCTCAGTTCAGCAATTTTGTTTCCTAAATTTCACAGATCTAGGAACCAATCATATAGATGTTCCAAACACTGAATTTACTACAACTCTGATTTTGTGCATGCCACAAGTCTAGTTAGGGCATATTTCAGAACCCTCAACACTTGCTCCAAACACTGTGATATCTTCTCCAACTGGGCTACTTCATTTTTTGTTCAAACTAGGCATCAAATTATGGAGATAGGGCTTTAGGTTGCTCCTCGACACACCCTACAGCCAACTTGTACTCACAATAATATAATCTGCCGCAATACATATGAAGAAGAGACTGTTCAGTATGCGGACTTCGAGAGATCTTTGTGGTTGAGCTAGGAGAGCAATCGTAGACTTTTAGGTTCACCCAACTTCACTTCTAACCAATGATGTAGCTCCCTTACCTCTGCGGCCCAAACAATATGCCAAAAACACAAATCTCATGCACAAAAAAATCACATCAAACTCACATGTTCGCTGCGGGCCAATCAATTTATTCGAATAAGAATACGTCGGGCTTGCTCGACCAAACACACACAGTGACTCACTGCTCTTTCCTTCTACAAAATACGTCCAATATGATCACTGCGTCCAAGCCCCTGATTGCTCCTCCAGGATTAAGTGCAACTGTGTATATTGCTTAATGATCGCCCAATCGGCTCTACTGACCCACGTATGATGCCTCCCGCGTAATTAATTGGATTTTCATAATCGACATGAGCTCGACTACCGATTCAGATTTACGTGACCCAGCAACTCAGCAGACCCACGCTCATGCAACATTGCCCAAAAATATTTAAAATGCGTTTCAATTTCACAGTAAATTGTTCATTTGGCGTGTGCTTTGAGGATCCGATCCCTGTTTAACGACAAGTAACGCTGCTACAGTTTCGGGAGGAGGCCCAGCTTTGACAGAAACCAACTGTTCTTGTGCGATGAGCTGCGGATGTGGGCAGTAACTTCTGTAATCGTCCTTCACGTCAAATTCCGGTGGACAAGCGGCGATTTGTGCAACCGTCTAAATAATCGGGCCAGTTTAGCCATGAACCTATTTCTAATTTCCGATATACTAGATAGCAATGGATTGAAATTCCAGAACTCAAATTTAACACGTCCACGCAAAATAAATGCCTCCGTCTCCTCTTTAGAGATCCAAAAGATGATAGATACTTACCTAACGAGAGGGATCCATATCCACGCTATCCTCCTCTAGCTCCTGCAAGCATCGGGCCGATGGCTAAGCCCAGGAGAACTGACAGAGACAGAGCTATCACTGCGTTCATCATTCATGTTGTTCGTAATCCCATCCAGAGTGTCCTTTGCAATATAAGTTTTGTTGACAATGGAAATAATTTTCAATTTTGCAAGTGTCGTAGCGTGGACGGAACATTTGAATATTTGGCAAATAATAGAATATTCATGGCCTGCCACTAAGGCCCTATAGCTTAGGTCAAAATGATTTCTTCCACCACACAAAACAGAACCAGGAGTGCGATCAAACTGACAACTATACGAGCTTTCTCAGCCTACCCTTCCAAATCCATATCTAGCATTAATTCCATACCCACCTTGACCGGAATATCTCAAAGAAACAAGAGCCAAAAAACTGAGTTGACCGTCAGCAATTAATGAATCCTCCCTGTGTTTCAGAAAGGGAGCGGTCCACATACGCTGCTCTTACGCTATGTCATATTCAACACTTTTAAAATTGCATGCTTAAATCTGCACGTTGTCACTTGCTGTGGTATGGCCTGTGGCCTACCGCACATATTTTTTTTCTTTTCTTCTAAGGCTAACGACACCCTTAATCGCCCTTAGAATAACCCATATCTCGATGCCTTAGATAAGTTGGGCGTTGTCTTCTCCTAGCTCTGATACCATGTTAATTTGAGAACATGTTCTATGCCATTTCAAATTAGGGCACAAAATACTGAAGTAGATAGAACATAGCAATAGATCAATGGAAGACAAGCCAAAACAGAGATGGTGGTGTTACGGCGATCAGCAGGATGCTTCTACCAGCAAAGTCTCCAATAGGTCATTTAGCCAAGCGTGTCACACACAACCCCAACACAACCCAAACAAAGAATACTCCACAGAAGAACGCAGCTCCATCACCATCACGAGAGAAGAAAATCCTCCACACATTGTGTGTATAATGAACTCCAAGTCTCTCCAATATATAGGCATCTTTGGGGGTGTGTGACACGTCCTTTAAGACATTTAAGTCTATATTATATTCCAGGCCAACCCAGCACATAAGTGGAGTAAATTCAAAGTACATGTTCTACTCATCTGATCGAGATGATCTTTAGATCAATCTTACACCTCTCCAAAAGGAATCCAATTAAAATATTGGGATCGTCATCTGAGCAGCACAACCCGAAGTTTGGACTTAGTTGCCCAAATTTAACACACCTCCTTCCTTCTCCTTTCACCCTTTGGCTACAAGAAATATTTCCTTCAGCAATTATTCCCCAGTGACCAATTGTCCTCCTTTCCTACTATTATGGGCAATTTTGCTTCCTTCCTTTTTGGTTCTTACCCTTGTTGGCATAATGTGTGATCTGTAACCTTGTTGAATTTAACTCTCTTTCAGTCAGCTGCCTTTTTAACCATTTAAGGTTAAGTTCAACCAATCTTTTGAATTGTTCATAAGCAACAGGTGAAACAACCTGCTCTTTCCTTCAAATAGCCAACACCTTTGACTGCAGCTGATCAAAGACAAATATTTTTCATGTTGGATCCAGACGAACCTCCGAAATGGAACGACGTTCAAATGGTGGGGTTGAAGAAGATGAAATGGAAGGACTTTGCTATCATCGAGACGAACCTCCGAAATGGAAGGACGTCCAAACGGTGGGATCAAAGAAGATGTGTCGGTGGAATGGGTTGAATACTCCATACAGGAAACGCCGCCAATTAACCGGAGATGATTCAAATTGGATGTGGTTGTCAGCAACAGCTAAGGTGTCGGATGGAATCGCGACAGACGACGTGCAGGAAAATGGAAGGGAAGGAGGGTGTTAGGGTTGGCGGGGTTTACAGCGGAAAGGAAACGATGATGACAGATGAGGAGGACGAAGGTGTCAGTGTTGGGTTCGAAGGGGACATCGAGGAGGGGCATGAATGACGAACAAGGGTCAGGCAGAACAATGGACGGGAGAGTCGATAACAATTTCGACAAGGGAATAGAATGGGCACGATGCGAGATTGGTTAGCGGAGATGGCGTGGTTGACAGCGGAACAGGTTGTGCACTGTTTGGAACAAGAAGCATGCACGAGTTGTACGAACATCGGCAGCAGCACAGCGGTGGCTCCGATACCAGAGGAAAGAGAAAACTTCAACATTAGAGAGAAGTCATATATATTTTTATTAATAAATTGGATGATGGATACAATTATGGGAGAACCATGGCTTAAATACTGCCTCGAGTGCCTCTTGGTGAATGGGCATGATCTTTGATCATGCCCTTTACCTAATTTAACTAATAACTACAGAGATAATTAGTTTTTACATAACAACAAATAGCCAATTGCCTACTTCCTCTTCTTTCTATATATCCCTCGGCTGCTTTTGTTGAAGAGTAATATGGAACCCTTTTGAGAAGGGTTTGATGATCTACTTTGTTCTTTCCTCCATCAGAACATCACTATCCAAAGATGTATTGTTGAACTATTGCGGCCTTATCATCAAGTTATTTATGGCATTTGTGAGACTTTCTAAGGCTTATTTCCATCTGTCGTCCATGAGCAAATTTTCAAATTCCACCTTTTCAAACAGTCAACAAGCCAATCCCTTTAATTCACAATTATTTTATGAAATTTCTTCAAAATATCTCTAGAAGTAATTTTGCCAATAAATTCCAAAAAAAAATCACAGCCAATAAATGACAAATTTTTCATTGAAATATGTCACAGCAGAAACCAACCAATTTTATTAATAATATTGAGGGATCATTTTTTTTTACTTGCCACATTTAATCAACTACTGTAATAACACAACCTTTCCGAAAATAAACTCAGTTGCAGCAATAACACGGCCTCTCCACCAATAAATTCAACCCAACAAAATAAATTTAGCCGGAGAAGAGAAATTTGGCACAAGATAAATTCAGCCCAATAGAATAATTTCAGCCTAGCAAGGGAAATTCAGCCCAACAAAGTAAATTCAGTCGAGCAAGATAAATTCATCCCAACAAAATAAATTCAACCCAGTAAAATAAATTTGGCTTGTTACCACAAAATCTAGCGGCACTTGGAGAGAGAAACCATGCAAGACAAGAAGCTAGACGAAGTGCTAACAATGAGGTAGAGGCCCAATGACACCTCAGTCAAAACCCCTTGCTCTTTATGGATTATCACTAATGGGAGGAGTCTCAGTAGGATAGGATCACCTTATTAATGATATTGTAAGGTTAGGGTATAAGGTGATAGGCTAGAATCTTATAAGAAAGACTCACATTTCAGGTATATGGCTTCACTAAGAAGCAATGTGCTTTCTATGCGAGGCCTAGGAAGAAAATGCACAAAACATAGGGTTTGTTAATTTTGCTTAGGAATCGCGGCAGACGGCGTGCAGGAAAATGGAAGGGAAGGAGGGCGGTAGGGATGACGAGATTTACAGCGGAGGGGAAACGATGATGACAGATGAGGAGGACGGAGGTGTCGGTGTTGGGTTCGAAGGGGGCATCGAGGAGGGGCACAAATGACGAACAAGGGTCGGGCAGAACAACGAACAAGAGAGTCAATAACAGTTTGAACAAGGGAATAGAATGCGCACGGTGCGAGGTTGGTTAGCAGAGATGGCGCGGTTGACAACGGAACAGGTTGTGGACTGTTTGGAACCAGAAGTGATGCGCGGGTTGTACGAACATCGGCAGTAGCACAGCGGTGGCTCTGATACCAGAAGAAAGAGACAAATTCAACATTAGAGAGAAGTCATATATATTTTTATTAATAAATTGGATGATGGATACAATTATGGGAGGCCCCTGGCTTAAATACTGCCTTGAGTACATCTTGGTGAATGGGCATGATCTTTGATCATGCCCTTTACCTAATTTAACTAATAATTACAGAGATAATAAGTTTTTACATAACAACAAATAGCCAGTTTCCTACTTCCTCTTCTTTCTATATATCCCTCGGCTGCTTTTACCGAAGAGTAATATGGAACCCTTTTGAGAAGGGTTTGATGATTTACTTTGTTCTTTGCTCCATCAGAACATCACTACCCAAAGATGTATTGTTGAACTATTTTGGCCTTATCATCAAGTTATTTATAGCATTTGTGAGACTTTCTAAGGCCTGTTTCCATCTATCGTCCATGAGCAAATTTTCAAATTCCACCTTTACAAACAGTGAAAAAGCCAATCCCTTTAATTCACAATTATTTTAGCAAATTTCTTCAAAATATCTCTAGAAGTAATTGTAGAAATTTTATTATCCACTCTGGTTTTCAGTTTCATCTTATTTCTCCCATAAAGTTAAATGTCCATTCCCATAAGTTATAACCATACATTCAACAAGCTGGAAAAATAAATATTTTCTGAAAACACAAATTCTTGAAATTTCACAGCGCTGAAAATGCAGAAATAAAAACTCAGAAAAATAAATCAGCCACACGCTGATTATTGGTCAATATGACCCTGGAAAAATGCCCTACAACTCTTAGGGAAAACTAGTTCAAAAGCTTCTCTTTATTTCTGAATATTCTTTTACAGTGAACAGTAAAACACAGTAAAAATTACAACAAACACAAAAACTACCTATCTCGATTGCCGTGTCAACTTTCCACCTTAAAAATCGTGCCAACAGCAAGTACAAAATTACAGTAAAATTAAAGCATTAAATGTTGTACTTGCTACCTTGAAAAATGTGCCAGATTCTGCATGTACGACACTGTACGGACAGTACAACAATCGCTCCTCAATTTTCGTGCCCTGAAAAGTTGCCTCGAAAATCGTGCCCTTGACTGTTGAATTTGCTCCTCGAAAACAGCATTGTACCTTGCCTTGAAAAGCATGCTAACAATGTTGTACGGATTCTATCTTGGTAACCATGCCAAGAAAAAGTTGTTGTCCGAAAATACTGCCTTGGGAAATGTGCCAAGCTTCTGTACGGATTTACTGCGTATCTTTGCTGCTCTCCCTCCGCTCAGAAATTTCTCCTTAACTTTCTCTCCTCCTCTCTCAATCTGCTCATGAAATACTGAATGATCTTTTCTCTTCTTTTCCTCCTTTAACCTAACCCTTAGTGACTTTTGGGGAATCCCTAAATCTAATCGCTGAGATAGCTTTAGATCTAAGGTTGAGATTAAATGTGCATTTAAATCTCACTTTCTATTTTTTAATTCACCCCACTTTAATAAAGACCCTCTTAGTCATTTATTTCCAAAGTCACTTTTCACTTTCTAATTTCACATTGACTTTATTAAAATCACTTTAAAATTAGATTTAGTAATTTTATCACTTAAAATCACTTTTAAATTAGATTTGACTTTATAACTTATGAGAAAAAGTGAAATACAATTAGACATTTGGGCACTTTTCCCTAGGCCAAAGATCAAAGCCTTAGGGAACCACATGTCTTCCGGTAACCAAATTTCAACACTCCCTCTTATCGAGAAAGGTGTTCCTCACCACACCCATCTTGTCTCTGAAGTAGACATGTTTGCCCCATGGTAAGGCTTTGGTAAATAAATCTGCTACCTGCTCATCTATGGGAATATACCAGTGTTGCGAACATCTCGATAACATCCCGATTTTATCTCGAAATCATGATTTTTTAGCCTAGCCGATGTTTACCGATTTTTAAAAATATTTTTTATGTTATATTAATTTTGCCGATGTTTGGCGATTTCTTACCGATGTTTTCCCGATTTTTACGATTTTTTAGTTTCCCTTGGCGATTTTATCCCGATGCCGATGTTCGCAACATTGGAATATACTCAAGCTTCACAGCTCCCTTCTGAACATAGTCTCTGATGAAATGATCTTTGATGCCGATATGCTTTGACCTGTCATGAAATACTGGATTCTCCGTGAGTTTAATGCAACTCTGATTATCACAGTAAATCACTGAAGGTCTCAACGGCTGACCAAATAAGCCAAACAACATCTTGCGAAGCAATAAGGCCTGACATCTAGTTAAACTCGCTGCCATGTACTCTGCTTCTGCTGAACTCAATGCTACTGACTGTTGCTTTCCGCTGAACCACGACACCACTGTCGAACCCAACCCAAAACAACACCCTGAAGTGCTCTTCCTATCAGAAGCACAACCTGCCCAATCAGAATTAGTGTACCTTGCCAATCTCACTCCATCTCCCTGCCTATAATCCAGACCATACTCCATTGTCCCCTGCAAGTACCGCAAAATGTGTTTTGCAGCAACCTAGTGCACCCTCCTGGGCTCACACATGAACTAGCTCATCGTGTTGACTGCAAAACATATATTTGATCTAGTGTTGACCAAATACATCAAGGAACCAATCAGTTGTCTATACAATGTGGGATCCACCAACTCCAAATCTTAAGTGTGAAGCTTCTTCCAGTTGGTGATCATAGGTGTCAACATGGGTCTACAATCCTCCATGTGGAATCTGCCAAGGATGTCCACAATATACTTCCCATATCCCAAGAAGAAATGCCCCTCCTCCTGCCACACCTCCAAACCCAAAAAGTAATGCATCAAGCCAATGTCATTTATCTCAAATTCCGACGCAATATCTCTCTTGCAGCTCTCTATGAGTCTATCTGCACCCGTAATGACCAAGTCATCCACATACATCACCAGAATGAGAGGCTCCTCACCTATCACAATAAAGTATAGGTTCGGATCTACATCACTCTTTGTGAAACCCATCTCCTGCAAGTACGTATCATTCCTGGAGTACCAAGCTGTAGGAGCTTGCTTCAGGCCATAAAGGGCCTTTAGTCTGCACACATGGGATTCTTTCCCATGCACCTCAAAGCCCTGTGGCTGCTTAATGTACACCTCCTCCTGTATGAAGCCATTGAGAAATGCGGTCTTCACCTCCATCTAGTGGATCCTCCAACCCATCTCTGCTACTATCGATATAATGGAGCGAATCAAAGTATATCGAGCCACGAGAGCGAAGGTCTCCTCATAATCTACTCCCTCTACCTGGGAGAACCCTCTACCACAAACCGTGCCTTGAATTTCTCAATGTTGCCATCTGCAGCATGCTTTACCTTGTAAAGCCATCTGAAAGTAACCACGAATTTGCCCTCAGGCCTCAGCACCACCTCCCAAACATCATTCTTCATGATAGAAGAATACTCCTCCTACATGGCCTCTCTCCAAACCTGCTGGCTAGCTACCTCCTCATAGCTAGAAGGCTCAGAGCCAACGATGTTGGCAACCATTGCCATAAAGCTACAGAACCTCTCAAGTGGTCGGCTCTCTCTGACTGGTCTCTTCAGCCCAGCAACAAATGTGGCCTCTCTCAAGGTATCATGAAGCCACTTGGGCTTCCTCTTCCCTGAGCACACTTCTCCCACCGGAGAATGAAACTCCTCATCCTCATCAAGAGCCTGAACTCCTGAATGTCCATCTGTTGTCCTCCTGCCTGAACCTGAACCTGTAGATGCTGAAGTACCGTGTGAACTGTCCATCAGTGGACTACCTAATAGACTGCTCTGCATGATGCCCGACGCACCAGCCTCTGACTCTGCGAGCCATTGCTCACTGATGGACCTGACATCGTAATCGATGTACCTCCTGATCCCTGCCAACTGGATCCCTGTGCCTGACTCAGCTGCTCCTGAGGGTCTGGCCGATCCAGATACTTTAACTCCCGTGACCTCCTGAAAGCCTTGTCCTTCTCGAACATCATATCCCGCCTGACAACAACTCTCCTCTGTGCAGGAATATAAATCCGAAAGGCTTTCGAGGTCTCACTTGCACAAATCCCATCAACAAAGCTCAGCCATGAACTGGGAAGGCCATTCACTGCAATCCGCACCAACTAAGTGGGTGGAATGACCTCTCCAACTGCTGCCAACTCATCTCTCACATTAATGATCTTTGTGAGGTATGCAGTAGCACTATCAGTCTTTGCCATCTTAATGGCCTTTAGCTTCTCCCTTGGGACCATTTTTTTGTTCTCATTGGTACTCTAGTAGACATTGGTCAAGGCTCTCCACATCTCATGAGCAAGTCTCTTTCCTCTCACATGAGGAATACAATGGTCTTTAATACCATCCAGAATCAGTCTCCTTCCCTTGTTATTCTTCTTATTAAAGTCTGTCAGCTGAACAGGGTCAGCAAGCACATTAACAGGGCAATGTTGGGTATGCACCATTATACCCCAGACTTCTGCCTCCTCAAAGATGCTTTGCATTCTTTCCTTCCATACACTGTAGTTGTTATGCCCATCCAACCTATCCTCCACCCTCAAGCCCAAAGACATGCTTGTTGTCCTAATAAACTGAAAATGACACTGCTTTTAGTTAAGGTTTTGTTTTCTTCGTGTGTAAAATCAAACCTTTGTTGTAATTATTCTTCTTGTTGTCCCAAACTGCACTTTTCAACAAACTAGCTCTGATACCATCTAGAAATTTTATTACCCACTCTGGTTTTCAGTTTCTCCTTATTTCTCCCATAAAGTCAAATGCCCATTCCCATAACCATACATTCAACAAGCTGGTAAAATAAATATTTTCTGAAAACACAAATTCTGGAAATTTCAGTGTTGAAAATGCAGAGATAAAAACTCAGAAAAATAAATCTGCCCCACACAAAAATTTGACACGTTGATTTTTGGTCAATATGATCCTGGAAAAACCCCCTACAACTCTTGGGGAAAACCAATTCGAAAGTTTCTCTTTATTTCTGACTATGCTTTTACAGTGAACAGTAAAACACAGTAAAAATTATAACAAACACAAAACCCACTTATCTCGATTTCTGTGCCAATTTTCCACCTTGAAAATCGTGGCAACAGCAAACAGAAAATTACAGTAAAATTACAGCATTAAATGTTGTACTTGTTGCCTTGAAAAATGTGCTAGATTCTATCAGTACAAAACTGTATGGACAATACAGCAGTGCCTCCTCGATTTTTCTGCCTTGAAAAGCTCTTGGAAAATCATGTCCTTAACTATTGAATCTTCTCCTCGAAAACAGTGTTGTACCTTGCCTCGAAAAGCATGCTAACAGTGTTGTACAGATTCTGTCTTGGTAACCGTGCCAAATAAATGTTGTTGTTCGAAAATACTGCCTTGGGAAATGTGTCAAGATGCTGTACGGATTTGCTTTGTATCTTTACTGCTCTCCCTCCACTCAGAAATTTCTTCTTAGCTTTCTCTCATCCTCTCTCAATCTGCTCATGAAAGACTGAATGATCTTTTCTCTCATTTTCCTCCTTTAACCTAACCCTCAGTGACTTTTGGGGAATCCCTAAATCCAATGGCTGAGATCGCTTTAGATCTAGGGCTGAGATTAAATGTGCATTTAAATCTCACTTTCTATTTTTTTAATTCACCCCACTTTAATAAAGACCCTCTTAGTCCTTTATTTCCAAAGTCACTTTTCACTTTCTAATTTCACATTGACTTTATTAAAATCACTTTAAAATTAGACTTAGTAACTTTATCACTTAAAGTCACTTTTAAATTAGATTTGACTTTATAACTTATGAAAAAAAGTGAAATACATTTGGACACTTTTCCCTAGGCCAAAGATCAAAGCCTTAGGGAACCGCATGTCCTTCGGTAACCAAATTTCAACACTCCCTCTTACCGAAAAAGGTGTTCCTCACCACACCCATCTTGTCTCTAAAGTAGACATGCTTGCCCTGTGGTAAGGCTTTGGTAAATATATCTGCTACCTGCTCATCTATGGGAATATACCAGTGTTGCGAACATCTCGATAACATCCCAATTTTATCTCGAAATCACGATTTTTTGGCCAAGCCGATGTTTGCCGATTTTTAAAGATATTTTTTATGGTATATTAATTTTGCCGATGTTTGGCGATTTCTTACCGATATTTTCCCGATTTTTCCCACTTTAATAAAGACCATCTTCGTCATTTATTTCCAAAGTCACTTGTCACTTTCTAATTTCACATTTACTTTATTAAAGTCACTGTAAAATTAGACTTAGTAACTTTATCACTTAAAGTCACTTTTAAATAGATTTGACTTTATAACTTATAAATTCACTTTCGGAGAAAAAGTGAAATACATTTGCACACTTTTTCCTAGGCCAAAGGTCAAAGCCTTAGGAAACCACCTGTCCTCCGGTAACCAAATTTCAACAATAATTTTGCTAATAAATTCCAAAAAAAAATTGCAGCAAATAAATCACAAATTTTTCATTGAAATATGTCACAGCAGAAACCAACCAATTTTATTAATAATACTAAGGGATCATTTTTTTTTACTTGCCACATTTAATCAACTACTGTAATAAAACAACCTTTCCGAAAATAAACTCAGTTGCAGCAATAACACGGCCTCTCCACCAATAAATTCAACCCAACAAAATAAATTCAGCCCAAGAAGAGAAATTTGGCACAAGATAAATTCAGCTCTGTGTTGTCGCACAGAATGTCTAGGCACCGCGACAACGGCTCAGATTGGGGCTGTCACCCTGATCCCCAATCTCTCTATATAAGCAGTCTCCTTGCAAGCTAAGGGAGGTAGACCCTAACGAAAATGAAGGAGAATTGGTTGGAGACCAACCAATTTAGGAGACACGGCTAGATAACCAAATACTTGTTAAGATTTACGAGATTTTACATATCCAATTAGATTTGAAACTTTAAAACCAGTGCCTTATGGAGTCAAAATATCCCGTTATAAATTTAAGATCAAGTAACTGATATGTAACTGTTGCTATGAAAATCAATCAACCACAATGATATTCCTATCCTAGGCTAAACTTTGGACTGCAAAATATGCCAGCAACAGATCCACAGCAGACTTAATAAGGCTTACTCCAGAACAATCAGGTTCTCTTGTTTGGAATGCAGCCAAGCAGCACCATGCGCTCATACAGCAACATAGTTTCTGGGAAATTCCCAATGGCAATTCGGTGCGGTTCTGGTCCGACTCCTGGCAACAAAACCCAAAACTTCTTGAAACTTACTCTCAAATCAATTTGGGAGACAACAGAGATGAAATAGAAGACAAGGTATGCAATCAATGGTTACCCTCAGATCGTAATGGGTTCAGGCAATGGAAGCCCTCTCACCACATAGTGCCACAATCTCAAGGCACTGATTTGGAAGCTCTCGGCAAAGAGCTACAGCAGAGGCAAATCAGAAGCTCGGAGGACCCTGACATTCTCAGATGGGGTTATACAACAAAGGGCATGTTCACAACGAAAGAAGCCTATTCTCTGATGCACCCCTCTCCGCTCCCTCGTGACTCTCTCTGGCAATTGATTTGGAGCCCAAACACCTGGCCCAAGATCTCTACCTTCCTCTGGCTCCTTAGCCATAGACGAATCCTCACTTGGGATAATCTAGTCAAACGGGGTTTCATAGGACCTTCTCAATGTCCTAATTGCAATCAAAGCGCTGAAACTATCCAGCATCTCATGTTTCTCTGCCCTTTAGCCAACACCTTATGGGAAAAGTGCAGCTTTCGCTGCCAAAGGAACAAACCCACGGGAGACATCACAAACATTCGGCGCAACTAGCCTAAACGCCCTTACCAATCTTCCCTTCTTAATGCTCTCTGGCAGCTTCTTCTCGACCTGCTTTTCTGGTCTCTGTGGAAAGAAAGAAACAAACGAATTTTTAAAAACCAAACTTCTACTCTGGACACCATATGGAGCTCCATTAACAACAATCTCCAGGAATATCTAGCTCTCCATTCCTGGAAAGAAGATGATTATCCAAAACAACCCAAAGAAATCTCCGTTTGGAAAAATTGGAATCTCAAAATTGTGTTTACACCAACTATCAAGGACAGGGCCGCCCCTGATACTCCTTTGCAATGGTCTCCACCCCCTCTTGGGGTATTCAAATTAAATTTTGATGGAGCTTCCAGGGGAAATCCCGGTCAAGCAAGTTTTGGTGGCATTTTTAGAAACTCAAAGGGAGAAATTCAGAACATCTACTATGGCTCAATTGGATGGGACACTAATAACTCGGATGAACTTGAAGGCCTCTGGCAAAGCCTCTGCCTCACTCTTCATTACAACTTCTTTCCAATCATCATTGAAGGGGACTCTCAAGTACTCATCAATATGGTCAACCAGCTGCTATGGAGTATCAATCCTGCAAAGGTAGCCCACAGTTGGCGTTTGGCTGCTAGAATTGACAGGATTTGCAACTGGCTGCAAAGCAACAGGGAAATCTCCTTCACCCATGTCAAACGCGAGGGCAATAAAGTTGTAGATCTCTTGGCCAATATTGGAACTGATAGCACAGACACTCTCACTCATGGCCCCCTCACCATCATCCATGAAGGAGAAATGCTTCAGAATTGCACCATGCTAGTGCACAAAGATTGTTCTTTTCCGGATGCGGATGTTGTAGTTGCTTGATGGGACATGGGTCTCTGCACAGCTCCCAAAGGAGCTCGCATGGGAAGCCCATATGGCTCCCTGTACCAACATTTATGATCTCATTAACTCGCCAACTCGGGCAGGCGATTATTCTCTTGATCAACTCACAATGCCATTTCATATGGCGGTTCTTCTGGTCTTGGCATTCAATATGGATAGTGCGCATGATTGTGTTTGCTATAGAAGATCTCCGACTCCCCTCCGTGGTGAATTCCGTCCTGGCTTTGCAGACTCCAGTGCGAGAACCCATACTAGTCGTTGGTACAACCTTCTTGCATGCTTTGAGACTCTCCCTGGGTATCACTACTCTCACAGCTCCCTCTGTAGTGTTAATCCTCTTCCCAGAGTTTCGACAGATCATCTTGGTGGTCTGAACTCTCCTGTTAGTGCTCAGTTGGAAATATTCCGCAGTATTCACTCCTCTCTCAGGGCTCCTGAGTTCTCAATCCGTCCTTACTACTCGTGTCTCCATCGCCCCGCCCCCATCCCCATGCCTCGTCTCCGCCAGAGAATGCGGTGCAAGCGAGGAATTAGTCGGGGCCTTGCCACTTATCATCGCCCTTCTCTCAACTCTGCCTCGGGATCCTCCTCCGCTGATGAGGAACATGTTCAGCCACAAGCTCCGCGTAGAGGCAGAGGAAGAGGACATGGGCGCCTCCCGGAAACTATTCGTGTTTCTCCATCAACCCCTCCCACGGCTTCCGTTCCTTCCAGCAGTGCTCTCCCCCCTGTCTCTCATGCGCTTGCTGAAACCTTCATTCGACAATCCTCCCAGCATGCTGAGCTTCGTTTCGACTACTCCTCAAACAGGTCCATTATTACTGCATTTATCACTCTCACTCTCCGTGAAGAGATTCCTAACCCCGCTCTTGCCCGCTCAGCCTCTCCCCTGCCCCCTCTGGTCTCAAGCTTCCCCGGTGGAGAGGTCCTACCTACAGCTTCCAATCTCCCTCCACAGAACGCGCTGAGCAAGGAGGTTGATCACACCGACATGAAAGACGTGCACCAAGCTGGAATGGACGACAGCAGCAATGATTATGATTATGGATACAGGATCGTGGAGGAACCTTTGTCTCCAGCACATGAACAGTGACACTTTCAGTTCTCAAACTCTCCAGGTTTTTCTGTTCAATTTCTGTTGGAGTTTTTTGCTTCCTGGTCTCAAGGCTCACCTGGAATGGCTGATTGTTAATTTCAGTACTTATTTCTATCTTACCTTGTTATGCATGAACTTAAGGCCGGTTTCCCTTTCAAGGGCGGCCAAGACTTTTTCGTTAAAAGGACTGGTTTCCCATCTAGGGCGGTCCAGACTCTCTTTGACTAGCTTGTTCATCAAGCCCGATAATTGGAGCTCTCACGGTGTATTTGAGGCGATTACCACTAACTTTTATACATAATAGAATTAGTTTTACATAGAAAAAAAACAATGTTCGATGAAGTTACGCAATTTATCATCACTTGAAATATTCCCAAAGTTGATTTAAACAATTAACTACCGATTTCAAAAAATTTAAAATCACAATTTAAAGATAGCTCAATGATCACCAACCACATCTAAGCACCATCAATTTAAATTTGAAACAAAAATGTTATCATGAGAGTACCATCAAATTTAAATGCCAGATATTTCCAATATTTCTGAATTTATGATATTCCAAATAATTCCAATTCAGAAACCTATAGTCAAACTTAGAATATATTCTTCAGCAAGATTTCAGATCTGAAATATAAATTGCAGCAGTAATTTAAACCATAGATCAGCAAACAAACGATGCTGACACCAATCCCAAAATGACTAAAAATAGTAAAAGTTGATGAACTTTAAGAAAAATCAATTTTTAGGACTTGATTAAGTGAAATTTCAGATCTGATATTTTTATTTCAGCAGTGAAACAGTGACAGATCAGCAAGATAAAACTGCCCAAAATAGCTGTCAAATACTTCCAGAAATAGCAAAAATATATTAAAACTTGAAAATTTCAATTTTAAGGCTTTAAGAGAGTTTGATTCAGAAATTTTCAGAACTGATAAGTTTATAACAGCAGTAAAATGATAATAAATCAGCAAACTGAAAATACTAAAAATGATCCCCACGATGTCTAAAAATAGTAAGTTTTGCCAAAAAACTGAAAATTCAAATTTTTTAGACCTTATTTAAGATATGCACCAGAAATGTTCAGATCTGATTCTACACAGTTATGCAGAATTTCCAGCAAGCTTCAAAATCAGATCTAGGCAAATTTAAAGATGCCCAAATGGTCAAAAATTCTGAAAATGAAGATTTTACAATTCTAAACAATTTTGACCATATAAAATGTATTTTTAGTGCCTAATTATTTGTGATTTGCTTGTTGTAATAAAATCTACAGAAAAATAAGGGTTTAGAGATCAAACACTTAGCCCAAAGCTTTGAAGATCCCACCATTGAAAATTCTTGAAATTTTGGGATAATGTTGCCGCTTGAAAATTAGAAATTTGGAAACCAAAATCCTGTAAAAATAGTCTCAAAAGCCTATACGTCCTCAAAGGTCTAGATCTGGCTCAGATCTGAAGTCTTCCTTGGCTGATTTTTTTAGATCTATTCCTGCAAACAAATATTGAGCCCAGATCTTGCCCTCCAGGGTCTAGATCTGACACAGATCTGAAGATTTCCTTGGCTGAGTTTTCAGATCTGAAGATTTCCTTTGCTAATTTTTCAGATCTAATCCTACATAAGTGAAAAAAAGAAACCCGATACCCAATATGTACTAAAATAGCGAAAATCCTAAAAACCCAAATGTTAGAATTCAAAATTATGTTACAAAACTTCAGATCTACACATGTAAATTACAGATCTATACAATATATTTACAAATCTATGCACAAGAGTTGCAGATCTATCAGATCTGAGGAATATAAGTCTGATTTCATTCCCAAATCTGAAGATCTAAGGCTCTTACTCACCAGATCTAACTTTAAATTCAAAAAAATTATGAGAAATTTTTTTATTTAAGCACAAGCTCTAGAAAGACCCTGCAAAAAATATTCCGTAAGATAACCTTAGAAATTAAGAAACAATGGGCTTTTTCAAATTTATGAAATCTGAGAGTCCGTTGGTCTAACTGAAGACTTCCCCAAACTCCCAAACCTTAAAAAACGATCTCTGCACACTTAGATCCGAATTTAAGATTGATAGAGATTAAAAAATAAACATTAGACCTTTCAGAAAAACAGATAACTAATCTTTCCGTTAAATCAAAATGCAATTTTAGTAACACAGAAAACTGCACAAAGGCCATCAACCATCAAAATCCAATAGAAGCAGCAGAGTTTAGAGACAATATCACCACATAGATCTGGAAAAGGACCAAAGTTTGTAACCCCAAAGTATTTATACTTTATTCATCAAAAAATCACAAGAGCTTTCAAGAACAAGTGCACAATCTAAAGATCGGATGAATGGAAGACTGACAAAGACCTCTAATTTATAAGATAAAATCTCCAACGACTAGTTCGGTTGGTCCATGTCAAAATAATCTCGACCGTCGATAAGATTTGATCATCTTTTAATCTGGACCGTCAAATTATAAATTTGAGGAAAAACGAATTTATCATTTAATTTCATTTTAATTAACTCAAAAATACTATTTTTGAGTTAATTACCTCAAAATTTTGACTTTGACTTAACCACCTAGGCTCAAGGGTCCAAAATTTCTTGAAATTCTCAAATATTCCCTTGACCTGGGGCTTTTAAAAATTCATTTTTTAAAGACCACCGAATTTTGCTTTTGAAGAATTTTATACTCACCTAGGACCTAAAATTAATTAAATTTCTGGCTTAGGATTTTTATTTAATTTGGCTAGAAAATTTAATTAATCGACTGATAGGAGATTTAATTATTCTTTCCAACCCTCTTTACATAAGATAAATACATTTAGACACATGAAGGGAGAATACCCGTTCGTATAGACCCTCAAATAGGTACCCAATTCTACGACTCAAAACATGATCTAATAGACCAAGTAGTTTGTAATAAAATAATCTAGCCAACTAGCTAGAGTTATTCCCAAACTACTTTTACAAAGACTCGATAGAAAATACTAGGACTCACTTAGCATCTTGATGACAAAATCCACCCTAGCTTTGGGGTGAGGCTGGAGGGGAAAACTCTGCCGATAAATTGTGTCGAAAAACACAAATAGATCAGTGAGACAAAAAACCTCCTAGGATAGAAATCGTCACCAACATACTAGGCTTACCTAGGGTGTTACATACATGACGATCTTACTTAGATCATTTACATCATAAATATGCAGAAAGGGTTTACATTATTTATAAAAATGTCGGTTGTTGATGGAATCTGAATGGCGCGACCACGTTGAACATGATGAATCCCATTTTAAAAAATGGGAGTGTACTACTATGAGATTGCTGACAAAGTGTGGTCAACATCTGGCTCTACTTGGGGACACGTTGCTTCATCGGAGGAATGTGAAAATCCAGAATCTATATCCAAGCAACACCCAAATGTCATCAAATAACATTAAGCACATGAAAAATAGAAGCTCTTCTTTGATTTATTATTCTACTTAACATGAAAAGTAAATCTACTCTAACTGCAAAATGAAATGTTGAAATAACAAGGTGTAGGGTTAGAGATACAATACAAAGGATGCCCTTGTGGTATCAGATGTGTTCAATATAGTGCATGCTGAGCATTTGCCTACTTTTAGGCAAGTCTATAGGCTGCTTTTTAGATGTGCCATGGCCGATCTTGCTAATTGTAGGACTCTATCTTATCCGAATGTCAAGCTGCTCTCGGCCATCAGATGAATCAAACCGCTTACTTCTTCTTTTCTTCTGAGTGAGCTGTGATGTCAATAATGAGACCACTGTAGATTTCTTGTCCTTATCTTGAAAATCCTTGTACAAAATATCTAATGAACCTGTAGTGTGACCAATCTTATTCTGAATATACTCTGTGAATGGTGACACATAAGCTTGGTCTTTCTCAACGTCCTTTGTAACCAAAGTTAATTCTTCCTTAATGGGAAAAGTGACCTCCGTGTGATGAGATGGAAATTGCTTCAGCAAACTAGGAGGCCTATGATGTGTTGACAATTCAAACTTGAGTTGAAAATTTTGCATGTGTGATCTTTCCATTTTTTCCAACGTATTTTGAATACTAGTCATTTGATTAGAATGCTTAATATTTATAGTACTGATTTCCTTCACATGATTCTCTTCAATAGTTAACAATTTGTGTTGAAGAGACATCTGAACCAATTTCCATGTTTTCTATCTTTTCCTCTAAGGCCAATAATTTGCTCTCCACAGAACCAATTTCCCTGTTGTGATCCGCTATTATTTTTTCTCGATTAAGTTCCATATTCTTAATGATTTGAGCCTGGTTGGCCTCCATATTCTTGATTACTTGAGCTTGATTTAGCTGTATATCCTTAACCATCTGAATGAATTCATTAACAAGATGCTTATCGTTGTCAACACTAATTTGACAACTTGTTTCTGTTTCACCACTATCATGGGTTTGTGCTGTCATGGTACAAGTGGATTCATCCTGAGAATTGTCTGGAAATCTCCTGTTGATAGTTGAGTTCTCTACAAGATCAATTTCATTATTTTTCATAATACTGGGAGCATAAGGCGAGTCATCTTGTTTTATATATTTATCTGTAAAAGCATTGATGATGTCTTGTAAACAATACTCCTCAGGACAATTTCAAAACCAATCGATAGCATCACCTTTTAAGGAATAGCCAAAGATACGTATCTTGACATCTTCATGATTATATTGTGAAGGACGACAATATTTATATATAAAAAAAGTGACCATCTTTAGATGCTATAGAGCAATGCCTGGATTACCACTTGAGAAGAAAGGCAGTTTAGAAATGACATCTTCTAGTATATTATGAAAGGTGTCATCCATGATGACCTACTTAAAGGTTAAGTGGATGTTAGAGAAAGAGATCTGTGTTCAAAAATAGTCAAAAGGTCCTCAAGAAACAAGCTTCTTAGCAAGAACTCTTGTAAGAAATGAAAGAATTGGAGTGGCCACTCGAACATGAAACTAATTCTAAAACAGAAGAAATAATCGAGAGTAGCAGATGGATATCAGGGGGGAATTCTTCTCTGGGAGTAAATAGATGAATAAGTGGAGTCGCCACCCAAACAAGAAGCCAACCGAAATGTCCAGGTGCTAAAGATATGATGATGAAAGATAAGATGATGAAAAGATGAAGAGATGAAGAGACGCCAGAAAATGTGCTTCCTTGTGACAGGCTAATGAATGGCAAGGAAAGATTAGAAGATCATAAAATGTCGTTAAGACCAAGGACAAAAAAACTCTATCCCCGGCAACGGCGCCAAAAAATGTTGTCACACAGAATGTCTAAGCACCGCGACAACGGCTCAGATCGGGGTTGTCACCCTAATCCCCAATCTCTCTATCTAAGCAGTCTCCTTGCAAGCTAAGCGAGGTAGACCCTAACGAAAAGGAAGAAGGAGAACTGGTTGGATACCAACCAATTCAGGAGACAGCTAGATAACCAAATACTTGTTAAGATTTATGAGATTTCACAGAGCTAATTAGATTTGAAACTTTAAAACCAGTGCCTTATGGAGTCAAAATATCCCGTTATAAATTTAAGATCAAGTAATTGATATGTAACTGTTGCTATGAAAATCAATCAACCACAATGATATTCAATAAAACACCCTCACAATTACGCATTAACAATGTTTGATGAAGTTACGCAATTTATCATCACTTGAAATATTCCCAAAGTTGATTTAAACAATTAACTATCGATTTCAAGTAATTTAAAATCACAATTAAAGATAGCTCAATGATCACTAACCATTTAAATTTGAAACAAAACTGTTATTATGAGAGCACCATCAAATTTGAATGCTAGATATTTCCAATATTTCCGAATTTATGATATATAATTTCAATTCAGAAACCTATAGTCAAACTTAGAATATATTCTTCAGCAAGATTTCAGATCTAAAATATAAATTGCAGTAGTAATTTAAACCATAGATCAACAAACAAACGATGCCAGCACCAATGCCCAAAATGACTAAAAATAGTAAAAATTGATGAACTTGAAGAGAAATCATTTTTTAGGGCTTGATTAAGTGAAATTTCAGATCTGATATTTTTATTTCAGCAAGTGCAATAGTGACAGATCAGCAAGATAAAACTGTCCAAAATTGCTGCCAAATACTTCCAGAAATAGCAAAAATATATTAAAATTTGAAAATTTCAATTTTAAGGCTTTAAGAGAGTTTGATTCAGTGATTTTCAGAACTGATAAGTTTATAACAACAGTAAAATGATAACATATCAGCAAACTGAAAATATTGAAAATGATCCCCACAATGTCTAAAAATAGTAAGTTTTGCCAAAAAACTGAAAATTCAAATTTTTTAGACCTTATTTAGGATATGCATAAAAAATGTTCAGATCTGATTTTACACAGTTATGCAAAATTTCCAGCAAGCTTCAAAATCAGAACTAGGCAAATTTAAAGATACCCAAATGGTCAAAAATTTTGAAAATAAAGATTTTACAATTCTAAAGAGTTTTGACCATACAAAATGTGTTTTTAGGGCCTAATTATTTGTGATTTGTTTGTTGTAATAAAATCTGCAGAAAATAAGGGTTTAGAGATCAAACCTTTAGCCCAAGGCTTTGAAGATCCCACTGTTGAAATTTCTTGAAATTTTGGGATAATGTTGCCACTTGAAAATTAGAAATTTGGAGACCAAAATCTTGTAAAAATAGCCTCGAAAGCCTATACATCCTCAAGGGTCTAGATCTGGCTCAGATCTAAAGTTTTCCTTGGCTATTTTTTTCAGATCTATTCCTGCAAACAAATATTAAGCCCAGATCTTGCCCTCCAGGGTCTAGATCTGGCTTAGATCTTAAAATTTCCTTGGCTGATTTTTCAGATCTGAAGATTTCCTTGGCTGATTTTTCATATCTGAAGATTTTCTTAGCTGATTTTTCAGATCTAATCCTGCACAAGTGAAAAAAGGAAACCCAATACCCAATATGTACAAAAATAGCAAAAATCCTAAAAACCCAAATGTTAGAAATCAAAATTATGTTACAAAACTTCAGATCTAGACATGTAAATTACAGATCTATACAATATATTTACAGATCTATGCACAAGAGTTGTAGATCTATCAGATCTGAGGAGTATAAGTCTAACTTCACTCCCAGATCTAAAGATCTAAGGCTCTTACTAGCTAGATCTAACTTTAAATTCAAAAAAAAAAATTAAGATAATTTTTTTTATTTAAGCACAAGCTCTAGAAAGACCCTGCAAAAAATATTTCGTAAGATAATCTTAAAAATTAGGAAACGATGGCTTTTTTTAGATTTATGAAATCTGAGAGTCGGCTGGTCTAACTAAAGACTTCCCCAAACGCTCAAACCTTAAAAAACGATCTCTGCACACTTAGATCCGAATTTAAGATTGATAGAAATTAAAAAATAAACATGAGACCTTTCAGAAAAATAGATAACTAATATTTCCGTTAAATCAAAATGCTATTTTAGAAACCCAGAAAACTGCACAAGATACCTGTATGCAGATTAATCCATAGAGGCCATCAACCATCAAAAACCAATAGAAGTAGCAGAGTTTAGAGACAATATCACCACATAGATCTGGAGAATGAACACCAAAGTTTGTAACCCCAAAGTCTTTATGCTTTATTCATCAAAAAATCACAAGAGCTTCCAAGAACAAGTGCACGATTCAAAGATCAGATGATTGAAAGACTGACAAAGACCTCTAATTTATAAGATAAAATCTCCAACGGCTAGTTCAATTGATCCATGTCAAAATAATCTCGACCGTCGAAAAGATTTAATCATCTTTTAATCTGGACCGTCGAAATTATAATTTTGAGGAAATTCGAATTTATCATTTAATTCCATTTTAATTAACTCAAAAATAATATTTTTGAGTTAATTACCTCAAAATTTTGACTTTGACTTAATCATCAAGGCCCAAGGGTCCAAAATTTCTTGAAATTATCAATATTCCCTTGGCCTGGGACCTTTAAAAATTTATTTTTTAAGGACCCACGAATTTTGCCTTTGAAGAATTTTAACTCACATAGGACTTAAAATTAATTAAATTTATGGCTTAGGATTTTTAATTAATTTGGCCAGAAAATTTAATTAATTGACTGAGAGGGGATTTAATTATTTTTTCCAACCCTCTTTACATAAGATAAATACATTTAGACACATAAAGGGGGAATACCCATTCGTATAGACTCTCAAATAGGTACTCAATTCTGCCGACTCAAAACATGATCTAATAGACCAAGTAGCTTGTAATAAAATAATCTAGCCAACTAGCTAGAATTATTCTCAAACTACTTTTACAAACACTCGATAAGAAACACTAGGAACTCACTTAGCATCTTCATGACAAAATCCACCTAGCTTTGGGGTGAGTGGAGGAAAGCTTCTGCAGGAAGTAACTTGCCGAAAAACACAAGTAAATCAGTGAGACAAAAAAACCTCCTAGGATAGAAATAGTCACCAACATACTAGGCTTACCTAGGTTTTTACATACATGACAGTCTTACTTAGATCATTTACATCATAAACATGCAGAATGGCTTTACATTATTTATAAAAATGTCGGTTGTTGATGGAATCTGAATGGCGCGACCACGTCGAACATGATAAATCCCATTTGAAAAAATGGGGGTGTACTGGTATGTGATCGTTGACAAAGTGTGGTCAACACCCTGTAGAATAATTTCGACCCAACAAGGGAAATTCAGCCCAACAAAGTAAATTCGGCCAAGCAAGATAAATTCATCCCAACAAAATAAATTCAACCCAGTAAAATAAATTTGGCCTGTTACCACAAAATCTAGGGCCCTTAGAGAGAGAAACCCTACAAGACAAGAAGCTAGACTAAGTGCTAACGATGCGATAGAGACCCAATGTCACCTTAGCCAGAACCCCTTGCTCTTTATGGATTTTCACTAATGGGAGGAGTCTCAGTAGGATAGGATCACCTTATTAATGATATTGTAAGGTTAGGGTATAAGGTGATAGGCTAGAATCTTATAAGAAAGACTCACATCTCAGGTATAAGTCTTCACTAAGAAGCAATGTGCTTTCTATGCAAGGCCTAGGAAGAAAATGCACAAAACGTAGGGTTTGTTGATTTTGCTTAGGTTTAGTAGTTCCCAAGGCTAAGGCAAATGAGAGAAAAGGCTTCTTATGATATACTTCAACAAGTACTAAGCTCATATAACCTTCAAGAAAGCCCACAAGTTGAGGAAGAGAAACTAGAGTTTCCCTCTTAGGGCAACAACTAGGGCAAGAGATTTTATGGAAACTTAATTAGATGCTCAGCAAATTTATAGGCCAAGTGGCCAAGTAGCCAAGACCCTCCACTTGATGTTTAGGCTCTCAAATCCTGACAACCTCTCCCAAGGAATTTCACTCTAAGCCCTAGTTAGATGTCCTAGTCTTAAGAGGGCCAAAGTTTCAATTTCAAGGTAAAATTCAACAATAGGCACTTACAAGATAACAATGTGTTGATTTTTAATGTACCTTGGACAAGTGGTTTTCCATGGGTTAGTCTCTACCTAGGGAAAAGTGTCCAAATAATTCTTTTCCTAAGTGTGACTTTATAAAGTGAAAGTGACTTTACAAGTGGTAAAGTCAATGTTAAATTATAACGTGAAAAGTGACTTTAGACATAAGTACAATGTGGGTACTTTATTTAATGGTTTTGTCAAAAAATAGAAAGTGAGAATTAAATGCACATCTATTCTCATCCCTTTATCTAAATGAATCTGAGCCATTAGATCTTAGGGTTGCCCAAAAGTCATTTAGGGAAACAAAAGAGGGAAAAAGAAAGGAGGTTGAGGGCTGAAGAAAAGTTATGAAAGAGAAATTTGTTGCAGCAAGTTGAAGGAGTGATTTTTGGGCAAAGTTGAGCATGGAAATCAAGGCTTAGAAGATAGCAAAAGGTACAATACGAACAACATTTAATGTTGTGAGCAGCACGCAGTTCAAGAGAAGTTTTTGAGTAAAAAAATTTTAAAAATGCGTATGGTCCATACAGCAGTACGGAAATCTGTAAAGACCGTACGGAATCCATACAGTACAGTCTGCGTTTGTACAGTACATTTTCAGCTTCAAATGGGCACAAAAATCGAGGCAAAGTGGGCACGTTTTCAAGGAGTTTTAAGCTGAAGAGATAAGTTGTATTTTGTTATTTTGTTATGTCTGCAAATGTATTTTTATTGAGCTTGAAAGATAAATAAATTTGAAGAGCTCTCTAACAGGTTTTCCCCAGAGAAGATTGAAGGGATTTTGCCTGGGTCTAAGTTGACCAAAAATCTGTGTATTTTTTATGTGTTGTTGGTCTGTTTATGTCCATATTTATTTTCAGCATGTGTTGATAGTTCCATTGTTTTAATCTAAAAATTTCATTTCCAGAACTTGATATGTTGAATGTAAGTTTATGGGTAAGGGCATTTAACTGAATGGGAGTGATAAGGTGAAATTAAAACTAGGTTGGGATTGCAAGAAACTTTTTAGTCATCAAATTTCAACATGGTATCAGAGCTACAGGCTGAAAATTGCAGTTTGAACAGCAAACAGTGGTTTGAGACAGCAAATAGTGCTTTGGACAGCAAACTGGATTTTTGGACAGCAAACTGATATTTTGGGACAGCAAGGTGAAATTTCACACAGATTGAACTTTTGGGACATTAATGTGTGTTAGAAAGTTAATTTCTCCATTTTCTTGGTTTTGACATTTTGGATAGCAGTCATGGCCATGTCCTTAAGGATAGAAGACAGACTGGATGGGCTATCCAACTCTGCTGTTTGGAATGATAGAATTCAGACAGTGTTTGAGGAGGTAGCAGTTTGGTACATAGTGCAGCAAGTGGTTGTACCTCCTACTACTGCAGATGAACTTGCTGAATTCACAAAAAATAATGCAAAGGCAAAAACGATTTTGATGGACAGTCTGAAGGATCATGTGGTTCCTCGAGTGAGAGGAAACACATGCATAGCAGATGTGGATAGCTCTAACCACTCTCTATCAGAGTACCAATGAGAGCAGGAAGATGGTACTCAAAGAACAATTGAAGAACATCGGGATGACAAACGCTGAAAGTGTAGTTCATTATCTTGACAAGGTCAAACAGGAACGTGATGATTTCACTGTTATTGGTGAGGTAGTTGCACCCACAGAGTTAGTAAGGATAGTTGTAGCGGGACTTCCTAAGTCTTGGGAGGTCTTTGGAGATACTATTACCTCCAGGGAGAACCTTCCCAATTGGGACAAATTCTGGGATGATTGTGTGTAGCATGAGATACGAAAGACTAGCAGTGGTGGGGTGAAGATAGTAAATGAGGAGGATGTAGCCTTGACAGCCAAGGGGAAGAACAAAGGGAAGGCCAAGAAACGAGCCTCATCAAATGGGGCTAAGGGAAAGGAGAAGAAGAAGAAGTAAGATACGAATATGTCAAATGTTGGGCATGTTAGAAGATGGGACACTATACTGCTACGAGTCCTGAGAGGAAAAACAAGGGGAAGAAGGGCACTGCAGCTTCAACAGAGGTGGAGAAGTTTGCTTCACTGTTTGACAGGGACTTTGCATTTATTACTTCTACATCTAATAGGAGTACATCATCCGATGTGTGGTTCATAGATAGCAGGGCTTCCCGCCATATGACAGGTGCACGAGAGTTCTTTTCAAAGCTTGTAGAGAGGGCACTTGATATTGAGATTGTACTAGGAGATGACCCCACTAAGAGAGTTGTTGGTGTGGGGACTGTGACCTTTGAGAGGGAGTCTTTGACTCCTTTGAAGGTCATGGATGTTTTGTATGTTCCAGGGATGAAGAAGAACTTGATTTCAGTGTCTGCTATGGAGGAGAAGTGGTTTGACGTCACTTTCTCAGGAGGGCAAGTATTGATGTATCCCAGGGGAGCTTCCATCACTTCGGCCAAAGTGATTGGTGTCCGCTCTGGGAAACTATACAGGTTCAGTTTTCAGTCAGCAGGAGCATTGGTGAGTACCACATCTGGTAGCACTCACACTAGTACCACTAGCAGTAGAGACTTGTGCGAATTATGGCACCGGAGGATGGCGCATATGCATCATGGAGCTTTGAGAGTTCTAAGGGAGATCACTATTGGAGTTCCTGATTTCAGTGTCGAGCATCATGAGGTCTGCAAAGGGTGTGCTTTGGGCAAGTACACCAAGTTACCATTCCCAGTGAGCGACAGCAGCTCTACAGGTATACTAGACTTGATTCATACTGATGTTAGTGGTCATATGTCTCATGTGTCTTTGGGTGGTTATGAGTATTATGTTATATTCATTGATAACTACTCTAGAAGGACCTGGACTTTGTGGAAAAGCAGACAAGAAGGAAGATTCAGGTCTTGAGGTCAGACAATGGTGGTGAGTACACCGATGGTGGGTTTTCTGACTTCTATGAACAGGAGGGCAATAGGAGAGAGTCCACAGTTCCTTACAACCCCCAGCAAAATGGGGTGTCTGAAAGGAAGAACAGAGTTATTTTTGGGGTTGCTAGAGCGATGATTCATGATCGGGGCTCGCCTTTGTTTTTGTGGGCTGAGGCCTGCAATACTGTTGTTCATCTTCAAAACAGGAGTCCTCACAGAGTATTGGGGAATATGACTCTGGAGGAGGCCTTCACTGGACAGAAGCCTCATGTGGGACATTTTCGTATCTTTGGATGTCTCACATATTCTTATATCCCCAAGGAGCAGAGGACGAAGCTCGAACCCATGGCAAAAAGGATATCTTTATGGGTTACAGCGAGACTTCGAAGGCCTATCATATCTTCATTCCTTCTAAACAGAAAGTGGTGATTAGGAGGGATGTGAAGTTCGAGGAGGAGAGGGCATATCGTAGATCACGGGAGTATGATGAGAGAGAGTCACAGACTTCTCCTCAGCAGGGAGGTCAAGTACAGGGAGCAGGACCTCAGGGTTCTGAATCTACTAGTACAGGAGTTACTTTAGTGTTAGTGACATTTGGGACACCAGTGGCAAGTTCACTGAGCACTTCTTTAGGTAGTCCACTGGTACAAAGTTCACGTGGCACTTCAGTTGACACAGGTACATGTTTTTTGAGGATAGGTGTTGGTACAGGCACATCCGGGTCAATTGGAAGACCTTCATGTTCACTAGACTAGGGGGCAGAGGATGTGGTTCCCTATGGGGAAGCTTCGTTAGGGAAGAGGAGGCTCAAGTGGGTTCAAGACACCTTGAAGGAAGTGGAGTCTGTTGGTCCTTTGAAGAGGGTGAACAGGGAGAGTATGCCACCTTATGTAGCCAAGGCTACCCGCATTGTTGACTTCGAGCCTACTAGTTATGAGGAGGCTACCAGCTAGGAGGTTTGGAGAGAGGCTATGGTGGAGGAGTATGCCTCTATCATTAAGAACAATGTTTGGGAGGTGGTGCCTAGGCCTGAGGGCCAGTCAGTTGTGACTTCCAGGTGGCTCTACAAGATCAAGCATGCTGCGGATGGCAACATTGAGAAGTTCAAGGCGAGGTTTGTGGCTAGAGGCTTTTCACAGATAGAGGGAGTTGACTATGATGAGACCTTCGCTCCCGTAGCTCGGTACACTTCTATTCGGTCCCTTATTTCTATTGCTGCAGAAATGGGCTGGCAGATCCATCAGATGGATGTTAAGAGTCAAGACCGCATTTCTGAACGAAGTTATAGAGGAGGTGTATTTTGAGCACCACAGAAGGGCTTTGAGGTACTTGGCCGGGAGACCCATGTATGCCTGTTGACGCGAGCACTCTACGAACTTAAGCAAGCTCCGAGAGTGGAGCGTAAACACTCAGATAAACATAAATATGTATATATATTATTGATAAAAGATGAGATGATTACAATTGGGAGAGACCAAGGCTTTAAATAGAGCCTTATGGTGTCCCTTGGTGAAGGGGCATGATCTTTGATCATGCCCTTTTTCTTAAATAAACCTAAGACAACCTAAGACAATTACATTTAATAATAATTAATAAGTTGTTCATAACATTGCCTCTCTCTCGAAAGATGCTTTGTTTTTAAAGCATACGTAACGACGGATGTTGTTGACGAAATGCTTCTGTTTCCCAAGAGGCTTCTTCTTCGGGCAAATCCTTCCACTTGATTAAGTAATCCGTGATTACATGAGATCGTAGCTTCTTTTCTCTGGTAGATATGATACTTTCTGGCTCTAAAATGACCCTTCCTTCATCATCTAAAAATGGAAGTGTTGTTTGTGTTGACTGATGGTCACCAAGTGCCCTTTTTAAGCAGGATACATGGAAGACGTTGTGAACACGACTTTTATCTGGAAGGCTTAAGCTATAAGCGACTTGGCTGATCTTTTTGTTAATTTGATACGGTTCATAGAACTTTGGTGCTAATTTATGTTTCCCTTTTTGTTTCAGGGAAAACTGCTTGTATGGTTGGAGCTTGACAAAAACCCACTCTCCAACTTCAAATGATCGCTCAGTTCTATTGCGGTCAGCCTATTGCTTCATACAGTTTCGTGCATTATTCAGATTTTCTTTTAGGATTTGGACGACTTTTTGGTTTTCTTCTAGTTGGTTTTTAACCGCTGGTAGGTTTGTCTGGACTGAAGCTAGATCTTTCCATTTCGGGGGCTCGTATCCATATAAAGCTTGGAATGGATTCATTTTAGCCGATGTATGGTAAGTAGAATTATACCACCATTCAGTGAGATGCAACCATTGAACCCACTTATTTTGTTTTTGTGTAGCGTAACAACGTGGGTAAGCTTCCAAACATTTATTGACAACCTCTGTTTGTCTATCTGTTTGCGGGTGGTAAGATGAGCACATGTTTAGGTAGGTTCCTATATGGTTGAACAATTCTTTCCAAAAATGTTCCTTAAATTTGGCATCTCTGTCGCACACAGTGACTTTCGGGAACCCGTGTAGTTTATAAATATGTTTGCAAAATATCTCAGCAATTTGCTTTGCAGAGTCTTTTTTCTTTATAGCAATAAAGTGAGCATATTTAGTGAGTCTGTCGACTACTACGAAGATCTTATCCTTTCCATTAGATATAGGTAACCCTTCAATAAAATCCATTGATATTTCTTCCCATTTATGATTTGGGATGTTTAAGGGATGAAGTAACCCAGGTGTCATAATATTTTCACTTTTATTTCTTTGACATTTGTCACATTCTGCTACATATTTTTGAATATCATGACTCATACCCTTCCAAAAGAATGATTGACGTGCATTGTAGTAAGTTTGAAAATATCCTACATGCCCGGATGACAGGGAATCATGTGATTCCTTGAGTATTTTTGATATAAACTTGGAATTTGAGTTTAGATAAATTCTTCCTTTGATATAAACTTGGAATTTGAGTTTAGATAAATTCTTCCTTTGTACCATAAGATATCATTCTTCCATTCAAATTTTGAGTTCCCTGGGAGATTATTGATTATAGCCGACATTTTTGGATCTTTGGCGTACTTGAAACCGAGGCTGCAAGTAGTGTTGGTTCTTTGTCCTTCCTAGACAGGGCATCTACTACTACATTGTCTTTTCTCTTTTTATGTAATATCTCCATGTCGAAGGCGACAATTTTATCAATCCACTTTTGTTGTTCTTCAGAAAGTGTTTTTTGTTGGAGGAGGTGCTGAAGACTGTTATGATCCATTCGGATGGAGAACTTACTCCCTAACAGATATTGTCTCCACTTGGCCAATCCGTGCATAATTGCGAGCATTTCCTTGTTTTATGTGGATTTAAGACGCTCTCGTTTATTGAGCTTCCTACTTTCAAAAGCTATAGGATGCCCTTCTTGCATTAATACTGCACCTATACTGAATCCAGACGCATCACATTCGATGATAAATGGTTTAGAGAAATTGGGAGTTGCCAATACCGGTGCATTAGACATTACTTCCTTCAATTCTTCAAAACACCTTCCTGCTTCTTCATTCCATTGAAATGAATTTTTCTTTAAAAGATTTGTAAGAGGTGCAGTTCTGTGTGCATAGTTTTTAATAAATCTTTGGTAGTATCATGTTAATCCTAAGAACCCTCTTAGCTTGGATATATTAACTGGTTTATTCCATTCCTTTATAGCCTTAATTTTAGAAGGGTCCACTTTTACCCCTTCATGGGATATTATGTGTCCAAGTTATTCTACCTCTTCTTTTCCAAAGGTGCATTTGGATTTCTTAGCATAGAACTAATGTTCTTCCAATAGCGTAAGAACTTTATCCAAATGCTGCAAGTGCTCTTTCCAATCTTTACTGTAAATTAAAATATCATCAAAAAATACTAGTACAGATTTCCAAAGATATGGACGAAATAATTCGTTCATAGTAGCAATGTAGCTGGTGCATTTGTTAACCCAAAGGGCATTAATTTAAACTCGTAGTGACCTTCGTGTGTTTGGAACACCGTTTTTGGTATGTCTTCCAGCCTGATTCTGATTTGGTAATGAGCAGGTGGCTGATGTTCTCACGAAGTCCTTGCCAAGAGGCAAGCATGTCTATTTCAGGGACAAGATGGGTGTGGTGAGAAAAACTTTCCTCGGTAAGAGGGAGTGTTGATTTTTGATGTACCTTGGACAAGTGGTTTCCCATGGGTTAGTCTCTACCTAGGGAAAAGTGTCAAAAATAATTCTTTTCCTAAGTGTGACTTTATAAAGTGAAAGTGACTTTATAAGTGGTAAAGTCAATATTAAATTGTAAAGTGAAAGTAACTTTATAAGTGGTAAAATCAATATTAAATTATAAAGTGAAAGTGACTTTATAAGTGGTAAAGTCAGTATTAAATTATAAAGTGAAAAGCGACTTTAGACATAAAGTACAACGTGGGTACTTTATTTAATAGGTGAGTTAAAAAATAGAAAGTGAGAATTAAATGGACATTTATTCTCATCCCTTTATCTAAATGAATTTGAGCCATTGGATCTTAGAGTTGCCCAAAAGTCATTTAGGGAAACAAACAAGGGAAAAGAAAAGAGAGATTGCATTCATTCATTCTTCATGAGCAGATTGGAGAAAGGAGGCTGAGAGCTAGAGAAAAGTTCTGAAAGAGAAATTTGTTGCAACAAGTTGAAGGAGTGATTTTTGGGCAAAGCTGGGCACGGAAATCAAGGCATAGAAGACAACAAAAGGTACAGTTCAAACAAGATTTAATGCTGTGTGAGCAGCATGCAGTTCAAGGGCTGTTTTTGAGCAAAAAAAATCTATACAGTCCGTACAACGGTACGAAAATCCGTACAATACGTATGAAATCCATACAGTACAATCCGGATCTGTACAATACTGTTTCAGCTTCAATTGGGCACGAAAATCGAGACAAAGTCGGCACGGTTTTGAAGGAGTTTTGGGCTGAAGAGATAAGTTGTATCTTGCTGTTTTGTTTTGTCTGCAAATGTATTTTTCCTGAACTTGAAAGAAATAAATTTGAAGAGTTCTCTAATAGGTTTTCCCCGGAGAAGATTGAAGGAGTTTTGCCTGGGTCTAAGTTGACCAAAAATCTGTGTATTTTTTATGTGTTGCTAGTCTGTTTATGTCCATATTTATTTTCAGCATGTGTTGACAGTCCCATGTGTTTTAATCTGAAAATTTCATTTCCAGAATTCTATATGTTGAATGTAAGTTTATGGGAAAGGGCATTTCACTGAATGGGAGTGATAAGGTGAAATTAAAACCGGTTTGGGATTGCAGGAAACTTTTTAGTCATCAAATTTTAACATAATGCCCACGAGAGAGAGAGAGAGAGAGAGAGAGAGAGAGAGAGAGAGAGGCCCAAGATGAACACGACCTTGCCCTAAGAGGAACTTGGCCTAGAGTTGGAAATAGTCTCGGAATTTGAGCCCCAAGGTCTTGCAGGCAAACTTGTAAGTAGTTTTGGAGATGAATCCCGCAAGTAGTTGCAAGAAAACAAGTTAGAGATGGGCTACAAACCACAAGAAGTATTAGCTCAATAAATCACAAAATGTTACAAAATAATCTACAAAAGGCTAAGCCAAAGGGTATGAGTAAACTCTCCTATTTGACTAACCATGGTTTAGATCTTTGAAATAGCAAGATATAAATAATGTTGGAAATACTGAGAGGGGGGTGAATCAGTATTTCTTTTCAATTGTTAATTATTGTCAGTTTAGATTCTTCACAATTAAAAACAAAGAGATATATGTAATAATGATATTAAGGATTAAAGAGAACTTCAATCCCTTTTTTAATAATAGTATACAATAGATGAGAGAAGGACACCGACCCTTTCAATGAAACAGACACCAACTTGTTTGCCAAGCACCAACTTGGACTTTGATGAGGCTTAGACCTCTAGGGCTTCGACCCTATCTTCTCAAGGCACCAACCTTGTGTTTAGGAGCTCCTACTCCAAGGAAACTAATCCTTCATAAATCTTTAGAGAGAAAATGTGAGATGTACTTACATAAGTGTCTTCAACAAGATCTATGATACCCAGCCAAATCCTCCAAGTCACCTTATGATGATATCAACGCATCATGGTTTCCAATGGTGTCTCAAGATCAGGTTCTACAAGTATCTTTAGATGACTTCAATAGTTCCTCAAAGGTGTCTTCAATAATCTACTCAAGTTTTGCACCAGGTCTTCCAAACAACTCTCTTCAAGTTACTTCTGCTTCAAGGATCTTCAAATGTTCTACTTCGGGAATGTCTACACCAGCCTCTAGGACTGTCTTCAAAGAACTGTTGATGCCTTCACTGTCCAAATATGCCCCAAGACTCACTGTTCAAGATCTTTCACATTCTTAACTTGTACAACCCTCCACCAGCTGTTCACAGTACTTTGTTCGGATTCAAGGTGATTGCAAGTTACAACAAATTGAAGAAGTTGAGCCACCACAAAGATAATTCTGAGCTGCTGTAATGAGTATCGAGCCACTGTTTTACAATAAGAATACACAGATCCGAGGCTTTGTATATCTGCAATAGTATCGAGCTTGAGGTCTACTAATCCGAAGTTTGTAGGTTCTGATCCGAGCTCCTAACGCTGCAACAGGTTTGTGACAAGTGATCCAAGCTGACTGTGTAACTGTCCTCTAAACCAAGCTAATTGACCTTCAATCCGAGCTGAGTCAAATCCGATAACTGTGGTAGGTTATACCTTTGTCATACTTCTTATCACCGGCCTGAGACAGCTACAAATCCGAGCTGTATAGTTGTATCGAAACGGATTTTAACCCAGACAAGTATTTCAAAAACTTCTCGGTGCTTCCCAGTTCACGAGTTGTGAACTTTTATATATCTCTAATCTCTTCTGTCTTCGCTCTCAATTGCTTCACCCAATCGATGATAAGAAATGTAGTTTTGACGTTATATTTATACAATTTGATTTTAAAATGAAGGGACATGTCTTTTGGAGGTAGGCCAATATGAAGGATAAGGATAGGTCGGCTCACTGCTAAAATTAATTTTTCTTGATTTTAAAAAATTCATATCTCATCAATCGCTTGGAGTTTCCAACCAAGTGAGAGCTTGTTAGAAAGCTCAAAATATGCTCTAAAAGGTAGTGTAGGTGTCATAGTGAAATTCTACCTTCAAGGTAGCAAAATTTATTTTCCTTTATAACTGTTCTTGAATATTTATGTGTAGTAAGTAAAATTCTGTCTCCAAGGTCATCTTCATTGTTAGGCTTATCTATCAAGGGTCATAGTCTGGCTTTTCCTTCATCAACCTATTGCCATCAATGACAACTTAGATTAATAAATAAATGAAGCGTAATACTTGAATAATAAATTTTTAATTTGATTTTGATGCAATAAATAAAAGCCTAAAACTAAAAGGAACTCTTGCAAGACAAATCGAAATTGATGAGACTTTGGAATTTAACACATGCGAGTTCTCCTTGTGTATTTCACGAGTGGGTTGTTTCCTCTGAGAACTTCCCCTCACGCTTGAAGCTTGACCAAAGAAGAATTCTTCTACAAAACTTCACCAAAACCAATTAGATCCACATGAAATTAAATAAATGCAATGGAGAGAATTTTAGAGATATATTTGACATCAACTAAAATATTTCTCTTCCTAGAGCAAATAAACAATTCTTATGCTAATATGAGATAGCTACATATCAACATAACTTGAAAAGCATGAAGGAAATAATAGCATGAGGAAGTAAATAGAAATATAATAACAAATACGTCAAGAATTTACCATACACAAAGAGAAGAACAACTCACAAGTAACCCCAAAGTCTTGTATTATATTGCGAATGCGTGTACAATCCAACAACATGTCCTCAAGCCCAATAGCTCTTATTACATGATACAATATGAGAGCCCATGGCTCTATTATATAGAGATTTGGGAGCAAATCCCAAGGAATAATGCATGTGAGAACTGACCTGGGAGAAAATCCCAAGAAAGAGCAAGTCGAGTTCCAAGTGGAGATGAGAAGACACGAAGGCAAATTGAATTCCATATGTGGCACTCAAGGAAAATCAAATTCTCTATATGGCATAGTAAACGCATCCATGAGTGAAGCAAAGCAAGGAGATAATTCCAGTCAAACAATCCAAACTCGAACCAAGTGTTGCCACCTCAGATGATGATCCCAAAGAACTTCAGCATAGATCCCAAGAGCTGCGTGATCTCCTCCAAGAGAAACTCGTAATCCTCCAATTGAAGTGCTAACTGTAGAAGCACTGGAGCTAACAGTGAGAGAGTCCCCATGAAATCCCCAATCCAAATATTCCATCATATATTCCTTTAGTGCATGAGCTCCTTCAAATAATTCGATTTTCCACATGTGCAACTGCTGCATTAACTCCAGGAAATTCGATTTTATGAGATATTTGTGTATTTATGATGTAAGGTGCTTAGTCATCGTCCACATGTCCCTTGAATCAACTCTTTGACTTAGGATAATTTCCAAGTCATTTCCATGTCATTCTGTCCCATGGAATAATTTATTTCTCTCTATTTAATTTATTTCTAGCCTAATTTTTTCCAACATTGTCCACTAAACTTAGGAAAAGTGGGTTTTGGGGGTCCTAAACACATTTTTGACCCCTCAAAGTGTGTCATAGTAGAAAGTTGAGGGTGAGAGGTGTAAATTTTATTACTCATACCCAATACAACTTCTTTAGACATCACTTATTTTTTTTTGGTAAGTTGTGCTAATCTATTAATTTCGAGAACATAATATTACATATGCTACAGGCAGGGTTGGTTAGTTGTGGTTAACCAATCCTGTCGTTGTAACGCTGTTTCTGGGCTGCCGCGGGGGAGGAAGCCGACCCAGAAAAAACTTGAAAACGAGCCTTACATTGTGCGTAGTAGCGCTGATGCATTTAAGAGCTAGAGAGTAGAAAATAACAGAAAAGCCCTACGGGCACATATGACAAAAAACATAGCAAACCTGAGCAGCTGTACAAACGTTATTCATCATCATCATCATTGCAATTGGGATTCTCCTCTTCGATGGGACAGATTGGAGCCTGCACAACAGCAGCTTCCACAGCTGCTTCCACGTCGGCAACAGTTCGCTTGGGGAGACTTGCAGGAGCGTAGAGGATGGGGGAGCCCGGGTCTACTCCTTTAGGAACCTTCGTCCAAACGCCGTCAGAGTCCACGATCCATACATAATATCCTCATCAACCTGCGCAGGATTGTTCAAGGGAGCCGGCGTGCAATGCAGAAAGGTTGCTCTGGGAGAGGAGGTGGACCTCCTCGCTCCTCGACTTCCCCTTTGCACTGATTGCCTGGAGGATTCTTCTCGCTGCTCGGGAGCGGATTGATGGCTAGCAGGGGTGCTGGACGAGGATCCTTCAGTTGATTCAAGGCGGTTATCTTCGCTGCGATGGTAACGACCTGGGAGGGCCCCTCTCTGACCACTGCGAATAGTGCATTGGCGAAGTCTAGGGGCCATTGCGCACCTGGGAGGGGAGGCAAGAGTGACACTAGGGCTGAAGACGCTGCAGAGGCTGGGGGGCAGGTGCGCAGAAAGCAGAGCAGCAAGCAGAGGGAGTCTGCCTAGCTCCACTCTGGGACTGAGACTTCGCAGCTGATTGGAATTAGTGAGAATCTAGATCAGAAGGAGGAGAGCGAAATGCAAAGGAGAACAAATGAGTGAGAAAAGGGGCAAACGTCTGGGTGTTATATAGGTATGAGGATGAAGTCCGTAAGGATGGCAATGAGTGCTCTTCGCACGAAACTGCGTGTGGAGCTCAAGCAGATGAGCAGGTGCAAGGGGGTAGGCGTGGCTGCAATGCTGATTATACATCATGGACATTAATGGTGGTATGGGCGAGGTGATGATCAGGGTCAGGTGACACAATGCCTGTCTGTTCTGCGTTATCTCTGGTTCTGCGAGGAGCGTGCGAGGAGTTAACGGTAATTGGATCCACTGCAGGGGAGGAATTGCATTGGAGATTTCCACAGTCCGTATGAGTTGAGATTTGATGTTCACTCGTGTCAGGACTCAGGCGTGTCACCCGCATCCAGGGCTCTAGACATCACTTATTACATTACATATACAATTTTTATTACGATTTCCGCCCTGCGAAAAATCTAAAAAATAAAAAAATGACTACCTAGACCAAACTAAATTCCACAAATTTTTTTGTGTGATCTAGTATGGTAATATACATCGACTCTAGACAGTAGGACTCACCCAAGGCCTCACCATCAAACCGTACTCCGACTTTGGGGTATATTTGGAGGAAAAAGCACAATTAATTATTGAGTCCTGGTAGGGAGATGATAATTAACCAAGTGAAAAAAAAACCTCTCAGAGTAATTCTCACTTGTTGGCAAGGTACGAAGTTACCTAGGCCTGTTACAGACTCAAAACTCATCATTATAGCATCATACAATCCCCTGCAGGAGTATGGAATCTGGGTGCAACAAAAAATGATAAGAAGAAGAAGAAGAGTTTAAAAATTCTGGTGACTTGATGATTTCTGATGGTACAAGTGTCCTTTGGTTCATCCTTGGGCCTGGAGTCTTTATATAGTCATTAGGTGCCACTCCAGTGGTCAACACACCATAACACATAATGTAGGATGCAAGCGAGGGCCAAAACCTCTCCACTTGAGAGGAAAACACACAAAATATTTTCTCTTCTTATAGATTCTTCAATTGGCGAATTCCAAGACCTCTAGACCAAGACCATTACCCTCCAAGACCAAGTCTAACCTTTCCTAATGATGTGCTTCCTTTATCCAAGTCAAACCTAGTAAAATCTCTTCTAACAACACAACTTCAGCTCCCAGCTTCAGAATTTCGGCCTCTATTGCAGGTCTGAAATTTTCGGCCCCCTGCAATTGTTATTGCATCCACACATGTGAGCGAAATTAGCCTTCCAAGGCCTCCCAACAACTTCGCTTGCCTTGCTTCCTTGTCTAGGGCTAGTAAGTGACCTATTAGGTCCTTCTTCTAGCAACATTGATCCTCTTCCAACAGATAGAGAATTTCGACCTTGAAGCAACAAACCCTAACTTTCCTTCTTCGCACGTGTGAGAGAGAATTAGCTCAGAAACAATCTTTCTTCGTCATCTTATTTCTTCGCTAGCCTTCTTACTCTTCTGCTTCGCTTGAATGAGTAATTGATGAATGTGTCTCAAGGAGGTCGAGTTCCCTCCTTTATATAGGCTTCTCAAGGTGGACGTGGCTCCTCAAAATAGGCCGACTTCTTAGTTGCCATGCTGGCTCGGTGTTGAAGGGTATTTTGACACTTTTATTGACAAAAATAATTTTATTTACAAGTTACAATGTGCCCGATGGGGTCTTCAACTTATGACAATGACTCTTTTGACTTCTTGACCTAGGACAAACCCAAGAAGCACTCAATGGTGTTTGACCTCTAAAAATAAAAGACCTTGAGCATGAAACCCATGCTCTAGAAATAGCAATAATTATTATTTCATTTTACATAATACAAGAATCAAAAGTACATTTCATATTTATAAAGACTGAACCTAGTTACACATTTTTCAACAATTCAGATGTCATGCATTCTTTCAAATAGGCCATCTGTAGAACACATGTCCACAAGAAAAATGGATTCCAAGAAAGAAAAAGAGGCAGGCCTATAAACCAAAAGGATGGCAGGCCTCCGATCTTCACCTCTAAGAAGAAGAAGAAGAAGAAACCATGTAGAACCAAACAAACCATGCTAAAGTAGATGCACAAACACATCATATCTTTGTATCCCACATGCAGAATGACATTGAACCTCAGGAGATCCATGCATCAGAAAGCTGGAAAATGGGGCACTTGCAGAAATTGGGATGGGGGGTACAAAGAGATCCCATGTTTCTGAGAGTTCAGGCTCAATCAAAGAATCCCCTGTGAAGACAACTGATTACGAACTAGCAATGGTTCCAGTTGGTCAAAATTCAGGGGGATGCCCAAAAGAGCAGAAAAAGAAAACCAAGAAAGAGAAGTTAAGTGATTATAATTTATTATCACACTTAACTTCAATGTTACATATGTATCTTTTCTTCTGTTTTCCTTTTTTGCTCATAAGCTGCGAGGTGTAGATTTCAGAATGCTTTTTAGCATATGAAGAATGTAATTTTGTTCCATTGTTTCACGATGAATAAAATTACGGGTATTTTCCTTGAAAATAAAACTCTATAAACATTCTTAATATTCATTCAATGTAATATGTATTTGCATCTATACGTATTTTTTCCACATCAAAATTTATAGGTGTTTTTTCTGAAATCTGTAAAGTTTCAGAAACCTGCATCAATTTCCCTTTTCCTGGGGACATAAAGTATAATTTTTAATTTTAGCTCTTCTGCTGTTAATTTACTATTTTCAATGACTTTTGTATCTTGGCTGCTGTTTATAGTTTTTTGTTATCCTCTAGTTTTGAAAAGGTAATATGCTATGAATTTACAGAAATAATTTTCTGGCTTTTTTTTGAACTTTTCAGTGGCATTTGGTGAATTTGAGGGATCTGTTTTCAAAGAAGACCACCATTTAGAACCAGAAAGTGGGTCTTTTGAAACTGTATCGGGTAAGGAACACCCTATACTAGGATCGGGTCCAAGTATCATATACACACCCACAAGAAAAGAGACAGTAATGATAGCAAAATTTCTTAGCAAGTCTGGTGTGAAGGCTGCAGCTTATCATGCAAAGGTAAGAAATGATTTATAGTGATTCATAATTAAATAAATAGTTACTGCAGATTACAAGTCTTCAAACAGTACATGTGAATCTCTTAATTCACCTAATTACACTTTAATATGAAACAGCCATGTATTTTTCTGTATAACCTTTTAGATTATTGTTGGGAGGGATTATATAATTTGCCATCAGTCATCTTAAGTATTTTATGCAGAAGTAAAAATGCAAATGCAGAAAAGATTGTCGGTATACCTCATTTTCAAGATAATTTTCTAAGTCAGCAATTAGACTTCCACTTGAGTAGCACAACTACCGGTGTCAGAAATAAAAAGGGAAAGACATACTCATGTCAACAAGAGACTATGGCAGAGAGATTCCATACTGTCCATCCTGTGCTCGGCCTTGGATGTTGTGAGAGCTGTAGGATGATAGAATTCTTGTTTGAAGGCTTCTGTACTTGCTGCTTCTTAGTTCCTGTCCTTGACTCTTTTCTCTTTAGAGCCTTTTTTCTTCTCTTTCTATTGCTCTTCCTTTTTCTTTTTAAGTTGCTTTGCCACTTTTAGAATTTCAGCACATGACAACAGATCTGCACTCAATAGAACTTAAAACCAGCTGAATCTACAAACTTCTGATTTAACAATTGAAACTTATATCTGTATAAATAAAATAAACGTATGGAAGATTCAAGAAAGTAGACACTGCAGATCGAAGGGTTGATACCGATATGTGCTGAAACTTTTATTAATGAAGGAAAAGAAAAAAATACTTAATTTATGCAAGAGCTTATAAATCTCAAAATTACTTGCATGACAAGAAGAGTGATTAATTAAGCTCATCTTTCTTGTTTCGTACACTAAATTTGATATGGGCATATCTTCACATAATCATGTGAAGATGAAAAGTGTTCCTGTACAATAAATGAAAAATATATTTATTCTTCTAATTATAAATCCAAAGAAATGACCAAGTTCTAGAATTACATTGTATTTAACAAATAAATAGGCCTACTACGTAATTAAAATGATTTAAATAGACATGAGTATGTTTATATTGGGGTGATATGTTGGATGCATTGTTTTGTAGCAAACATGGCTTGTGAAGTGATGCCTTCCAGGAGTATTTGATGGTGTTGCCCTGTCTTAATGGTTCTCTCTATATTTTTGTGTTATTTATAGGGTGAATGTTTTGGTATTTTTAAAGAGAAGGGTTTAATTATCGAGGTCAATGGTTTATATCAGTGTTGCAAACATCTCGAAAACAATTGACACATCGAAAGTTTATAAGGGCATCAAATTTATTGGCAAAAAAATTGTGGACTTAAGTCCAAAAAACCGGGGAAAATTGTAAAAATTGGGATAAAATAGGGATAAATCATAATAAATTCATGCAAATTGCGAAAAGATCACAAAAAATCCAAAAAATCGCTTTAAGCCACTTCATTTGATTTTTTGTATTTTGCTGATATTTGCGGATTTTTACTTATATTTTCTTGAATTTTATTTTCTGGTCCCTTGCCAATTTTATCACGATGCTGATTTCAGCAACATTCGTTTATTTATGAAGTTATAATACAGACATTAAAATAAGAGGTATTTCATGTGGGTGTGTTATAGTGGTAATACTTGATATGTTTGTTAAGAGTCCTAATGTTAAATAAATTGGGTCATAATTAATGTTAATGACCCACATTTACTATAGAATCATAGATTAGTTGTAGAAGTGGTTAATAACTTATGACATGGTATATAAAAGAAAACCATGTTGATGTATTGGATGGCTCCTTGATTAATGAAATAATGCATTTTACTCATATCTTTTGTCTCATGGTTATCCTTCTCTAGTCATGAATAAAAGACCTACAAGTTACAATCTATCGAGTTATACTACACATTAAAATAAGAGGTATTTCATGTTGGTGTGTTATAATGGTGACACTTAATATGTTGTTAAGAGTCCCAACGTTAAATAAATTTGTTCATAATTAATTTTAATGATCTAAATTAACTATATATTAGTTGTAGAAGTGGTTAATAACTTATGACATTAACTTATGACATAGTATATAGACTTCCTCCTTAAGTGAGCCATGCAAGAAAGCAGCTTTAACGTCCATTTGGTTTAGGCTCCAACCTTGAGAGGCAACGAGAGCATTAATAAATTAGATAGTGGTATATCGGGCAGTTGGTGCAAATATTTCGTCATAGTCCACTCGTTCCTTTTCAGAGAAGGCTCGAGCAATGAACCTGGCCTTGTATTTTTTAGCACTCCCATTAGCGCCATGTTTGATTTTGTAAATCCATTTACAAGTGACAATGGACTTGTCCTTGGGTCTAGGAATCACATCCCATACATCATTTTTCATGATTGATTCGTACTCCTCATTCATTGCATCCTTCCATACTTGGTGTTTCACAGCGTCTTCGAACGTACATGGCTCAGATTGAACAATAGTACTAATAGCAGCTAAGTACCCTTGATACCTGTTCGACTTCTTTCTTTCGTGAAATGTCCCTCTTGGAGCACTATGTCTTTCAACATCTTCGAGAGTGTCTTTGAGCCATAAAGGTTTTTTCCTTGAGGTAAAGGGATCACTAGGAGGTGGATCAATGGGATCCATCGCCTTCAACATCGGGCGTCGGTTCATTTGTTGGAGATTCATCCTACTTTCCTGCAACATCATCATTGTCCTTCCTTGGGATAGGGAGATCTCTAGCGTTCCCAAGGGCAGAATCTTCATCGAAGGTGACATCATGGCTTATTTCCACTTCTCTTTGACTAGGCACATAGATTCTATATGCCTTTGAATTTTCACTGTAGCCCACAAATGTTCCTTTCTTCCCAGATGCTTCTAACTTGTTTCTTTTCTCTTTAGGCACATGAAAATACACAGGACATCCAAATATTCTAAAATGAGAAAAAACAGGTTTCTTACCAGTGAAAACTTCTTCGGGTGCCTTGAAGTCCAATGCTTGATGCAGGCTCCTATTTTGAACCTATATGACAATGTTGGCAACTTCTCCCCATAAGAACTATGGGCATGGCATGGGTAGCTTCTATGATTGTTTGATTCTTCCTTTCTGTTGAAGAATGTAACTAAGTTTGGTCTTCATAATTGTATTTGAGTCATAATGAAATATTCAGAAAAATCCTAACTTCCATACGCGCTTTTGCTAAAATGAACCCGCGGGTATACGCGCTTTCACTGTGACGAACCAACGTATAGATCTGTAAATATTACAGGACTGCATAACACTTCAAAGCAAAAAACTTGTTCAGATCATATCGTTTACTTCAGCAATTATGCGCCAGACCACAGATCTAAACAACTCAAACAGATCATGCAAATACATAGTCATTTCAGGTCTAGAGATCCAGATCCATTATTGTATTCATGAGTGCATCAAAATATCAGATCTATCTATTGAATATAGCCCAATCCATGCAGATATACTTCAGACTGAAGTATTCATTCAATTCTCATTCACATGCACACACTTGCACTATGATCTTCTCCTCCTTATATAGATTGAGCCTTAGCCAATACCATGAGCCGAAAAACCACACAAGTGTCAGTGGTATTTTTGGACGAGATCAAATCGTCGTTACTGCGCTCAATATTGTGGGCTAACACCATGGTAAAGACCCTTGGTATGGTTAAAATTAGTGCGCCAACACATACACGACTTTGCTTCTTTGTACTCGCGTGTATACGCGACCTGTCTTCACCAAAACTGCGTATACACTAATTCTGGATGTATACTCGGGTTCCCTTCATCAAACCTGTGGGTATATGCGGGTTCCCTTCATCAAACCTGCATATACATCATGAAACTTTACCTTCATCATTCCTCTGTCACTGACTAGAATTCGTTTCTCTGTCACATCTGAATTGAACTGTAGATACATCAATTCTACATCTTCAACAAATAGGTTGTTATCAAAAGGCAACTCATCGAGTAGGTTGCCATCAAGGACATCATATTACATCATAATACCAACAATCTCCCCCTTTGGATTTGATGGGAACCATGTTGGTGTTTGATCACCACAACTTGTAGATACCTGATAGACACATCAATCATAAGCATTATTCTAACACCAAGTTACTCTCCCCCTTTAACATGAAGAGCAAAGGGCGAACCGATACAGGAATGCCGAGATATGCACTGCACTATACGGACCATACTCCCCCTGAACACATGCTGTAGCTTCAAAACAGATTCACAAGACTCTATAATCTTTCCTATCACCAAGGACGCATACATACATCACTTACCCAACCAAGTGGGGTTACATATTTGACTCAAGCACCCAACCAAGTGGGTTTACACATTTGAAAAAGTCCCTATATGACCGAATATGACAATCTTTACATAATAGGTCTCAACATGACCCTTACATCAAGTTACAGATATGACATTATAACCAAGACCAAATGTTAATTTTGGGAAACTAGGTCCAAACTCCATGTTGTGCTACTCAGATGACGATGCCAATATTTTTATTGGATTCCTCTTTCGGAGAGGTGTAAGATCGATCTAAAGATCATCTTGATCAGATGAGCATAACATGTATTTTGAATTTATTCCACATGTGCAAGGTCGGCCTGTTTTATCCCACATGCATAAGAGAAGTGTCACACACCCCCACAGATGCCTATATATTGGAGAGACTTGGAGTTCATTTTACACACACATTTAGTGGAGGCATTTTTCTTCTCTCTTGGATGGTGATGGAGCAACGTTCTTGGTTCTGTGTTTAAGGCTTCTTGGTGCAACGTCTTGGTGGAGTATTCTTGATGAGACGTCTTGGGGTTGTGTGACATATTGGGTTGGCCCACCCAATGAAGACTTTGCTGGTTGAAGCATCCTGCTGACTGCCATAACACCACCATTATTTATCTGTGTTTTTGGCTTGTCTTCCTTGATCTATTGGTATGTTCTATTTGCATCTTACTTTCATTGTGCCCTAGAAGTTTAAAGTATATTTGCATCCAGCATAGAACATCTTCAGAATTTAACAGACCTCAATAGAGAGAGATCATCGAACATACTTCAGTAACCAACAAACTGCCAATAATGCATTATATCCAGCAAGGCTAATGCTCCCCCTAAACTTGTGCATCCTGAACATTTTCAACAACCAATTCATCAAAGCATCTTCATTAAGTAGATAAATGAAAGGAAATGTAAACCAGAACCGCAGTCTGTACCCATCAACACCTGAGCAACAAAGCCAAACCATATATGTCAGCAATATGACAAAGACTGTTTTGATGGCCAACCCATTGATTTTATGACATAAGGAGCCATACACGATTGTATGGAGAAAAACTCCCGTATATACGCGACTATGCATCATGAAACTTGTGTACCGAATTTAATCTTTTGAAATCAAACATTTAAGTGAGCAGAGACAACTCCTAGCTTTTGTCTGAGATATTCAAATGATTCTCTGGGAAGAGCTTTAGTAAATATGTCAACAACTTGTTCTTTGGAGGGAACATACTCCAATTTAACCTTTTGCTCAATGTAGAGCCTTAAACTTTAACTTCAAAATTTTAACCATCAATCCTAAATTAAGTGTAAGAGCCGCTAAACTTTAACTTCAAGAATTTAACCATCAATCTCAAAATTAAGTGTAAAGCCCTTAATTTTCAAAATTAACAAACATTCACTAAACTCATACCACATAATTCAGAGTGGGATTTTTGAACAGAATATATATCAATTGACTAATTAGTACTTACCTGAAACCGTGTTTGAAGATGTTCTTGATCCGCCATAGCTCCAGCTTCCGTTACCAAACCGCCGTTTTCCTCCCAGCCTATCTGAGGTCAATCTCTTCGGTCCCCAGATCTAGAAGACGAGTCTTTTGGCCCTCGTGCCCAAAACTCCGAGAATAATCGAGAGCATTCCATAACTCAGTTAGAACTCTCAAACTCACTGCTTATGAACCACGCAGTTAGAACTCCTCTAACAGCATCCGGGTCAATGTTCCCACTCACTACCCATGCCCCTCAAGTTTACCCCTCTTCCCCTTTTTATACACAAACTCCATTCCTGATATTTATTTAGAATATGATCTTTTAATAAATATCTTTGAAAAATATCTTAGAAATATTATATTTTAATAAATATCTTAGATTTATTAAAATATCTTAAAATATTATATTTTAATAAATATCTTAGATTTATTAAAATATTATAGTCATTAATGTAGATATTATAGGCATTTATGGGGATATTGACTTATTGACCAAGTCATTTATGGAGATATTGACTTTACTTAATTATTTTAAGATTTATTTATTTATTTTGAATAATACTCTACCACGCATACTCATATAAGAGTGGTACATGCGTTCAGTCTCTAGCTTGATGTTCCATCATATCTCGGTGAGATAAATGCATTACGATATTCAGTTCGTTACTCTAACTTAGTTAGTTTCCATACTAGCAGGCATGTATACTAGTGCAGTACACGTGATACATGCATATGTAGCTATCATATGCAGGTTTCATATGCATGCTAATATTTCTAAGTTTCATATAATTCGAGTTGGGTCGTTACATACACCCCTCCTTCAGAAAACTTCGTCCCGAAGTTAAATTTTATGTCGTATATCATTAATTATATTAGTGATTAATATAATCATATAAGGTTGGTGTATCATAGTTAAATATGTGAAAACACTTTTAACATTTATGTTTTGATCATTTATTGGTTCACCAATTTAGTAGTCACGTTTTGCCTCAACAGTATCCCCAAGCTATTCTAGAATCATCCTATCCTTCCTAATCTCTTCCACTTCCATCCTATCCATCCTCTACAGGAATATGCCATGGCATCAGTTTTACTGATCCATCCATAGACCTTGAAGGTAGCAGTGTCGATTACATCGACATGATTTTTGTAGGCATCCGGCGGTCATCATCACACGTCTAGGGGAGCTTGACTTACACAGTTCTCCCATGACCCCAGGTATTGGAGGATAAACGGTGGGCAACACTTCCACCCCTCCTAGTAGGACCAGGGTCAACACCCTATCAAGGAATCTCAATGCATCTCAATTGTTCTTGGAGTTTTGTCATCACGCGGTCGGTTTGGTAACGATATTATCTGCAATTTAAAACACTTGTCCACAAATTATAACATATGTATCAATATGTTCAAAACAAATTGCTACCCATATAACAATTTCTACACATTCTAAAATAGGTCTGTAAATTCATTTTTACCCTGAATAGTCAAGTGCAATCACTCTTTTATTTCTATCTCATCATTTACGTTGATATGAAAATTATAGATACTATATCCACAACATAATTCCTAATTTATATTAGTATCCCTATACCAACAATGTTTAAGCAAAACTTTCTTCATATTGGCATCCATGTACCAGCAATGTTTAAGCAATTTAACATATTCTCACATGTCATGGTACAAAATGATAGTCTTAAGTATCCATCCAAGGCAAGATAAGATTACTCACAGTTATAAATGTCATATAGAATAATCGAACATGGATATACAAATAAGGAGGTAGTCACTATTTTCTATACTCTATTAACCGATTAATCCTTATAAAAGTCACAGGTTGAGGCTTTAAATCTAAATGGAGGGATGCTCCAACCTTTATGATTGCATATATAGAAACGAAATGATTCGAAACAAGAGCACAAAACACTTACTGTTTAGTCGAAGCATGATCTAATTTCTTGATAAAAGTTGATTAAGAACTCTGAAACACAAAACTACAAATGGATCCAACCAATCTTTTAATTCTTGTTATTTATTTGTCTTTTAAGTCTAATTATCTTTGATCTATAATCTAGATCCTAAGAGATAATAATAACATTAACTTCTTTATCATGTTATTTTAGCTCATCTTCAGCCTAAAATCTAGTAGTCAAGGAGTAGGGTTTTGCAAGACTAATCATTAGGGTTATGTTGGAGATGCAGGAAGAGTTAATTGACTACTCTAAAGATCCCTTAGTGAGAGGTTTATTTTCATAGAAGGAATTTGTCACTACTTGAAAATGCATTATTCACTTTGCATTATACTAGGTCTACTAAGAGTTTCATGTTTTCCAACAAGATGTCAATTGTTGACAACATATAATTTCCTCTTTTAATAAGAAATTCACAATTTACAAGATATGCATAGTCACATTATTAGTACGTTACAGTTTTGATGTAGTCTCTTTACTTGCAAGTTTCATCATCTAGAGTCTTAACTCTAGCTAGGATATTACTAGTCCCAAAACCATCATTCCTTAAACCATTGTTTCATTTCTATTTGATTGACTCATTTCATCCAAACACATAACACATCACTGGTATACCCTCTCCTTATTCTTCACATTACTCATGTTCTTATTAGTCCTTAGGTCTCATCTCATCACCAAATGTATCTTCTTTTCTAATGGTGTATAATTATTACCCTTAATATTTATCTTTAACCATTTTCCAGTTTATCGCTTGCTACACTTAACAAATTAGGAGCGTTCACAACTCCTTACAGGTCATTGCTTTTACCCTTATCAGTCATGTTGCTCATATCCTTAAGAAAATACCTATTGATAGAAAACACCCTTTCATTTCCTTATACCAGATATTCCCAATACTCCATGTCTACTTCAATTTGAAAAAGAACATATTATCAAATTGACTTTGTTTTCTCGCCTCTAGTCATCATGGTTTTCTTTTCTTCTTTTAATGCATACAATTATTATTCTTGGAAATGTCATTACTATTCCCGACTTGGGTAAGATCCTATAAATACATTCACTAACGTGGATATCAAAATAATCTTCTTATCATTTCGGTTTTTAATGCATCACGGAATAGAATTTCCTTATCGTACTTCACAATGTCCATAATCCATGGATATAGTTAGTCACCTAATGAAAACTTTATAATGTGACTCTCCCGTTAGAGGGAAAAACTTTTATAAATGCTGCTATGCACTTAAATCTATTCTCCAATTGATCAATTTTATAGGTTCACCTTTTAACCTGATGTCATTGACTTCTTATGTTGCTTTGTGAACTTCCACTTACTCACCTTTGGTGCCATTTTGTCGATCTCAATATTCTAAGTTTGTTATGATAACTAACATTTATTATCATCATCAGAAGTTTTCCATTTCTTTCTTTTCCCATTCTCCCTAGGTACTATATTGATTATATCATGGTAACAATGGAGATCAAACTTTGAAATTTTCTGCTGTACTCTCTTGGTAACTATATCGTCTTGTTTGTTTTTTTTTTTTTTAAAGTGTGTTTACTACCTTACAGGGTGGTTTCCTATCATATTAACATATGTTTCATCCCTTTTGTCTTCGTTTGATGTGTACCTTTAGTGAACTATACTTGTACTCTCAATTTGATTACTCATGATTTCTCCCAACATTTCTTGAATAGTTAGAGTCTTCTTTCATTTATCAATTTACCTCAAACTAGCTTAGCCTTTCATGCGGTTGTATTTTACTTTGCATCTAACGGTCTTGTCATAAGGTCTCTAGTCATGCTTTCATTACCTTTTTTTTTTTTTTCTTTCTCCAAGAGTTAACTTCTTTGGAGCAACTCTGCCAACTAATCTTTATATATGCCTAAACAATTTCCATGAATCATCTTATATAGTGTCATAATGTCCCTAATTTATTTTTCCTAAACCACATTGTTTTCCTTTCCATGAAATGCTACGTTGCCATATTATTTTGTTTTGGACATCAATATACCCTTACGGTTGTAAATGGCCCATTATTTATCTTAATAATGACATAATGGCTGAATCTCAAAATGTCCATTTTAGTGAATATTCAGCTATACTTAATTTAAACCTTCACTCTACTCCTTAGACCACTTACACATATACTTGGATAGTAATCAAAGTATTTAACCGATGAAAACGGTGTAAAATATACTTCATAAATTCATATCATCAATGGTTATTTTATCAGCTAGTAAGATAGATACACGGAAATTTCAACGTGACTTGAAGAATGGAATGCTTTAATTGCATAAAGACAATCATGATAGTTTCCATTCTAACGTTCAAATGTTTACAGGAAAAGTTTGATCTCTAAAGTGATGTTAATGTGCCCAATTTATAATAATATGAATGTACTTCAAACTCTGCTTGTATGAGATACAAAATCTTAAACTTCATTGAATACTACGTAACACTGGATACGTTGGGTAAATTATCAAGGATAACTCGGAGTAATACATCTCGGGTTCTATTAGAATTTTTGCTATAATTATGCAAAATAAGGCTGTGATATCCAAGAATCAACATAAGATCTGGGGAAATGGTTAAGAAACTAAGACATTTCCCATGGTGATCATTCGTCCTAGCACCTTCAACCTAGTCGAACAGACTCCTAGATTAACTTTGCATTCCTCAACACTTAAACCTATAAACTGAAGTTCTCCTAAAGACATTTCTACCTGTCTGAAATCGTTTTATTTGTAAGTTGCCAACCCGCATCTATTTAATGCATATGATAAAATAAAACTATCAATAGCTCCAAAATAGAATTTTAAGTTTTATTCCATTGATAGTACCTGAAGATTCCACAACAATGAGCTGATGCACTGCCCAATGACTGTTGACTACATCATGGGTTCTATGATTGCTTTGAGTATTTGATAATGGTTACCCCATTCTAACCATAATCTTGATTCGGGGATTTAATCCCTATACAGAACACTCGGCTTGATGTTCGTCAGTTTCTATATAAGGAACATATTTTACCAGTTCCATAAACCTTATCTCATATTCTTCCACTATTTTATTACCCTGGATTAAACGCGATCTCCTTGTCCTAATGCAAGATATTCTATCCTGATTCGTAATAATACCGATCATAATGCATGGGTCTTTTAAACCATAATATCATTTTGTAATATTTATTTAGCCTTTTCTAGTTTCTAAATTTTTGTCCTAAATGTAGTTATTGAAGGAGTTATATTTTCATTATCTTTATACTCTTAATCTCCGATTTATGGCCGGGCATTCATATATTTAATAGCTTTCCCTTAACAAGTCACATTCTATATAATATCTTTATAATAACCATCAACTCCCATTTCCTATAGAATCCTTCTAACTATATCCCCATTACGTGTATATATATATATATATCACTGGGATGAAAGAGCACCGAACTTCTCTTGGTGCAATTATATTATCTTATCTGCACCTTATGTAGGTTTATGGTAATTTCTTCACTTTTACAATGCATGATCCCACTGAATGATCCATATGATAACATCAAACCCGGAGCTAACTCCATTGCTGTCAAAATGTACCAACTACGTAGGCATTAACGTCATGGAAGATTGCTGGCCAACTTAATTTGTATTAATAACCTTTAAAATAAGGTTTCTAGCTCTTTATTTTAAGAGGACCCTTTCAAAAGAATCCATCAAATCTATTTACGCATATCTTTTACCGAAATAACATTTATTTTATATAATGGAGAGCCATTGAGCGTAATTCACTAACTGGAATATACCACAGGATTCTCTTCACCCTATTTATTAATAAATCTATTAATAAATACATTAAAGTCCCTAATAACTTGATCTTCCCCTTTTTTGTTATTTTACGAACTCCCCCAAAGCAATTTCCTAATTGCAATGAACTGATCACTTCCTCTGCTACCTAAGGTTTTGAAAGATTCAATTATAGAAAACTCAAAGTTGTGGATAACAAAGCAACAAACGAGGAAGAGAATTCTTCAGATAGATTAAAATTCTAGGGTTCAAGACTTGGTACCTTGGTAATATGCAATATTTCCCTAGTTTGACAGGGCTATTCTTTCTTCGTTGTAGTTCATAATGTCACACAAAATATAGGTGCCAAGACTTGTCTCTAAACGACTGCCAAAAATGTGTTTGATTCTTACGCTTGGTAGCTAATTTACCGAGGAAAAGCTAGAATGAGAAATCACAGTGAGTGGCAACTTATCTTCATAGATATTTAAGTAATAATGTCAAATTTTTCCTAGAGCATCAACTCAAGACAAGGCAAATCAAAATTCAATTTAATATTTATTATAATTTAAATTTTCATTCTATTTAAAACATATATTCATAGTCCAAGGTTTTGAATAGACTGTGATGAGGTGCTCTGTTAAAGCACTCCTTGACGTGAAGTTATAGGTTCGATTTACCACCCCGATCTAGATAATATATTGGACATGATGAAGATGTAGTCCCACCAAGCTTGAAATATATTACATATTCATGACTCTTTTGTAATTTAGAATTGTAATATATTCAAAACGTGAATACACATCCATAAAGATACCTTATTCACTTTTCCTTTACAAAATAACATTTATCTAAATTTTGAAATATTCAGTATATGTATATATATATATATATATATATATATTAGGCTTCTTAATAATTTATTAATAATTTATTTTTATTTATTTATTTTTTATATATTTTTTATATTATTATTATTATTATTATTTAAATTCCTATCTAAATTAAGTCACACTAACACCCTAACAAATAATACCACCGTTACAACTTGCATAACATTTGTATCATGAATAATGACAAACATGTATCCCTCAATTATATCTAAAGATAATGACAATCTCATCCCATCATCCCATTATACATCCCTAACCATTCCATCCCACATGAATTTACAATTAAACCTTTACAATTGAACAAAACAATATTCAAATTAATAACCAACAATATCAATTTAAATTCAAATAGTTCAAAAGGACAATTATTTCCTTTCTCTTTCAATGTTCAAATTTAACTTTAACACACAATTGTTTAAGTTTGTCTAGCGTTATAAAATAATATTGAGTAATAAAAAAAAATCAACATTCCATAAACCCATAATCATAATAAGTATATACATGATTGATGAAGGACATTACTTTAGGGATCTACTAATATTTTAGATGGTCACACATAAATGGGACCACTTGAAACTTTGAGACTATAGATTCACGCGTAAGGGGTCACATTGTATACCTAGCTTTTAATTTACATCCATCCAATGTGCAGACCAGGCAGCTCAATGTCCATCCATAATTGTACAAAGTGCTCTAAAAATCATATTTGACACCCTGCTCTGCCTGCACACGAATACCTAATTCTGCAAATGGTGGCATTTGATTGGTCGAGCTGTAACTATCTGTTGTGTGAGGACCTTAATTTTCTGTTTTATTATCTTCAAAGTGTCATTTTCCGGTGTATATATATATATATATATATATATATATATATATATGCATTAAATATTTGATTGGAATTTTAAATCAATTCTATCAAATTTGTAGGAATTATAATATAGTTTCAAAAATATATTTATTTTGACTTTTTAAAACTAAATTAACTCACAATCAATCATTTGATCAGACATAATTGGGGTTCGATTTTAACACATACATGTATTAGCAAAACTCATCCATGGATCAAGGTAGTGAGCGCTTTAACACATGTTTTATTTTGGGACATAACGTGCTTGGACTGATACGATACCACATATTATCTCAAATCCACGCAGTTTAATTTCCTATATTATTCCCTTGTGTGATCAACGATGCCAAGTCAGTGGCCTGTGGTACCGCTATAAACTTTTTGACATAAGTTTTTCACTTGTTGGTCTACTTCTGTCACTAGCTAATTCGACTTGTGAACTCATTTCCACCGACCACAACTAATGAATATAATACCACATATAATAAACACGAGAAAATTATTTATAGGGAAAGTAATGACAAGCTATCATCAACTATTTGGTATTTCAACACGTCTTATCCTCCCACTAGCCATTTTGGTCATTTCATGTTGGACTGAAAGTGGCCCAGGAGTTTTCGGTGCCATACGATAAAACCAAGAGTCATACCACTGCGCCTACATTCTCATCACACAGATCTCAGTCATATGGCGGTGCCATTTTATGGAGACGAGGACCTTCGGCGGTTGGGGTTAGCACATACATTCATCTCAGTTTTTCCACCACATCCATCCGAAGGCCCAACAAAAGTAGTATTCTGTAACCTCCGGTCACATGATCATAAATGGAAATACTGCTTGGAAATCAGTGTTTTACATGGTTTGATTCTCCTGATCGTTGGCAATAATCTCCACTCGGTCATGTTGCCACACTTCGACGCAGGAATATGTGGTTCCAAGATCGATTCTGATGGCGGTTCCTTATCCCTTTGCCATTTTTTGAAAAGAGTAAACCATTGAATGCTAAAAAAAAACAAAAAATAGAACAATAATCGCAGCAAACCCGACTGCACAATGCTAGAAGGGGTCCATTCCAATTTAGATATTAGTGACTCCTCACCTGCTCTAATGGGTAGCTTGGTCAAGAAGGACCTCCCACAAATGATGACCTTTCCTATCTCCGGGGTCACTGGAAAGAAAGGCTCAAAGAGCTCTATCGGGGTGTGCGACGTCTACCTCCAGTATAAACTACCCATGCCCACACGGCCAGCAGCACTTAAACATATAGGAAATTGGGTTTCTTCCCTCACCAAAAATAATCCTCACCCTTTGATTCGTGTTTTACTCGGTTGTATACGATCCTACTTTTTTGCCACTTTTCAGGCAGGAATGCTATGGCTTCGCCACTCAAGGGGACCATCCTAGTATTTTTTTATGAAGCGAGGGTTTAATGCAAGTTATCCCCTAAGTTTTGTTTGCATCAAACAAGAACCTATTTCTAGAATATATGTTAAATTTTGCTACTGTTACAGGAAATTTACTTCGGTGAGTAATTGCAACATTAAATGACAAAACCATGGTTTCCACACAATTTATAACCCCAACAATTAAAAACAGTCGTTCCCTCTTACCTGAAATCGTTGAGCGAGTTCATGGGACAGTTTGGAAAGGATATTTAATGGGCCTATATGGTCCCGAAAGGTTTAAACTAAGCTCTGATACCATGTGTAAGAGCCTTAAACTTTAAATTCTAGAATTTAACCATCAATCTCAAAATACATAAGTGTAAAGCCCTTAAATTTTAAAAATTTACAAACATTCACTAAAATCATACAACAGAATTCAGAGTAGGATTTTTGAACAGAATATATATCAATTGACTAATTAATACTTACCTGGAACAGTGTTTGAAGATATTCCTGATCCGCCATAGCTCCAGCTTCCATTACCAAACTGTCGTTTTCCTCCTAGCCTATCTGGGGTCAACCTCTCCGATCCCCAGATCCAGAAGACAAGTCTTCTAGCCCCCATGCCCAAAACTCCAATAACAATCGAGAGCATTCCATAACTCAGTTAAAACTCTCGAACTCACTGCTCATGTCTCATGCAGTTATAACTCCTCTGACATCATTCGGGTCAGTTTTCCCCTTCACTACCCATGCTCATCAAGTTTACCCCTCTTCTCCTTTTATACACAAACTCTATTCTTGATATTTATTAGAATATGATCTTTTAATAAATATCTTTGAAAAATATCTTTGAAAGATATTAGATTTTAATAAATATCTCAGATTTATTAAAATATTATTATTTAATAAATATTTTGGTTTTATTAAAATATTATTATTTAATAAATATCTTGGTTTTATTAAAATATAATTATTTATTAAATATCTTGTATTTATTAAAATATCATCATTTATTTTGCATAAGTCCATGCTTTTAATTTTCTTTGAACAAAGTGTTAGTTCTCATTATATTATGGTGAGTGAGGGAGTTACTCAATACTTCAATAATTCACTCCCTACTCTACACCGAGTTTATATTTATAATTGCTTAGTGCACATACTAATGTCGTACACGTGATACCTGCATATGTAGCTATCATATGCAGGTCTCATATGCATGCTAATATTTCTATGTTCCATATAATTTGAGTTGGGTCGTTACACTAGGACTCTTTAGAAAGAGGTTGAAGTGACCTAATGAAACTAATGATTCAATAATGTAAGGCATTGTCAGTACTTAACAGGGGTGTATTGTTTCATTTTTAAAAATGGCTTATTTTTAATATGTTTCTTGTAGAAAGTATATAACTTATGTGTTATATATCCAAGATTCTCCTGATCACACACTATTTTAACTCCATGCACAATACAAAATCTATTCCACTATTGATCATCACATGCGGAAATTAAATCAATTGCAATGCACACATGAAACCATAAAAATTCACACACATTAACACAGTTGTTTAACGGGAAAGCCTGAAGCTAAAAAACCCAACTATCTGTATATAATATATGTCATATAGATCATGTAACAATCCTCATACAAAGTTGAACATGTCAAACTCTCAGTACAATACAATAGCTACACACTAATCAGACCCGATCTTGCAAATCCATGCACCGATCTCTGCCACCTGCTAGCCTGCCTCTACTGCGCAATCCCTGCTGAAGAATTGCTATGAATGAACTCATATCCAACCAGCCTTTCTCATGCAATCGTCATTGGCATCTCCACTGAGTGTTGGATGTAATCAATGCATCACTATAGTCACAACTGATAGTCACACTTTCTCTTTCACCTACCTCTCCATTGGTCTCCACTGAAACTGTCCATGCACTATAGTTAACTGATGTATTCTTCAATTTATTAATGAGTTATTATTTAGTGAATTAATTAACTAATTAATTCACACCACTCTCACTATTGTATCAATCAGTTAGACTAGATACAACTAGCTCAACTGAGTCTAACTGTGTTAAACTAAATACAACTCCACCAACTACTTCTATAACTCCTCCAAACTCTATCACATGAGTTCTAACTGAAATCCTCATACATTAGCTCCAGTAAAACCTCAGGAATAGCGTAATTCCTTCTATCAATTGTTGTGCCACATCTGTGCACTTAACTGAAGTGCTCCAAGAGAATAAGATAATGTTTAGAGTCTAAATATTATTAAGAGCTAATAATATTCGACATATCTATTTTGCGACTGGCAATCTAAAAATAGATTCCGCCCAATATGTCTAAAAATAGAAGTCCATATATTTTTCCAACTTGACCAACCATCCAAAAATAACATCCTGCAACTCATAGAATATGATCGACATGTCTAAAAATAGACAAAGTCTAGAAATAGACTTTGCACCAAAAATAGCCTGCGGGCCCACTGAGTGAAGGTGACTCTTTTCACTAAGCTCATCATCGTGTTGAATCTCAACAATCCCTCTCAACAAGATAGGGATTATCTACCACCCCGATCCTGTCTCTATGGTATTCGAATTTGCTCTTGGTGAGCGCCTTCGTTACAATATCTACATCCCGATCCTCCATAGGAATGTAAGAAAGCAACATGATCTTCCGTTGCACACAATCTCTGATACGATGGTACCAGATGTCAATATGTTTATATCTATCATGAAATACTGGATTAAGCGAGAGTTTAATGCAACTCTAATTATCACAATAAATCACTGTAGGAACTAAGTGAGAATCGAACAACCTGACCAAGATCTTCCTCATCCATATAGCCTCGCATGCAGCCAAACTTGCTGCCATGTACTCAGCCTTCACTAAAATGAGTGCCATGGATCTCTGTTTCTTGCTGTACCAAGAAGCTGCTGTAGACCCGATACTGAATATCCCTCCAGATGTGCTCTTTCTGTCCGTTGGGCTCCCTGCCCAATCTCCATCTGTGGAGCCATGCAGCTTCAACTCATCCAACTATTTGTACCACAATCCATATCCCGATGTGCCCCTGAGATATCTCAGGACATGCTTTCCTACCTTCCAAAAGAGCTTGGTAGGCTTAACCATAGCTTGTGAAATCTGGTTAACAACATAGCATATTTATTGTCATGTATTGACCAAATACATGAGCAAACCAACAAACTGTCGATAAACAGTGGCATCCACTACCTCTGTCGATGTAGCATCCTCTTTCCTCCAACCACCAGGAAGAGGAGTGTTGATCAGCTTGCAGCCTTGCATGTTGAACTTCTCCAGTATCTCCCAGGCATACTTGCCTTGAGACACAAACAGTCCACCCTTCCACTGCCAAATTTTCAATCCTAGGAAATAATGAAGGAGGCCCAAGCCCTTCATCTCAAACTCCTTTGCAAGATCTACCTTGCATGAGTGTATCAACAGTTCATCACCTGTTAGTATTAAATAATCTACATAAAGTACAATGATGAGCAACTCGCCCTACACCACAATCTGGTATAGGTTCGGATCCGCCTCACTCTTGGCGAAACCAAGTCTAGTGAAATAACTGTCTATCCATGTGTACCAAGCACAAGGTGCTTGTTTCAGCCCATACAACACTCTTTTGAGCCTGCACACATGCGACTCACTACTGAAGATTTCGAATCCTTCAGGCTGCTCTATGTATGCCTCCTCCTCACTGACTCCATTGAGGAACACAGTCTTCACATCCATCTGATGAATGTGCCAACCCATCTGCGCTAAGAGAGCAAGGATGGTCCGTATGGAACAATACCTTGCTACAGGTGCAAATTTTTCTTCATAGTCGATCCCCTCAATCTGTGAGAAGCCCCGAGAAAAAAATATTGCCTTGTACTTCTTGACGCTCCCATCAGTAGCTTGCTTCACTTTGTAGATCCATCTCGAACCTACCACTCATTTCCCTTCCAGCCTTGGTACAATCTCCCATGCACTGTTTCTAACAATCGAATCATACTCTTCCACCATGGCATCTACCCATGCAGGATCCTCCACAACTTCCTCGAAAGAAGATGGTTCTGTCACGATACACTTGCTCATAAGAGCCATGTATCCAGTAAATCGGTCCAGTGACTGTCTCTGTCTGCACTGTGATGTAGGTGCTCCTACATTCTGCGCTACATCAAGATTCAGTTGCTCAGCTTCTGTAGTGTGCTTCCGCCCTCTAATTTTTGGTGTTGCATGAGTGGTTTCTTCCACTCCATGAACCTCCTCTTGTGGCTAATCCACATCCTAAGGCTCATCTTTAGGAACTAGTAGCCCCCCATCTGCATGCAAGTATAGCTCCCTCTCAAGCGAAAAATTCATGGATTTCTCCTCATGAAATTTGATATCCCGTCACACAACAGTCATCTGACTATCTAGAAAATACACACGATAATTGTGGGGTGTTTCTGTCTACCCCACAAATATCCCAACCTCTGCGGTCGACTCCAGCTTCTTCCTGGCATCCTTCGTCACATGAATGTAAATAGGTGAGCCAAAAATTTTCAAATGAGAAATATCAGGCTTCTTGCCATAAAACGCCTCTTCGGGTGTACTCATGCCAAGTACTCTATGAGGACAACGGTTTTGCACATAAACCGTAGTGTTGCATGCTTCAGCCCACAAGTGTATGTGAAGGCCCTGATTATGCAGCACCACCTGTGTAGCACCCACAATCGTTCTGTTCTTTCTTTCCACGACCCCATTCTGCTGTGGGTTATCAGGCGCTATGAGCTCTCTTCGAATTCCTTCTGCGCTGCAAAAGTCTTTGAATTTTCCAGAGATGTATTCACCACCATTATCACTCCTAAGAGCTTTCACCTGCTTCCCTGACTCTTTCTCAACCAGTGCCTTGAACTCACAGAACTTTGAGTATGTCTCGCTCTTCTTCTGCACGAAGAAGATCCAGCACTTACGAGAAAAGTGATCAACAAATATCACATAATACTTGTGCTTTGCTGTCGAAGCTACTGAGAAAGGTCCACACATGTATGTGTGAATTCTCTCAAGGATCATCGTGGCGTGACTATCCTTTTCATGAAAAGTGGTCTTTACAAATTTTCCCAAAGTACATCCCTTGCACTGATTTGATTGTGTAATTGTACCCTTGGGAAGCCCAGTAGAAATCTGCTACAAAATTTTCAAAGCGCCATGGTGAAGATGGCCCAATCTCCTGTGCCACAATTTGCCCTCATCCCGGCTCACCATTGCTTCTGCTTTGCCTGCCATTGCTGCGCAGCCATCTACCTGCAATTGATAAAGGTTCTTAACTCGAACCCCTATCCTCCAGGTTTCACCAGTTGCTTTACTACACTAGAAAGCATTTCCCTTGCTAAAGACAACATCATAACCCTTGTCTTCCAACATCGCCATAGAGATCAGATTCTTCTTCAATCTTGGAACATGCATGACATCCTTAAATATGAAAGGTTTACCAGACTCCCTCTCAAAGGATATGGTCCTGATACCAGTCGCATTGTATCTACCATCATCGCCCATCTCGATGTGCAGTCCAAGATCTTTCTCATCCATATCACTAAAAAAATATTTGTCTCCGGTCATATGGAAAGACGCACCACTGTCAAGAAACCACACTGATCCCATCGCACTTAACACCAAGCATGCGATCAGTGAAAAATCCAGCTCAAACTACGAGGCTAAGGCCTCTCCAGCTACAGATCCAACAACCTGCTTATTTTTCTTCTTCTGTGGACAATTAGTGGCGTAATGTCCGTGTTGGTGACAGTGAAAGCACTTCACCTTGGACAAGTCCTACTTCTTGCCTTTCGCACCAGATTGAGAAGGATTTTTCTTTCCCTTCCCTTTCCTTGCTTTGGCAGCCAAAGCACAATTTTCTTCATCTTCATTTTTCAATGAAGATCCATCCCTGGTACCCCGCCTTATCTCCTCCTACACAAGATCCGACCAAAGTCACTCCCATCCTGGCAGTTTCTCCCAAACATTGATAGAGTCCTCATAGCTATGACAACTCTTCGGAAGCCCAAGGAGAGCCAAGCTCACCAAGTCCTCTTCATCTACAGTAACCCCCACACTTCCCATCTCATCCTTGTAGTGGACGAACTTCGTGAGGTACTTGGGTATATTGTCGCCTTTCTCCATTTTTTATTTTTTTGAGCTTGTCTTTAAGCGCCAACTTCCTTTGGTCGCTTATGCTTTGGAACAAGTCTGTCAAAGCTATCCACATCAAGAATGGATAAGCTTTACCATAAAGGTTGGACACTATGTGATCCTTCACACCTACCAACATAATTCTTTGACACTTTGTTGTCTTCTTTTGCCATGCATCAAGTGTGGCTGCATCGCTAGAAGCAGGTTTTGGAATTTCTGCATCTATGAACTCCTTCAACCCATTATCATCCAGCACCACCTCCATATTTTCCTTCCATGCAATATAATTTGAGCTGCCATCAAGGGCATACTCCAATCGCAATCCGTTGAAATACATTTCAATAAATTCTCAACTGTGACACCAATAAAACACTGTAGCAAATTCAAATTCCACCAACACAAAACTCAACTGCTTCAATAATTGCAATCTGCTCTGATCAATATCGCTCTGATACCATGTAGAAATTATATAACTTATGTGTTATATATCCAAGATTCTCGTGATCACACACTAGTTTAACTTCATGCACAATACAGAATCGATTCCACTATTGATCATCACATGTGGAAATTAAATCAATTGCAATGCACACATGAAACCATAAAAAATCACACACATTAACACATCTGTTTAACGGGAAAGCCTGAAGCTAAAAACCCCAACTATCTGTATGCAATATATGTCATAGAGATCATGTAACAATCCTCATACAAAGCTGAACATGTCAAGCTCTCAGTACAATACAATCGCTACACACTAATCAAGCCTGATCTTGAAAATCCATGCATCGATCTCTGCCACATGCTAGCCTGCCTCTACTGCACAATCCTTGCTGAATAATGGCTCTGAATGAACTCATATCCAACCAGCCTTGCTCACGCAATTCTCATTGGCATCTCCACTAAGTGTTGGATGTAATCAATGCATCACTATAGTCACAACTGATAGTCACACTTGCTCTTTCACCTACCTCTCCACTGGTCTCCACTGAAACTGTCCATGCACTGTAGTTAACTAATGTATTCTTCAATTGATTAATGAGTTATTAATTAGTGAATTAATTAACTAATTAATTCACACCACTCTCACTAGTGTATCAATCAATTAGACTAGATACAACTAGCTCAACTGAGTCTAACTGAGTTAAACTAAATACATTTCCACCAACTACTTCTATAACTCCACCAAACTCTGTCACATGATTTATAACTAAATTCCTCATGCATTAGCTCCAGTAAACCCTCAGGAATAGCGTAATTCCTTCTGTCAGCTGCTATGCCACATCTATGCACTTAACTGAAGTGCTCCAAGAGAATAAGATAATGTTTAGATTCCAAATATTATTAAGAGCTAATAATATTCGACATATCTATTTTTAGACTGGAAATCTAAAAATAGATTCCGCCCAATATGTCTAAAAATAGAAGTCCATCTATTTTTCCAACTTGACCAACCATCCACAAATAGCATCCTGCAACTCATAGAATATGATCAACATGTCTAAAAATAGACTTTGCGCCAAAAATATCCTGCGGGCCCACTTAGTGAAGGCAACTCTTTTCACTAAGCTCATCATCTTGTTAAATCTCAACATTTCTTGAAAGTCATTATAAAATGGTTGAGAAACCTATAACAAAAATTTCACAATCTTGAGCTTGTGAAGCTCATGTTTTAAAATTTTACTTCATTCTTATTACACAGACACTCATTCAATGGTTATATGGCACCCACATTCTCCTTTAGGTCTGCACTGGCAACTCATGACAATTATATGAACATTGTGCCTATGGTTTATGGCCCATAGACCATTTTATGCTCTCCAAATGATGGTTTATTTTTCAATAATGATGATGCAATAAGAGAATGAAGATCTGACTAACATTCTTTTCTTGTATCACAACACATTGTAGATCACAAGGTGTCTGTGGATGCAGACAGTGAAGGTTCTACGAAAAACTATATTTAAGGGTTATAGTTCCTTTCTTAGATTCAATTCATTGAGCATCACTATGGTATGCTATAGACAAGCCTGAACCTAAAATGTCACATTGATTATTTTCCTTTCTTTTAAGTAGGTCCAAAGACATGCAAATTCGTATGGAGGTAACAGGAGAGTACTTGTATTCAGTTCAAGAGTTAACGCAAGGAAAAATATAGCATGTTACAACCTAGGGTCAATTGGATTGGGAGCTACTCGTTCGATATATTCAGAGTTGGCATCAAAAGTGAAAAGTGAATGTTTTAAGTTTACTATTTTTTTGTTTCACTTTCTCTACTATATATTCAGAGTTGGCATCAAAAAGTGAAAAGTGAATGTTTTAAGTTTACTATTTTTTTTTGTTTCACTTTCTCTGCTATGCCTAAAATATCTTTTCTATTTCCATAATTTGAAATTTCCCATCAATTCGGCTAGGCTACAGGCTAATATACATACACCATCCTCACTTTGAATGAGAATTCAAAGAAGATCCCTACAGAAAATTTGCAGCTTGGTGGTAGAAAAAAGTCAAGGTATGCATATGGTACAATGGTGCAGTTTTAGCAGGAATAAATAAGAAAAGATACGAGGCTGCAAGAATTGGCAGGAGAATAAAATATTTCTTCACCTTTCTCTGTGACCAAGAAATCTTCAATTATTTTGCATGAAAATTCTACTAGTGACGTAGTACATGCATAAGAAAATGGCAATCCTTTATCTGAAGAAAAAGGAAGCTTATGAATGAATGGTGTGCTTTTTGTTCAACCCATGGAAACGACATTGGATTTTTCTAATGTTATATCTCTCCATAAAAATAATTAGCCTTTTCTAGTGTTCTATCTCTGCACAAAAATAATCAGCCTTCCCCAGTGCTCTATCTCTACATGAGTACAATCAACCTTTTATAGTGCTCTATCTCTGCATGAAAATAGTCAAATGTATGAGGAAAAATAATTTTATATGAATCAAGTTAAAAAATATGCTCAAACAGGAATAATAAACTCTCAAAATGGCAACAAAATTGGACTTGAATTCCAATGGTTTTACCACTATATCCTACATGGAAAGGGAGCTTGATGTGAGTGGCTTGCAGTTGAGAAAATGACCATTTCATATCAATGTTGGCTTATACTTTGACACATATGAGAAAGCTGAAATTGCATTCATGAATGATATTCAGAGCCAATGGACATTGCATTATGGCTTGATACATTGCTGGGAGATGAGAGATACTATCTTCTTTTCCCCTTAAGTTTCAACCTTTATTGAGTCCCTTTCTAGTGTACCAAGATGATAGGCACCATTCTATATATGTATGATGATGTAAATAACAAAATTATACAACTATATACTCCAGAAATTCTTTGTCTTTGATTCTTCTTTGTACGACTGAGTTGGGTCAAGACTAATTTTAACATTGAAAATTTCATATAAATTACACTGCATGCCCGAGACATTTTCTTTTCTCCATCTTCCAAAAAAACATTCATGTTAGCATGACGTAATTTATGTATCTACTAACTAATATTTCATTTTTTTAAATCTTGTGTTTGTGAAACTCAATATTCAAAATCCCCTCAAAAAAATATTCTGGTTTAGCATGGGCATACACACTAGTCTCTCTTCTCGGTATTTACCCAAAAATAAATAGGTTGAAGTAACCCAATGAAAATATTGATTCGATAATGTAAGGCGTTGTGAGTACTTAACATGGACACCTTGTTTCCTACTTTAATTATAGCTTATTACGAATCTACGTTTGCAGAGTCAATATAAAATGGTTGATTAACATATAACATAAAGTTCTCAATTTTTAGACTCTGAAGCTAAGGGTTCAAAAATTTACTTCATGCTTATTAGACACTCAGTCAATGGTTATTAGGCACCCGCATTATCCTATAAGTCTACACAGGATACTTATGACATTTATATATACGTTGTTGTCAATGTCAATGATCATGGTATGATAGAATTTTTTTGGGCTAATTGAAATATTCATCACAGATGTATATTATTGACATGTAAGTGCAAAGAAGATAGAAGACTCTATGCAAACTAGGAAAACATCACCTTATAGGGTGAAATAAACTATTAACAAATGGATCACGTGCTTCCTATTCCGTTTAAGCGATGGTGGAATTTTGCCAAAATGTTTATGCAAATTGTCTTCATAGATTTCTCCTTAAAAATATATTTCTTTTTTGGGTAAAGAATCCTTCCTTCCAGCAAGAATGTTTGCATTGTATCATGTCAAATCCACCTAGGTATTGTCGTCATTCAAAATTTGAGATACATATTGCTATATTCAATAGAACTAGTTTGATAAAAAGATAACTCCACTACTCAGACAAGGAGGAGGCCTTGAAATGCCCAGGTTACTGAAGTGGGCCGGTTTAAACAACACCACTAGGGTTCAAAAAGGTTTCCATGGTGTTTTTGTAAAAAAAGGTTTTCAATTTTGTTTGGGCTTAGGAGAGTCACAACTACGTGCTTTGGTTTATTTTTGTTAGAGACTATGCATTTGGTTTATGGTCCCTAGACCATTTTAAATTCTCCAAATCATGATTTATTTTCTATGACTAACGAGAAGGAATATTTAGATAACATTTTTTTTTAAATATTTCAGCACATTACAGATCATACGATCCCTATGGATGCATATGGAGGCATAGGAGAAGGTCAGTGAAAACCACTAGAGTTAAGAGGTATAATTCCTTTCATGGCTTCAATTCATTGTACGTGCCTCTACTACACTATAGAGGAGTCTGAACTTAAAATGTCACATTGATTGTGTGACTCTCTTTTGAGCAGGTCCAAAGAAACTTGCAACTTCGTATGGAAGTACAAAGAAAGTTTTTGCGAGTGCAGTTCTAGAGAAAGTGGGGAAACTCTTGCAAGTTACAACTTGGGGTCAATTGGATTGGAAGTTACTTGTTCACAAAAGCTTGAGAAGGCCTCAAGACTTAAAAGTGAATGTTTTTTAAATCTACATTTTCTAATTTGACCATCTCTACTTTGACTAAAATATCCGGCTATTTCCATAATTTAAAATTTCTTGTCAATTGCTCTAGGTTGCGGACTCGTCCGGATATAGTTCCGTCGCTTTGAATGAGATTTTTAGCGAATATTCATACATAAAAATATCAAGATATGCATATGATATACAATAGTACGGGTTTTAGTAGGAAATAAGAAAAAGATACGTTGTTGCGAGAATTGTGAGGAGAATAAAATATTCTTTCTTTTACTCATTCTAGGACCAAGGACTCTTCAACCATTTTGAAGGAGAATGCTACTAGTGACATAATACAAGCATAATAAAATGATAATCATTTATATGTGAAAAAAAAGGAAGCATGTGAATGAATGGAGTGCTTGTTCTTCAACCCATACCAACAACATTAGTCTTTTCTAGTGCTCAGTCTCCGCATAAAAATGTTCAACCTTTAATAGTGCTCTATCTGTGCATGAAAATAGTCAAATGCATGAGACAAAAAAAATTTTATATGAATCAAAATAAAACATTTTTCCAATAGGAATAATAATTTCTCAAACTCGGTTGTGGATTTGGACTTGATTTCCAATGGTTATACCATTATATCCTCCAAGGAATGGGGGGCTTTGATATGAATGGTTTTGTGTGGAGAATATGAGTCTTTGGCACATATGATCAAAGCGGTGGTTGCATTCATGAATGAGTATTAGAGCCAATGGCCATTGTATTATGGCTTTATACATTGCTCGAGAGATGAGAAATCCTTTGGTATTTTTCCCTTGATTTTTAACCTCGATCGAGTCCTTTGCTATCATATCAATAAGATATGTGGCATTCTACATTTTATGTGCGATGATGTAAATAATATGATTGTACAACTACAAGCTCTCGAAATTCTTTGGCTTCAATTGTTCTTTTTTCCACCGAGTTTGGTCAATGCCACTTTTAACATTGCAAAGTTCATATAATATATAATACATGCCTAAGAAGTTTGGTTTGGTCCATTTTTTTGAGAAACCATTCATGTTATCATCCCATAATTTATCTATGCACTCTGAATAATATTGTATTTGTAAAGAAGCTCTCGTTTTTTTATTTTAATCTCGTGGCGGTGAAACTCAAGCTTCAAATTCTGCTGTGTTGGTGAAACTCAAAGATTCAACTCTCGATAAACAAATATTTTGGTTTATCATGGGAATACACTACCGATCTCTCCCCTAGATTTTACCTAAAGAGAAAGAGGTAAATGTAACGTAATGAGAAATTATGATTCGATAACATAAGGAATTATGAGTACTTAAAATGGGTGGATTTCGTTGATTTGGGTATTCGTATTTAATTAAATTATAGCTCATTGTAATTCTATGGCTGCAGAGTCACTTGTAAAAAAAATGTTGACTAATAGATAAGATGGATTTATAAAATTTGATTTGGTGAAACACGTGGCTCAAATCTTCACTTCATGCTTACTAAGCACCCACTCATTTTTTTATTAGGCACCCACATTTTTCCTTTAAGTCCGCACTTGCATTGCCAACTTATGGCATTTATGTGAACGCTCTTGCTAATGCCACCAATCATTGTAGAAGAGAAGTGTGCGGGTGGGTCAACAAGGATACTCATCATCGATGGATATGGTTGACACGTAAGCAAAGGAGATAGGTAGAAGAATCTATGCCAGTGAGAAAAAAATAACTTTATATGGAAAAATAAACTATTATTAGTTGTGGATTGCAATTCATGTCACATATAAGTGGTGGTGGAATTTTCCCAAAATGTTATGCTAATTGTCTTCACATATCTCTCTTTTTAAAGCTATTTTGCTTCTTTACAAAGTAGTGTTCTAGCAAGATTTTTAGCATATTGTCGTGTAAAATCCACCCGTGTATTGTGGTTAATCACATTTTGACATACATATGAATGAATTTGATTATGTATTTCTGGACCAATTTGTGTCGCCCCTTGAAATCCATAGGCCTTTCATGTGACTACATTACATGGCTCATGTCCTGTAGAATTTATTTGGTAAGTTTCCCTAATTTCCATTGTCCCTTCTACTATGATGGTTTTGAGCATTGATCATTGTTTGTCTAGTCCGATGACATAATTGCTTTATTTTTAAGTATTTGGATATCATTAAATTTGAGCCACCTTAAAGCAATTTTTAAAAACATGGCTCATGAACTCGGTGGAGGCTCGAGTGAAATAGTTCAATTCAAAGTCGTGCAAAATCTCAACAACAAAAATAATTCAAAATGGAAGCTTTTATTTTTTCTTGTAGGCACTTACATATTACAATAGTGGCATTTCCCTTCAGCTACAAGTTGGATGGACTTGGCAATAAAATCTCCTCGAGTTACACATAGCTAAGGATATACCTCATTGTTACTAATGTGTTTTACTCACCACTCGAGAATTTGACTCGACTACGAAAAGAGTCAAACTTGGCTCAAAGGTAAGTCGGTTTGACAAGCAGGTCGAGCAACCTATTGACTTGTGAGTACTCAATTTTATTAATTATGCCACATAGAACCCATATTAGTTTTTTATGTCACTCTCGATTTGAACGTGTGACCTCTTAGGAAGAATCACATGTTCTTAACCATTAAGCCTAATCACGTTGTACTCTAAGTTATTCATTTTTGTTAATCTATATTTTTTTAAACGAATGTTTTTTCAGACCTTTGGAACTTGAACTAATAGTGTTTAACAAAAACATCATTAATTAAATTGGAACTGGATTTAGAATAAAACATATTAAGCCCAAAATCACAAATCGGATTTGAGATCAAAATAACAACGCTTAAATCATGAACTTCTTAGAACTGGAGTTGGACTAGATGACCGAAAATAAGAAAACAGAGTTGGAACCAAACCAAACTAGGTTCGACTCCAAAGTCATGAACGAAGAAAAAATGTTCAACCAAGACATATATAAAATATTCAATTATATATACCCAAGCTATTAAACAATACTCATACAAAAAAATAATAATAATAATAATAATAATAATAATAATAATGCAAGCTATTAAACAACAAATATACAAAGTTTCTTTTTTATGCAAAGAGAATGAAGGGGTAAATACACGAAACCCAATGGAATCTATTGTCATTTAATTGAAATATATCTTTGAACCGATATACATAACATTGATGATATAAATTGTGTGAGGAGTGCTTTGAAATAATTATACTATAATCGAAAACCAATGTATGTATATGGTGCTAAAATGTTATATCTAAAAACTAATGCATGTATATGGTCCAAAGGTTCAATCATATATATATATATATATATATATATCCAAGCTATTAGACGCCAGATTATATAAAAATGTTTTTAAGAATGTAATAGTAAATACATGGCACCCAATGGAATCCAATGGCACTCAATGCAATACATTTTTGTATCAAAATACATAATATTGAGGTTCTAAATTGTCTTGATAGTCCAAAAATAATTATACTATAGTCTACAATCAAATCCTCATCTAAATCTTGGTCATTACCCTCTTTGTACATCTATATATACTCAATGTCCAATACCAACATTTGTTCCTTACCACAATGAATGCCATTTCACGTTACAATTCCATCAAGATAAGTCCATTGAAGATGGGTGGAATCATTAAATAGATCAAAACCAAGAATTGGGTAGTTGTAGAGTTTTTTTAAAACAATTAATTTGGGGATGACATCAACACCAACTAAGTTTACTATTTTGCCTATGATTTATCGTAATAGCCAATTTTAACGGATTTTGTCTAGTTTTGATCAATGCATCGAGATGAGAAGTGAAAACTAGTTTGAATGTCTAGTGGTGTTTAGAAGTGACCAATAAGGACTATGTATGACATGAATTATGACCAACAAGAACTATGATTGATAGGATCTATAACCAATAGGAACCATGCACGACATGAATAATGACCAACACAAACCATGACTAATAGGATCTATGACCAATAGGTAGCATGATCGATACAAGTAGGACCTATGATGAATAGAAACTATGACTAATAGGGACTCGAAAAAGGAAATTGAGTGATAGGAAATTTGATAAACTACGAGTCCCTCTCGGTAAAAGATCTTAGTTCCTTAATGAGAGCTCCTATTTATATCACTCATACTTCTTGTTGAAATATCTAGATGTTAAAATTGCAGTTCTTGATCATGATGGGGAATTTTTATTTCTCGGTTAGAGTTCCTTGGAACTATGACGAAGGAATTAGAATATTTGACAAATAAAAACTATGATCGACATGAGCTATGACGGATAAAAACTATGGCTGACAAGGAATATGATGAAGGAACTCTAACCAAGGAATTACGACTGATAGGAACTATGATCGATACCCATAGGAACTCCGATTAAGGAACTAGGATCTTTGATTGACAAGAACCATCATTGAAAGGAACTATGATTAGCGGGAACTATGACCAACAAGAATTATAACCAAATGAATGATAGAAACTTTGACAAAGGAACTTCTATTGACAAGAAATTTGATAGAGGAACTCTTACTAAAGAACAATGACCAATAGGAGCTCCCGGTCGAGGATCTCATATATTTGACCCTGTAGGAACTATGAGCGACGAGAATTGTGATCATATTATTGCCGGTCGAGTTCCCATTTACTAGACACTTGGTCAGAATTCCTATTGGTCAAATATATTAGATCCTTGGCCATAATTACTTTTGGCACTAGCCACGTACTGCAGTTGGTCATAGTTCCTATTCGTATCGATCACAGTTCCCCATTCCTTGGGAGAAGCTCCTATTGGTATTAATCATAGTTCCTTCATCAAATTTTTGGTTAGTCATAGTTCCAATTGGTCATGGTCCATCTAGGTCGTAGTCTCTATTAGTATAAATCATAATTGTCGTGAATCATAGTTCCTCAACTACGATTGCTTCATCAAATTTCTTGGCACTTATAGTTCCCATTGGTTATAGTTCCTTTACGTCAAAGATCCTAGTTGTTTAGACATAGTTGTTATAGTTTGAGGGAACACTAAGGAATGAACTAGGGATTTTTTCGCACTATGATTGACAATTACAATGCTAAACCCTAGCTTGTGATATTATTAGGGATTTGAGAGTGGAAAATGGAAAGAGTAATATTGACCTAATACAAATGAGCACATTGTTTCGGATTTTGGATCATTTTTTAAATACAAAAAAAAGCATAGGGCGTTATTGATTTTTAAATACAAAGAGGGCAAGTTGTTTCGGATTTGGGTCATTTTTTAAATACAAAAAACAATAATTTGTTTCGGATTCGGATCACTTTTAAATACAAAAAGACCCGGGATGTTTTGGATGTGGACCATTTTTTAAATACAAAAGTAGGAGGTTGTTTCGGATTGGGCTCAATTTTAAATACAAAAAAGAGGAGGTTATTTGGGATTAAAATAATTTTTTAAATACAAGAAGAGTAGATTGATTAAGGTTGTGATCATTTGTAAATACAAAAAAGAAAAAGAAAAAAGCAAGTTAATTTGTATTCAGATCATTTTTTAAAATTAAATAATAAGTTTCATGATTTTAAAATACACTAACAAGAAGTTTCGCATTTAGATGATTTTAACAAGTTGAATCATTCATTTTTTAAAATAAGATCACAAATTGTTTGTTTGGAATTTGAATTTAATGATTTTTGAAATTGAATCATTCATTTTTTAAAATAAGATGGCAAATTATTTTTTTGGAATTTATATTTAATGATTTTTTTGAATTAAGATCAAAAATTTGTTTACTTGGAATTTGAATTAAGATCACAAATTTGTTTATTTAGAATTTGAATTTAATGATTTTTAAAATAAAATCGGAAATGGTTAATTTGTTTGGAATTTGAATGAAATGATTTTTAAAATAGAATACAAAATTTGAAATGAAATATTGATTTAAAAAATAAAATGATAAAAATTGTTTGGAATTGGAATCGAAATAAAAAAGTAAGCTCGAATTTGAATTGAATGATTTTTTAAAATAAAATACAAAATTTGAAATGAAAGATTGATTTAAGAAATAAAATGATAAAAAATTGTTTGGAATTGGAATCCGAAATAAAAAGTAAATATTGATTTAAAAAAATAAAATGATAAAAATGGTTTGGATTTGGAATCCGAAATATAAAGAGCACGTTATCCTTCCATCTGCGAGAAGGAGAGGTAGTCGTTGCTCTTTGAAGGCGAGCCTCATGAGTCTCTTCCTCTCTAAGCCCTAGCCGAAAGAAGGCTGCGAACCCCGCCCTTCGACGGAGACCATGCACCACCTCTCTACTTGGACCGGGGGAGCACCCACATGGTTAACGTCACCTCACTTCCACAACTATCAACGCTTCGGTATCCTCACCTGCGGTGCATGTGGGATATATATGTCACCCTCACTCACCACACCATTACTGTCTTTGCTCGCCTCAACTCACCACACTACGTACGTGCGTGTAGGATATTACCTCTAAGCGACCCATTTACACCTCGAGCTAGAGTGATGAGGTTGACATGGATGTTGGTACATGTCACCCGAACGCTTCCCCTCACCCATATCGAGATTTCATTTTACCTCACGGAGCACCCATTTCAAAATTTTCGTTTTACCTCCCCACTTCCATACCTCTTGTCTCATTCCTCTTCATCGATTGTTGGCTACCACGAGCTACAACTCTACCTAATACAAAAATTGAAAAGGGTATTTTCGAAATAGAGGATCAGTGTCACGGGACACAAGGGGATTAGGTATAGAGAAGGTTGTATGAATCACTAGAGATAAGGGCTATAGTTCCTTTCTCTTGCTTCCCTTCATTGCTCATGACTGCGATATACTATACACAGTACGAACTTAAAATGTCACATTCATCGTGTGCCTCTTTTTTGAGTAGGTCCAAAAACACTTGCAAGATTGCATGGAGGTAATAGAAGAGTACTTGTAGTCGAGTTCAAGGGTTAAGGCAAGGGAAAATATAACAAGCTACAACCCTGGGCCGTGAGCGCATGGCCAACTTGAATTTCCATTTCCCAATTTCCGAAGGTTATTATGTGTATTCATTATAAGGTATTTACGTTGAATATTTGGGTGTATTTGCGGGAAGGAAGAGCAGGGGAAGGAGTATATTGGCCCTCTTAAATTATACCAGTTTAGAACTTAAGATGAAACGTGTATCATGGATCCTTGGAGTCATTGGGCTTGGCACTCTTCTCTCGCCTCTTGGGTAGATGATAGAATACTTGGTCTCCACCATCTAAAGTTCTTAAATTGAGCAAGGTCAATTTTGGTTGCAATTACTTAGTTCTTCTTCATTTTTTTCCTTTGGATTTTGGAGCCCATTGTGTAGTGGAAATGAGATTTCGGAAGACAACATAACATACGAGTCTCATAATATCAAGTATACTCGAGTATATTTTTTTGTAAGGATCCGGTGAGATCTCATAAGTTGAATAGAACTGCGTTAATAAATAAATAACGCCATTTCCCGCACAAGGAGGAAACCTTGAAATCCATAGTTTATAGAGCATATCGATTTACAAAACACCATCATAACTTGACAAAGTTTCGATGGTGATTTTGTGGAAAAGGGATTTCAATTTGTTAGTACCGAGGAGAGTTGAGACTATGTGATTTGTTTTATTTGTATTAGGCACTGTGGCTGCGGTTTAGTGGTCCACTAAGTTGCTTTTTCCATTCCTCTTTCTTTTTAATCAAAAATCTTCCAATCTCTAATTTTAGAAGCTAAAGTTCTCTTTGTTTTTGTACAGAAACAAAATCACAATATACAACAGATTTTCCATTCCACCGTAATGTCCCTTTTACAACAATAAAAATTATTGTTAACACCATGAATATCACATTCCATTAAACACCTTTGCTTTGCTCATCTGCAAATGCATAGTTCACTGAAAAGCATCCTTACCTTCATCCTCCTGAGATTTCACGTCTCTTTTCAATTTGTTGATTAAATTCTTCTTTACTCCTTTTTGCAATTTGTATAGATAACATTTCCTTCAATGTTCACGTTGTGCATTAGCCTCGTCAACCTATTCTTAAGTTCTCGACTATCCTCTTTCTCCTTTATTCTTCAAGGCCTTTCTCGGAATAGTTGTACCTCCTTGGACTAAATTCTCCTTATAAATTTATGTTACTGCCATCTTCCACAATGCAACCTTTATTAAGATGCCTTTCCATTGATGCTCCATTATGTCCTTTCAAGACAATTTCTTGCCCATCAACTATCAATACCGGTTCATAATTTTTTGAATAAAATTTGAAGAGATAATCCCATTACCTCAGTGTTTCCACTATACATATACTCTTGTTTTGATCCCCGACATAAAGCTATCTTCATACTTCTTTTCTAATTCTTCTTTTGCAATTTGCAATTTCCTTTTGTCTTCGAATCGCTCTACCCATTGTTTTTGCCAAATCTTACTAGATTCATCATTTTCGACTTCCATAGTAGTCTTCAACGAGTTGTCCATCTTCGTTGTCTTTGAACACATGTTCAATTTAGAACTATTTTATTACAACCATCTCTACTAAAATCTTAATTTCTTCATCAACCTACATAAATACATCTTCTAAAGGTTGTTCGCCACTTGCATACATACACAAAACATTAGTTCCAAAAATAAAAAGTTCCTCTTCCTTTGATGTCTCCCATCATCACATCTCTCGGTGATCCAAACTTGTCCAACAGTTTCAGAATATCATCAATAATTCCTTCCTCAAAGAAGGTGAAACTTCTTGCTCGGATCTACAATAGCTATCTTTCACCTCTAACTTAGCTTCTACGAGTTCTTCTATTAATTTGATTTACATTCTCCTCTTTATCCGTTTTCGCAGCAACTCCCATTTTATCTTCTTTATTTTCATAGTCCAACTACACCTTTGGACCCTTTCATAGTCTTCAAGCAACATTCTTATTGCATCAATACTTGCTTTCAATTCATCAATTTATTTGTCAAGTACTTCTTGAATCATCTTCTTTCCCTTGCCATTTTCCTTGGCATCTTTCTTTCTTATGTTGTGGCTTCTCCGATGACCCCTAATAATCATCTCAACTTCTTTATGTGGACTCCCTTTGCCCACTATGAGCTTACAATAATCCTCTCCCAATTTTTTGTAATAAGCCTTTACTTGTCACCTACACCAAGTCATCATCCTAGTATATTTCCTTCGGTTTCTGCAGCAAAACCTCTTTTGAGCACTCCTTCTCCTCGAGCTTCCAACGCTATCAAGATTTTGTAACCAATGCTACCTCATCTCTCTGTTTTGATAACTACTGTTATTCTCTTTCTTTTCTACAACAATCTCCCTTTGTTGAATTTGCCACTAACACAACTTCTATTCCCTTTACATAGTCCGCATGTTGTGTGTTTGGCTACGTATCATTCTATTAGCTTGTGAAACTAATTCAAATTAGAACCAAATATTAAAATATAACTAATACTGAGAGATATTCCAATGATCTTATCTCCTTAAGCTTTTCATTTTCTTGAGCGATAAACATGTTGCTTTACTTTTCATTGTCCTGCAATTTAGTTCTTCTTCCAACTAATTTCCTTTTCTTTCCGAGAACATCCATGTTCTATTCATTTCCTTACAACATCTCTTGCTGCAATTCTTCACTTGTCCCCTTCTCCTTTGTCACGACTCACCGATTGCAATTTCTTGTTGCTACTTATATTCACATACATATATCATTAAAGTTTTTAAAACTAACAAGATCCTTCCTCGGTCTTACCTTCCTCAAACCTCTTTACGCATTATGTCTTGAATAAAATGGTTGAAGTCTTCATTTGTGTGCAACATTTCAGAGTTCTTCTCACATAAAATATTTTGTCTTCTAATCTCCCAACGACCAATTCCTTTGAGTCCATAACCCTTCCCGTATCCGAATCTATTACCAATGCAAATTCTACACATAATGAGAATAAAATTCAATATTTGAATAAAAAACCCCAAATAGCACTAGTCCCGCTCTAATACCAAAAATGATGCAAGGCTAACTACTAACTCACACCTTAACTTAGAATTATACTCTTTCTAGAGTATATGTTCGAATTTGTTCAAGCTCCCTTCAATACAACCTTTATCTTTTAAACCTTTATTATAAGCACTTTAACCTTAGTACTTCAACTTACCTTTCTCCGCCTACATATCACTTATGCACGCATCCTTTCACATTAACAAAGGTAGCTTTATCACATCGCAACTCTACTCTTTTGCAAATCGCATCACCATGAATTTCCACCCTATCACACTTCATATCTCAACCACATCACAATATCACAACTTTACAAACTTACCTCCTTGCATCTTCGCAACTTTGATAATTTTCAATTCTTGTGATCATCGCTATACCTTATCGCATTCGATGTGCGATATTTATCGCATCACATCGCCACCTCCCATCCTTATCGCATCACAACTTAAACCACTTACCTTGCAATGTATTAACATGTAAAGATAAAAAATTGTCGATAACGATATTCCATCGGGATTGTGATTTAATCTAGACTATCCATTCTCTCGTTGTAATCTTGCGATGTTATCCCCACCATCAATTCACCCTTCACTTCATTTTTGCGATAGGATCTTAACCATCCATTGCTTTTGCTTCAGCATCTACGATATGATCTTGTTCGTCCATCCAATATTTAGGCTTTCATTCCGAACCCTTTGTAATTTAGGGAAAATCACGATTCATGGCCTTCTAAAACCATAATACTCCATGCTAATCTGTGTCATAACTCATCGATGAACTTGTGCTGACCGCAAATTCTTCCATGGCATTCTACTTTGTGGCTCCACACCAATTCACATCCAAGCTATCACACATTCACGCGTATAGACATCAAGAAGTTTCCTAACTACAAAGATTCACAATTTAATGTATTTTATAATCTGTCGATGACTCAATCGAAATGAATTGAAATTCACCATTGAATAGATAGAAATAAATCTTCGAAAACAAGAAATTATTCACATAACACAAACATTAAAACCCCATTTCATCACTCTCATTGCACATCGTGTATTAATATTACAGATTATATTTACAAATGCTAACAACTATACTCGTAAAGTTATTAACTCTTGCCTCATAAGGCCCAAACTATTAACTCTCAGGTCAACCCTTATGTTTCAAAATGCTTACCAATATATACAAAAAATGAATCATGAACCAATTTCGGTTTAGACCCAACAATCTATCTATATTTCCTAAAGCTTCTCTCAATTCCATTATTTACTCAACCAAAATCCTATATTAGACCTCTATATCCCTAAAATCGTCACTCTTCCTAGGATTACTCACTCATCCCTAAGATCTCTACAACTCACGAGATATTCTTCATTAATCAAATTACATTTAAATCTCTTTAGAACTCAAACTAAACTTAGGAAAATAAACAAAATAATTAAGGGAACCCACTCCCTTTAGTAAATGTGTGATAAGACTCTTAGGTCTTATAAACTTTGAATAATGCTCCCGCATCGATTACCATGGGCTCCTTGTAGCCGAGTTTGATCCATGAGACTTACCATCTCTAGAACCCCGCCCAAATTTCTTCTTGGGATTAATCTTGCACATCGCCCCACTTACACTGTAGGTATAGCCGCATGTACTCCTCTGCCTCATCCGGCTCTAAATTTCTTTGTTTGAGTGGTTTCTCGCCTCTCCATGATCCTCCGCATGTGGGTGCTCCACATCTTGAGTTTCATTCTTTGGAACCAAGAGTTCCTTATTTGCATGAAAATAAAGCTCCCTCTCAAGGGACAATCACATGGCTTTCTCACACTTCCCCATGGTATATCCCTTGCATGTGTCTATCCTCGTAAGAGTACCCTTTGGAAGCCACCGTAGAAATCTATTGCATGACCTTCAAAGCTCCATGGTGTAACTCACCACCCATCCCGGCTCACTCACTTTGTCCGCCTTACCCGTTAATGTTGCACAATCATCTACATCAATTTTATAGAGATTCTTAACTCGAATCCCAATATTCTTGTCTTGTCTTGTTTCTTTGTGTCGAAGGAAATATTTTCCTTTACTAAAAAAACATCATAGCCTCTATCCTCCAACATTGTAACCGAGACTAAATGTTTCTTCAAGCACTAGTACATGCATTACATATTTTAATAAAAATGGTTTTCCGACTATCTCGTAGAAGGTAACTATACCAATCCCGTAGAACCGTATCGCCTTCATCACCCATTTCGATATGCATCAGAGGTCCTTCTCCTCTAAGATACTAAAAAGTTCTTTGTCTCCCATCATGTGAAAGGATGCACCACTATCCAAGTACCACCCCGGTCCCCATCGCACTTGACACCATGCATGTGATTAGTGAGAAGTCCAACTCAAATTGCAAGGCCAAAGCCTCACTAGTCAGCAGATCCTGAAAGCCTTCTTGTTTTCTTCTTTTGTGGACAATTAGTGGCATAATGTCCATGCTCGTGACAATGAAAACACTTCACCTCGACATGCCACGCTCCTTTTCTTCTTCGCCGGTCTCAAATTTGGAATAGGATTTCTTTCCCTTCCCCTTGTTCACCTTACTAGCCAAGGCGCAATTTTCTTCGACATTTTGTCTTAGATGAAGATCCATCCCCTGTATTCCTCCTTGAATTCTTCTTGCACCAAATACGACCAAAGTCGTTCCCAACTGCGTAGCTTCTCCCTCCCATTGAAAAAGTCCTCATAACTATGTCAACCCTTAGGGAAGGCCTAGAAGAGCTAGGCTCACCAAGTCATTATCCGTGACAGATAGAGTCCGATGCTCCCAAGCTCATCTCGACATTCGACAAACTTGGTTAAATATTTTGGAATAGTGTTGTATTTCTCCATTTTGATTTTTCTTGAGCTTGTCCTTCGATTGCCAATTTTCCGTGGTCATTGCTACTATGAAAACGTATCTGTCAAAGCCTTCCACATTTCATATGGAGTCTCTTTTCCATGGAGACTTGAGACAATGTGGTCTCATACTCCTCCAATAAGATCATCCTCGCCCTTGCTACCTTCTTTTTCCAAGCATAAAGATTTGCGACATCTGCTGCAACATGTATGGAATGGCATTATCAATGAATTCTTTCAACCCATTATCCTCTAGTACTTCTCCATCCTATATTTCCACGCAAAATAGTTAGATTTTCCCTCGAGTTCATACTTCAATCTCAAGCCATTGAAAGTCATTTCGATCATGATCCGCATGTCGCACCAAGAATAATTTTGAAAATTCAAATTCTATTCAAATCAAAAACTCAAGTTCTTCTTTAATATATGTAGAAATTTTTAATGCAATTATGTATTTCCTGGATTCTTCTAATCTAACAATTATATACACTATTAAATACAAAATCGCTTCTACAAAAATTTCTCGTGGAAATTTAAAAACACGATCACCAATTGCAAACACATGAAGAAAGATCATTCACACATAACACAAATGTTTACTGGGAAAGAATAAACCTAAAAACCCCACTATCATATATTATTTATATATCATGGATCATGAAACAATATCATACAAAAATATACTCCAAGTGCTATTAGTACAATATACAATCGTCTCTACATCGTCATGCAGATATTTGGAATGCCTTAGCCAATTTTACGCCTCACGATAACTCTGCTTCATCGCACAATCCAAGTTGATTAAAAAGACCAATTTGATGCAATCGTACTCCTCCTTGACTGCGCAATCCGCATGAGCATATCCAATGTGTGTTTGTCTTACAAGAGTGCAATCCAATATAGTACAAGCGATATTCAGGTTGTCCTTTTCACCTACTTCTCAACTGGGTCTCCACTAGATCCGTCGTGCATGTAGTTAACGATAGTAAATCTTCGATTGCATGTGAGATCACTCCATGTGAACTAATTTAATATTTAATTCACTCGATCTCTCACTAGTGTATCTTTAGTTACAACTAGTTACAACTAGCACAACTGATTTTAACTCACTTAACTAATTTAAACTACTTTACAACTCACATAACTACACATCCAACTCAGTTTACAACTTCAAATCACTCGAGTTACAACTAAGTCCACTTTCATGTCCCACAAACCAACCTTAGAACTCGAAAATTTCCTTTGGCTAAATGGTTTGCCACTTCAATTAACTAATTTCAGGTGCTTCAAGAGAATAGATTAATATTTATTGTCGAGACTATTATTAAGGGATAATAATAGTCGACATGCATATATAAATATACTAGCGATCTATAATAGACTTTGCACATACATCTAAAAATAGAACATCATCTATAAATATAATTTGCTCAACATCTATAAATATAATTCTACTATAAATAGAATTTTTTTCTCATCCATTCTAAAAATAGGCATACACTAAAAAATAGCCTATGGGTCCCATCTAGTGTAGGTGCTTAATTTTCACTAGGATCATCATCTTTGTTTGAATCTCAACACTCCCTCTCAACAAGAAAGGGATTATCCTTCACCCAGATCATGTCTCCATGGTATTCGAATTTGCTCTCGGTGAGCACCTTCGTCGTAATATTTGCATCCCTGATCCTCGTAGAGGAATATCTGAGCAACATGACCTTCCGCCGCACATAATCTCCGATATGATGATACCAAATATCTATATGCTTAGATCTATCATGAAACAAAGGATTAATCGAGAGTTTAATGCAACTCCGATTATCACGTGTGAATCAATGTAGGATCTAAATCGAAATTAACCAAACCAACTAGGATCTTTCTCATCCGGATAGCCTCACATGCGCTTGACTTGCCGCCATGTATTCACTTCCGTCGAGTCAGAGTTCCACGGATTCTCGGTTTCTTGTTGTACCAAGACATGTCGTAGATACGATACTAAAGACACCTCCTTGATGTGATTTTTTACATCCGTTGGGTCGCCCCGCCCAATACGTATCCATGAAGCCATGCAACTTCACCTCATCCGTTTTACGTACCACAAGCCATACTCGGATATGTGCCTCTCAGGTATCTCAAGACATGCTTGCCCACCTTCCAAAAGAGCTTGGTATTATTAACCATCACTTGACTAAGTCAGTTCACCGTATATCATATGTCCAACCTTCTATTCACTAAATACATTAGTGAACCCACTAACTCGTTGATAGATAGTAGCATCCACTACCTCTCCGGATGTAGCATCCACTTTCCTCTAGTTTCCCTAGAAGAGGAGTATCCATGGGTTTGCAACCCTCCATGTGAAACTTACCCGGTGTCTCCCTTGCATACTTGCCTTGAGACACAAAAAAGTTCACCATCTCGTCGCCATATTTCCAATCCAAGGAAATAATGAGAGGAGGCCCATATCCTTCATCTTGAACTCCTTTGTAAGGTCCTCCTTGATGAGTGTATCAACTACTCATCACAATTTGGTATAGGTTTTCATACGCACTCACTCTTGGTGAAGCAAGTACGGTGAAATAGTTGTCGATCCGAGTGTACCCGAAGCACGGGGTGCTTGCTTCAACCCTATCAATGCTCTTTTGAGTCTTCACACATGTGACTCACTATTGAAGATCTCAAATCCTTCATGTTGCTCAATGTACACTTCTTCCTCAATGATCCCATTAAGGAATGCGGTCTTCACATCCATCTGATGAATGTGCCAACCCATCTGCGTCGAGAGAGAAAGGATGGTCCTTATGGAAGAATATCATGCGATAGGTGCAAAGGTTTCTTCATAATCAATCCCCTCGATCCGCGACGAAGCCCCGAGTCACAAATATGGCCTTGTATTTCTCAACACTCCCCATCGGCATCTTGCTCTACCTTGTGAGATCCATCTTGAACCTACTACTGATTTATCAACCGGCCTTGGAACAATTTCCCGAAGCATTGTTTCGACAATGGAGTTATACCTCCACCATTGCATCTACCCATGTGGGCTCCTATACTTCTTCCGAAAAGGAAGATGGCTCGATCATAATACATTTGCTCATGAGAGCCATGTATCCGATGGAATTGATCGGGAGACTATCTTTGTCGTCTTTGATGTAGGGACTCCTACATTCTATTCTACATCAAGTTTCGACTCTCTTAGCTTCGGGTATGCCTTTTTCCGGCTTCCGATGTTTGGCTTTCTCGTGCGAGTGGACTCATCCACTCCAAGAAAATCCTCCTGTGGCTGATCCACATATAGAGACTCATCTTTGGGAACCAGCAGTTCCTCCTCCGCATGCAAGTCCATCTCCCTCTCAATTGACAACTACATAGCTTTTCCCCTCATCAAATTTTATATCTCGTCGTATAGCAGGTCATCTTATTGTTAGGAAAATACACACGATAATTATGGGGTGTTTTCGTGTACCCCACAAATATCCCAACTTTCAACGTAGTCGGCTCCAACTTCTTCTGCGGCATTCTTGGTCACATGCACATAAATAGATGAGCCAAAAAATATTAAATTGAGAAACATTCGGTTCTTACCAGATAAAAAGCCTCTTCGTGCATACTCATGCCAAGTACTCTATGAGGACAACGGTTTTGCACATAAAGCTCGAAGTGTTGCATGCTTCCACCCACAAATGCATTGGTAGGCCCCCGATCATGAAATATTGCTCGTGCTGCACCCGCGATCGTTATGTTCTTCCTCTCCGCAACCCCATTTTGTTGTGGGTTATGAGGCGCTATGATTTCTCTTATAATTCCTTCTTTGCTACGAAGTATTTGAATTTGTTCGAGATGTATTCTCCACCATTATTGCTCACGAAACCTTCACTTGCTTCCTCGACTCTTTCTCATCGATGCCTTAAAATCACGAACTTTGAGAATGTTTGATCCTAATTCTACATGAAGAAGATCCAACATTTACGAGAAAATTCATTAACAAAAATAACATAATACATGTGTTTTGTTGTTGAAGCGACCAAGAATGGTCCTCTTGTGTGAACTCTCTCCGGGGATCACCAAAGCGAGTTCTCCTTTTCATGAAAGGTGGACTTTGCATACTTCCCCCATGGTGCGAGCCTTGCAGCAGATCTAAGCAGAGCAAGTGTTTCCCCATTGGAAGTCCGGTAGAATTTTGCTTGCATGACTTTCAAGGCTCCATGAGTGAAGATGACCCATCGCTTTGTGCCATTATTCACCCTCATCCCGCCTCACCACTTTTTTTGTCTTTCCCATCATGGCAATGCACCCTTATACCTCATCGGCTTGTAGAGATTTTTTGACTCAAATCCCTATCCTCTTGGCTTCACCCATTGTTTTATGTCGTAGGAAATACTTTCCATCATTGAAAACAACAATTGCACATAGCCTCTCAAATCTCCAATATGTTGAGACCAAGTTTTCTTGGCTACGGAACATGCATGAAAAATATTTCAATTGAAATGGTTAACGACTCCCTCTCAAAAGTAATGGTACCAATGCTGGTCACCTTGTATGCGAGTCCATCATTGCCCATCTCTATATGCATACTGGAGCTCTTTCTCCTCCAAGTCACGAAAACCTCCTTATCTCCATGTCATGTGGAAAGGAAGCTACAACTATCAAGATACCACACAGAGTCCCATTGCACTTGATACCAAGCATGTGATCAAAGAGAAATCAAGTTCAAATTGCGAGGCAAGGGCCTCACCAACAATAGCTCCAACAAACTTCTTGTTCTTCTTCTTCTATGGGAGGATAGTGTCGAGATGCCCATGTTCGTGACGGTCGAAAACACTTCGACTTGGAAAAAATCTAGCTTCTTGCCTTTAGACTCGGATTTTGAGTGGAATTTCTTCCCCTTCCCTTTCCTTGCCTTGGCAGCCAAAGCACAATCTTCTTCATCATCATGCTTTGATGAAGAGCCATCTCTCTGTTCAGACTTGAACTCCTCTACACTAGATACGACTCGTTCCCAATCCGAAATTTTTTCTGCGTCGCGTTGACGAGTCTTGATAACTATTCCAACTCTTAGGAAGTCCCAAGAGAGCCAACCTCACCAAATCATCATTGACAACGATGATTCCCACACTCCCCAGTTCATCTTGACATTGGACAAACTTTGTTAGATACTTTGGAATATTGTCGCCCTTTTTTCATCTCGATCTTTTACGAGTTTATCCTTCGAGCGCTAATTTCCTATGGTCGTTGCTTCTTTTGGAAAATATCGTCAAATACTTCCACATAGCATATGGAGTGGCTTTCCCATGAAGGCTTGAGACAATATGGTCTACGCACACCTTCGATAGAATCCTTCTCGTCTTTGCCCTTTCTTTTTCCGTGCGTCGAGTAATGTAACATCAGTCAGTGGGCTTAGGAACATCACTATCGATTAATTCACTTTAAGACATATCTTCAAGAACCGCCTCCATCGTATCCTTCCGAGAAATGTAGTTAAAGTACCTTTCGGAGTGCATACTCTAGCCTCAAGCCATTGAAATCCATTTCTATGTTTACTCAACTATCGCACCAAGAAATTCATGACAGAAATTCAGATTGTTTCCACCAACAAACTCGAGCTACTACTTCAAAATCTGCAGATCTTCAGCATGCACGATACCATGTAGAAATTTTATTAATATTATGTATCACTGAATTCTTCTAATCTAACGATGATATGCCATATTAAATACAAAATCGCTTCTACAAAAATTCTTGCGGAAATTTAAAACACGATCGCTAATTGCAAAAACATGAAGAAAAGATCATTCACACATAACACATATGTTTCTCAGGAAATCATAAAAGCTAAAAAACCCTACTATCATATATTATGTATATATCATGGATAATGAAACAATATCATACACAACTCTACTCCAAGAGCTCTCAGGTACAATATACAATCGTCTCTGCTATCGTCATGCAAAAATTTGTCAAATGCCTTAGCCGATTTTCTTCGCCTCACGACATCCATGCCTCCACTACGTAATCCAAGTTGATGAAAAAGACAAGTTTGATGCAATCATACCCTCCTTGAATACGCAATCCTCATGATCATATCCAATATGTGTTTGGCTTGCAAGGTGCAATCCAATATAGTACAAGCTGATAGTCAATGTCCCTTTCACCTGCCATCTCATCGAGTCTCATGGATACGACACACATGTAGTTGCGGTAGTAAATCTTCGGTTGCATGTGAGATCACTCCATGTGTGATTAATTTAATGTTTAATTCAATGATCTCTCACTAGATTATCTTTATTTACAACTAGTTACAACTAGCATCACGCGAGTTTAACTTACTTAAGCTTTGAGTTAAACTACTTTACAACTCACATAACTACACATCCAACTACTGTTACAACTTCGAATCACTCGATTTACAACTAAGTCCACTTGCATGTCCCACCAACCAACCTTGGGACTCGAAATTCCTTCGACTAACTAGTTTTCCACTTCGGTTAAGCTCGATTTCAAGTGCTTCGAAGAGAATAGATTAATATTTGTTGTCCAACTATTATTAAGGGATAATAATAGTCGACGTGCATCTATAAATAGATATGTGATCTATAAATATACTTACGCACATACATCTAAAAAATAGAACATCATCTATAAATAGAAAATTTTCTCAACATCTATAAATATACTTCCACTATAAATAGAATTTTCTCATCCATTCTAAAAATAGACATACACCTAAAAATAGTCGTAGGGCCCCACCTAGTGTAGGTGCTTAATTTTCACTAGGATCATCATCTTTTTGAATGCGAACACTATAGTGATTTCTGTGCTCATGAGTGCATGTAAAAATTCTCTAACACGACTACGATACCATGTAGAAAGTTATACAAACATATGTATATCAATGGATTAATTAGATCTAACAGTGTACTAAAGCTAGATACTTAATCCTTCTACAAATTAAAGTGCGAAAATTAAACACAATCGCCAATCATTAAGTAAAGAAAGAATAAACTCAAACCACAACACAGAGATAATTTCAGGGAAAGCTTGCCACCCCAAAACCCCTACTATCTTCTATTGTATGTTCACCATGGAATCATGAAACAATTACAATGCACTCTTCTCACAAGTGTCTCACGCACTTTGCTAATCGTCTCACACTGATTCGAGGAAAAAATCAAGCCAACACTTAGCCAATTCTCGACTGTGTTCAGTCTAACTTTCTCATGCAATTCATGAGGAATGCAATCCCTATTCCTTAGGAATTTCATCATTTCTCACGCTATGTGAGTATCATGGGCATCCTGTGTGTTTTAACCGCATCTAGGTAACTAGTATCTCTATCGATATCTGGTAATCATCGCTTTCCCTTTAACCTTTGTCTCAACTAGGTCTCCCACTTTCAAGTGACATGTATGCAGCGATTAATAGTAAATCACTCTGATTGCATGACGATCACCGCGTGAATTAAATAATATTTAATTCACTTCATCTCTCACTAGTGCAACAATCGATACATTATTTCAATTGACTTGAAATCACTTAGTGAGTTAATTGTTTTCTCATGCATTAAACTCATGCACTACTACAACTCGAACTCTAAAACACATAGAATCACTACGCATGCCTCCCCAGCCACCCTCAACTAGAGATACATGAGTTAACTAAGTTTGTCACACTCGGTTAACTATGCTGATGATCGTGAGATAAGATTACATTTTATTGTCCCAATTAATTAAGTGATAATTAAATTTGACACATATCAATTTATTAAATGAATTGAATTTCACACTAATGTATCACTAGGACCCATCACTACACAACATGTGGTCCCACCCTAGTGTAGGTGCTTCCATGTTGCTTCCTAGATGCCAATTTCACTATTTCTTGTTGGAATTCAACATCCATTTGGATTGGCATGATGAACATCTTAAATATATTTGTCGATTGGAATTCCACATCACTGGAAGCTTGTTTCGTAGGACTAGATGTCTAGCTTCAAGGAAATTGTACTCTTCCTCTTTACATATTTTGGGCATTTGGAGGAGTATAAATGAAAATATATTTTATACTATTCCATGACATCAAATGTATTCACATGAATATATGTGCATACTTCAATGAAATTGTGTTTGTCTATAAGGGATCTTCAAGGTGCATTCATTTTACAAATATATGGACTAGTGGGGTTTTTTAATGGGGAAACACGTAATTACATTGTCATAAAACCTAGTCTTTTTTGTCATTTGTGTTACGCACGATGGGGATGGGTTCAATACTGGGGTGGAAACCATTGTTCTTTATGGGGTCTTATATCGTGCTAATTGGTTATCCATAGAGACCAAAATGCCTTCAAAGTTTCAAGGTGGTTATTGATTGGGTATGGAACAATTTTCATTGGATCCAACCACGCCCATAAACTAAATGAAAAGAAGTAGGATGTTGATTGAGCTTTTGTGTGGGGCGACATTTTTCCCGTATATATAGGGTCTTTGCATGGAATTATTAATGCCTCTCTCAAAGGTGGGACACATATATCAACGGTGATCATATAGCTTTCTACTGACAGACAAATTTAAAAGGACTCAAAAATCCATTTCACATATTTTCTCTTTCTTAATGTGGATATTCTATTTTTCACATTTTCTATATAAGTGTCATAAACTTTTTAGAGATATAGTGAAACATAATTTGTTTGATCTTGCTCGGATTCATGGATTTAAAAATCTAGAATATGTGATAACATTTTTGTGCTTACACTCATTACACTAGAAAGCGAGATTTTACGAAAAAGTATACTATAAGTAAACAACCTATTATTAATATAAAAATATGGTTGGTTTTTTCTTTTCTTTACACAAAAAACAAAAAAACAAAAATAATTAGTGCATGTCAAGATTTATTTATTCTTATCAATCATGGTCATCACTATCTAAACTATAGAATCACTATTAGTTATGGCTAAATGACAGAAATTAGTACATATAAGTACTTGTTAGAGAGAGTTGATATTCACAACAATTTTATTTTGAAAACAATAGAATTCCGGCATGATTTTGAGAAAATCTGGATATTTTTTGAAAATACATGTTATAGCGATTAAGCTTCGAAAATTTTAGAGTGTCTCAAAGATTTTTGATGAAGCTAAATCCATATCTACCATAAAAAAATGTTTTGAACACTACAACTCTTAGACTTCTTATAGAATTACAACTGGAATTGTAACCTCACTTTGATATTAGTCATGATATTGATTAAAGATACAAATATAGAATTATATTATGCTTTTTATATTATTATTATACCATAATTAATATATGACAAAAAATTAAAAACATAGAATATTTATATTTTGTTGTGAAGGGTTAAAAAGAAAAGGAAGATTAAGGACATAGAATATTTATATTTTGCTAGGATTGGTGAAAGGTAAAAATATAGAGTTATATTATAGTTTTTAATGATATTATTATACCATAATTACTATATCGCCAAAAATAAAAGAGAAAAAAGCATATTTTCTTTCAAGGCTTTAGTAAGAATATTTTGTTTATCAATTCTTCCGATTGTCTTTTGACAAAATGTACGAGCATAGTATTAAAAAGTTAGAAGTTGTCTACCAAGCTCCATGAAATAGCCCGGACAACAGAAAAATTGCTGAAATCCAGTCAACTAAAACTCGAAAAATCTTGTGCTTGGGAGTGTTTAGAATCCATTTTTGACATTGGGAAGTGGATTCAGCACTATGAAACCCTTAGGGCACTGAAAATATTAAAGTTTAACAGCTGTAAACAAGATTTTGGGCAAATCTTTGCCGGATTTTCTAAAAGTCATTGATTCTGGTTGAAAACGCAACCTTTTTAGACTACGCTTTTAAAATTTATGCCTTGGATTCGGTGGCTCCGTCACTTAATGATGTGCAATTAAAAAAACACTTTCACAGACCTGGAATGGCAGTATACGTTCAATCACAATCCTAAAAGAAAAGGACACGATAAAGAGACAATGGATGATGGTACGTTCATTCACAATCTATTAGGCGGTGATGTTCCACTCAGGACATGTCAACAAAAGCAAAAGCAGCGATAGTATAGCACCGAAACAGTGGGATGTAGAATTTACGTGAGATTATTTTCTTCAAGTTTGCTGAAATTAAACATGATATGTTGTACAAAAACTTTTATTTTTTTAATTAATATAACATTTTATATTTAAAGTGCAATAAATTTTCATTAAAAACTTATTGAAATTATAGAAAATATCTTTCGTTGTTGGATGGAAAGTGGATTGAAAAGTGGATGGAGGCACCGGAAGTGGAGGTGCTACACTGTCGAAAAGCAATTGAAAGTGTAGAAAATGTGGTAGATTGATATCGACAATCACGCATCATATTAGCGCATTTAATTTTATCTTACGGAGAGTACGCGAAAATCCGCTCTTTAATGAGTATATAGGGTGGACATCTAACATGCTATCCAGAATGGCAAGAGAATGTTTCGCAAATGGTGGTTATACCTCCCCCACCTTCATTCCTTTGCGCATACATCACTTGCATGCAAGCGTTTGGAGGCAACGGTGGAGGAGCTTCGGTGTTATTCACCTCGACGAGGTAGGTAGTATGTACACAATTTTCTCCTTTCTCTCATGGTTACAATTTTTGGTTTGGTCCTTGGAATAATATAGCGGTTAGTTATCTTATTAGTTTTAGTTTTGTAAATGCAGTAGAATTATTGTGTGTGTTGCTGTTCTGTAAAACCTATTTATGTTTAATCATGGTACGGAACGATCAAAATCAATTTCGTTTAGCACCTTGAAGTATCGTGGTAACGTTGTGTAGTGAGAAGGTAAGCGTCGAGTTCGGGTAGTAAGCAGTTACGATGGTGTAATGAATGTTGTATGGTTCATTTTATTAGATGTAATTCTCGACAATAGGACAATGTGTGTTATGTTTTCATTCTGTGAATGAATTGTTATTATATTTCTGAGTTTAGGGTTTTATTAAAATATTCATTTGGAGTCTTATGTCGTAAATATTATTGGTACGGTACACTCATTCTCTCCAGTTGCCTTTTATGGAAAGTTTAGGATAGTGAGTTAGAAGCAGTCCATCGCCTCTTTGTGCCATGGTAGTCGAAACCGCCTTCATGTCTGTAAAATTCTGAATTCACCCAATTAGCGGCACAATAAGATTGTTAAATTAAAAACACCATTGGTGCTTATGGTGAAAACTTAGTGGTCCTTAATCACCGAATTTCTCCCACTCTCTCTGTGTGTGCGCATGTCTGTATTGATATCTAGGCTCTTGTTCGCTATGGTGAAGCGTCGGTCCTCCTCTAACTTGCAAAACAACGAGTTGGGTTGGGCATTGAAAAACGCGGCGAGAAATCAAATTTGATTCTAATTGTAACCATGTCATGGAAATTCATCCACGGTTCACCCGAAGTTCATGGGCGAAACCGAGACATTGGAACAGAATCTGAAAGACAATGAAGGCACAGGCACAAAATATTGAATTTCTCGCAAGCCAAGACAATAAAGAACGCCTCACGTTATTCCGTGAGACTATCGACATCACAGATGTTGGTGCCCTTCTTGTAAGGCTATGTGAGCTTTCCCCACAACCGAGCTGAAAAGACCCTCCAAAGATGAAAAACAACCCTCATGGACATGTAGGATATACGAAACCGGTGCATCATAACAAAGTCACCAGTATCGAGCGACGGACACATTGAAAGACTTGGTAATTACGTGTGGGCCGTATGGAAAAGCAACTCCCACCAACTCCAATGATGGATATGCCGAAGTCTCCCAGGTAGAAAGACCTGACTCCGGTCTATTATGCAGTAGCTGATTTCCTTTTATAATGTTGTTTTATGGAAATTTACGATTTTGAATGAACTCAATTTCTATTTCGACATGTAGATAAGTATGAACTAGAATAGATAGCTCATGATGGTCATAGATGGATGAAAATTATTCCAATTTTGATTCGCTTTTCATGCACTAAGATAATGACAGTTTCAATTTCCTTGGCAGTTGAGGCCATAAATGAATTTATAATTTTATGCTTTGCTTTGCAAATATAAATGAAAATAGAAAGGCTCTACTAAATTAAAAAAAAGTGGATGGAAGCGGAAAGAATTGAATTCGATGGAATAACATTGCTACAACAACCAAAATAATTTGATAGAAAAAAAAATTATTAATATTAATATTTATATAGAATAAATAAAATTAAAAATAAATAAAATGTAATAATAAATTTGTATTATTTATATTAATTTAAATATTAAAATAATAAATTATTAGGTTATAAATTTTAAATTAATTATATCATATGGTGTTTATTAAGTTGATTAATTTCATGTAGAAATTAGGGTGTATATTTAAATTATTTATGAAGTTTTAATCAAAATTACAAGACATAAAATTTCTTCCAGTTTGAGTACTGTATATTTTAATTCTGTTCAGCACAATCACAAACATACATAATGAGAAATAACACACATGCACACAAAAAGCAATCTGCTAAAAACCCAATGCTGCTTGTTAATTTGAATTATTAGAGATGTATTACGGATTGTGGCTTGTGCTTAGCTGTCTACACGTGAATAACCCTATCTCTCTTCTGTTGAGAAGCTGCGGCCTAAACTTGAAATCCCAATTTACTCTCTTCATGAGTCCCTATTTCATTGCACAATTCATGAGAATTAGGCCCTAATGACAAAATTTCTCAAGATAGAGTTTGCCCATGATTGTAGACTGATAATAAATTGCCTTGTAAACACACCATGCCTCAAGAGTAGTCTACAAGCCCAGTATTACCATTGCCTTGGAATCTCCACCACAGCAAAGTTGAATTCTTTGCATGTGCCTGTTCAATTCCATTTATGAGTTGACCCTAGATGATCACTCGATTTGTTGAAATCCCAACAAACAATACGACCTTCCATAATTCCTTGATAGTTTGGAACGAGTTTAAATAAAAACAACTTGAATAATCGACATTAATTAACAATTAGCAATCACACATGCTTAGTGAACTCTAACTCCTCCAACAAAGTTTACTAAGTAAATCGGTGACACAAGCCATATCCACAAATTAACTACATCCGAGTTGCTCTTGCTCGTACGAAATTAAATTTTCTCGAATTTAATCAAGGCAAAAATCAGGTGAAATTTCTTGTTCAACACTCTTGTTGAAACGAGGTCCCCTAGTTACGTTTTTTATATATATTTTGTAGTAATTAGTCTAGGCGAAACGAAGGCGGAATCGGCACGTTGTAATATGTGAGTCAAAGGTAGCTAGAGTGCGCAGGACCATGGTTACAGGACCACGGACCATGTGACTGTGATGATATAAATAGATGGATAGTTTGAGTCTAAGACTAAGTAAGATTGATGTTAAGTATGAACTAACAGAATCTGTTTTGGGTGGTATTGGTGGACTCTTTGCTACTGTGCGTGGAGATCCTTGGTCTTACTATGTCTTTACGGACCCACAACAGATATTGTACGTGAGTTTGTGACTTGAGTTTGTAACTAAGTTTTGGATATTAATGAATACGGAATCAGCCATAGCCTATGCAGAATAATGTATAGCGATGATGTAAAAGGAAAATCTGTCCTAGCCTTTGAAGGAAGAACCTTGGTTAGTTCATGGAGTACGTAAACGTGCCGAAGTCATCGATATAAGTAAAGATGTAAAACAACGATTTGAAGCCTAAGTCCTACTCATTTGGTCAACAGAAAAATTTTAAGCAGAACCCACTGATCGTATGAAATCGTCAACGACTAAAGAAAGGTTATTAGGGATGAAATTTAAGTATAAGGATAAACCTTTAAAGAATGGTTCATTTCCATGTCTTACCTCACACTAGCAAACTTAACAAATTAAGTGACTTAATTGACACCTGTGAGAAAAAATCCTTGGAGATTATGAAGCTAGAAATTTGTACGAGGAATGTTACGATTTGAGGTACAACATATCTAAGGCTTGATTGGAAACGTACCTCGGGTAATTTTGCGAAATGGCGGGAAAAAAGCTAGTCCGGAAATTTGGTGCATAAGATGCATGGTATCGGGCCGCACCAGATACGTTCCCTGCAATGCAGAACTACATATTGCGGTACAGGGCCAACCACTGTATACTAAAGAGGCTACGGACTAAGCACCCCCATTATTGTAACGTACGTTTGATTATTGCGGTGAGCCCGAATACATATTGTAATCACGCACCTTCATCAGTGCCTGTGTTCCAAAGTTGAAGCAACAATGGTGTGATTCGGTCATTTGTGAGACAGCGACACAAATACGGACATATGTTCTGACGGTAGGCAGAGAAACATCGCAGTACGAGTTGAACCTTCATCACTATCCTCAAGATAGGGCTCCCACCAGAGGGTTGGGGTGGGAAAGGTAGAAGCACGGTCGAGGAAAGAGAAATTGTTACTGTAATTGTGGAGAAGTAGGGCACTTCGCAAACGCTGTCTTAACCTTGCCGACAATCTTGCAGAATGTTATAATGATAGGACCATATGATCGAAGATTGTCCCAGGTACTAATAGCAAAGATGCGGAAAAATAGCAAAAATAGCATAAGCTGTACAAAGGTTAGGCAAAAACCCGTGATGAAAGGACTGATGCTTAACTTGTCTGTTACGGCATGGCATGACTGCGGAGAGATGAGGAAAGAGTTGCGGGTAAGACCCCCTTATCCAGCCATATCAAGGTAAAGTGTATACCTACGCAAAATAGGCACATGTAAAAACATAAACCGGCTACTATTGTTAAGCATGTTGTAACACCTTCGCGTACGTTGCTGGGTAATTATCGTCACAAAAAATAACATAATAGCAACTTATTTAAAGTTAATGAAGGATACTGCGTCAACAAGCTGGATCATCCTTTGAACCACTCAGGTCAACTCAACAGATTAGATCATGAAGACATCAACGTTCCAGCTCAACAAGTCAAAACAAATTCTAAGCTAAGTCAACTTGGCACCTGGGCAAGGTGTTCTGACAGGCAAGAATCTCACTTTAACAAAGGTCTTCAACTATAAGCCGAATCAACGGTTGCACCATCATGTTCCTTGGTCTTGAGCTCAAACTATCCATCTATTTATATCACCACTTAGCACTGCGGCTTTATCTTGTCGTTCACAAACCATCGTTTGTGGACTCTAGGTCTTCTCGCCCCGGCTTGCTTTCTGATAAATGTGGGGGCTTTAACCACCCCAAAGCCCACATATTGGGTAATTACTAAATCTATATAAAAACGCGACTGGGGACTGGATTTCGAGTGAGCCATGTGTGCTGAAGGATGACACAGAGGTCTTGCCACAAGAAGAAGGATTACGCAGCCTCGAGCCATGAGGCAAGTGGAAGCCTCAAGTTATACCAAGACTTGGATGTCACGATTAAATAGTTTAATCGGGACCTTGGAAATCATCGTTGTTGCCACGGAAAACCCAAATTCGCAAGGAAATTTGTGGAAATTTCAGGCAATGTCGCGCATAGAGAAAAGGTCTTGCGGTAGGTGCAATCGAGCGGCTCCGGTGAAGGTCACAAACCCCACGGCCAGGTGGCAGCTAAGAGCGAGTCATAATATTGTGTTGGGGGCACAATGGAACGGGTCCCACTAGCTGCATTTTATATATATATTTTTAGTAATTAATCACTTTAAAACTTTGGGGTGGGTCAAAGCCCAATGTGACATGATAGGTCAGAAGGTGAACTAGAAGTCGCGAAACCACGGTTTTGCGTGCAACAGGATAATGCGAGGCTCGCAGTAATATAAATAGATAGACAGACCCCGATATAAAATGATAATATTGCTCCTAATCTGAACTATTGAGATACATTTTAGGTAGTGACAAATGAGAATCTGTTGTTGTGTGCGGGATCTCGATCTGCGTATCTGCGGGGCCCTGCGGGTTGTGTGTGCGGGTTGTAACGAGGCTATAACTTGGTTTTGAATGTGGATGTAAGAATATATTGAAGTATCTCTATATTTTAAACTAGTTGCGTTTGTTAATTGAAGTATCTCTATGACCCTGGGCCATTGCATTTATTGTTGGAGAATCTCTATATTTATCTGAAATGAAAATGCGATTAATGATGATGCAATGATGATAATTCTTGTTGCGTGAATCTGAAGGTGTATTAAGATCTACATAATAATAGTAGCTTGTTTATATTTTGTACTATCGCAGGGTATAAAGCTTTGCTTTTTTATCTTCTTCAGGACGCTTTATAACAAAATTCCTTCTTTGCCGAACCTGGTCTTGACAGACTACCTTAATTACTTTCTCCAGGGTGAAAACGTTCCGGCCTTGCATACTACTTCAGTAAGACGTAGCCTGCCAATGGTCATTGCGCGAAAAACGTTAGTATAGGGTTTGTTGCCGAACGCCGTCCCAAAACCCGATTAGGACCCCACAGGTAACGCTCCCTTTCAGCGAAAGGGATTGTCAACCACTCATATATTGCCTTGTGGAACTCTGCGCTACCCTCTTGACGAGCTTTGCCCGAAATGTGACGTCTTGTTCCTCTTTCCTTAAAGATATGGTAGCAACGTTGTCTTCCTTTGAATAGAAAGTCGATGGTAGCTGATACTTGATATCTATATGCTTGGATAAGTCGCCCGAAATACAAAAGATTGTCTAAAGGCTTAATACCAACTGTAGTGGACACGATTGGATCCATCCTTAAGCTAAACAATCCGATTATGTTTATCATAAAGATACGCCTCACATGTGAAGGCTTCTTTATAATTAATAAAATTTTTTATACCTAGCAGTATAATTATCCAGCGGTTTCTGACCTAGAACTATGTACATATTTTGGTTTCCTGTATATTCATAAAGTGTGCTTGGGACTACTTATCTTTAAAAAGGTTGGTAAGTGGTATTTAACATGATTAATACGCATTTGATATTTTATTAAAGTTATATTGTCATATGTCAACCAATAAATTATTAAGTACACCTTGTAAAAAATAAGAAATAGTCAACATGACCATGGATTCCTACCAAGTTTGAAGATTTCTACACTAGGGTTTTGAATAATAGACAGTAGGTTATTCTTCGATTTAATTAAGATTTCTGAAGACTCTAATAGAAGGAAAAATTACATGTCTCTGATCTTTGTGAACTCCAAATTATGATCTCCTTTTGAATAAACCTAACTCATTTGAATCTTGTTGTTAAGTGGTAGCCAAATAGATATACTATTTTGAAGGTTATTAGAGAAATTTCTAACTTTCCTTTCCTATAAAGGTAAATACATAATAACGATTATTCATAAAAATGCTTATATATTCTAGGATTCTGTGGTGGAAAGCAAATTTAGTGATACTGTTGCTATTGTTTTGGTGTTGAATTTGAGCAGTATTATATCGAGACCTTGAGACTGGACAACATCAACATGCGTGTTTAAGCACAGGTTTGTAAGTCAATAAAGAGAAGCTCAAGCTCCAATACAAATTTTAATATATATATGAGTTAATCTTGACTGTATTTTTTAATACTCTATATTTTTATCTATTTTCTTAAATAAACGAGTTGTTAGGCAAGGCCAACCAACCTATTGTATCCTTTTGTAAGTATGCAGTATGTGAATTTCTTGTGAATACGATTTGAAATGTAAATAAATGGTATTTATTGTTTGACTTTAGTGCTTACTAGCATTAATTATGTCTTTGTGATTGTTAATGCATTTGGTTTTAGTGAGCTAATCCAAATACGGGAATGATCATAAATATTATTAAAAAAATTTGTATTATTATTTTTATACCAAGTCTTTGAGTTCGAATGTCTTAAAGCATTAATATTAGCTTTGTTTAATCTCTTTCATTAAGTAGTTTACTCTCTTGATGGAATCTAATTCATTTAACTTTAAAGCTGAGAATTGTGGAAAATTGAGTTTTGGTTACCATTAAATTCATAAACATATTTGTACATCGTGTTTTCTTAATGGAAATCCACAAGTGGCCTTGTTATTTATATTTTCTGATGAATAGCTTGTATTATTAGGATCTGATGATCTTGAATTTAAAGTTGTAAGTTGTGATATTGTTTAAATTTTCTTGTTAAGAGTATCGATGAAAAGTAATTAGAGATGGTTATATTGAAAATACAATAATCTTGAATGTTACCCTTTAATGATTGGTTGTTTCCTTCTCGGGGGTTTTGTGATAATTTTTTAATGAAAGGGCTGTATAAATTATATAAAAGAACAAATAATTTGGAACAGCAAAACGTTAATCATAATATTGGAAAAAATATTTATAAATATTAAATTGAATATAAAGTCATTAATATTATCTTGAAATTTTGATTCCAAAAACAAAATGATCTAAAGTAAACATTCTACAGAAGTTGATTATAGTTGTTTAATTTAAAGATTAATAATGAAGCGAAATATAGTTGTGAAAAATTTATTATAATAGTTTGTTAAGTTTAAGAGTTGGTATGAAAATGTTTTGACCTATTATTATTGCTACAGAACGGCTCTTTCTGATTAGACTTCTCTAGTTCTTATTTTCCTCTTTCATTTAGAAGAACAAATTCGAGTTTTAGTTTATTTTGATTGGTTAATTTGAATGAAAGTAAGATTTTTTTATTATGTCGTGCTTATGATTCATTTGACATAACTACATTAATTTTGAAAGTACACGTTCATTTTATGAATAAAAATGGTATGAAGAGGTTATGTGAGATATTTCCGAGTACGAGAAAATAATTATTGAAAAGGAATAACTAGTAAGGCAAATGAATTTTTTTTTTTCCAGGATTTTGAAAATCTATGCATTTGTAGAAATTATTATTTTGATATTTGATATTGTTTTAATTTTATTTTCTAGGTATGCAATACCTCGTTAGTTAGGGTAGTGACAAAATATGCAGTGTGAGAATAATACATTTGAATTTTGTTCTTCTTTCGAGAATTTAGAATTGATTGTTCACTTGGAACATGATTTGTTTTACCAAGGGTTTTACTGAACCTTATTGGCATTGGGATTGATGTGCCTCGGTATATGATCTGTGGTTTAGCAGTAAGTGTTAGGGGCATTATTTTAAACATTTTGGTGTTGTTGTACGTGGTAACTTGGAGAAGTTTTGGTAATTCTTACTTTTTGTGTCAATGTAAGTTCATTTTTTGTTATTAAAGGTGTATTCTTATATTGTTGAGTGTATGAATGATTTTTTATTACTATAGGTACCTTTTTATATAACTTGTAACATTTGGTTTGAATTGATTGTTTCTAAGCAGTGTTTATACAATATTTTCTGTTCTATTTTAATTTATTTTATAAAACGAATTACTAGGAGGGTAGGGTTCTGAAGTACGAAAAATAGGAAAATAGTAGCAAAGGTGCTCTCATGGTGGTATACTATTTTGTGGGAAAAAACTAAAATAGAAATAGACAAACTAGACTAGTAATTTGCACACCAGATTCTGAACAACAACTAAAGTGTTCACAACCATTGGTAGAAGAAAGGGAAGACTATTGAGCTTGAAAGAATTCGCCTGAAACAATGTCATGCATTCCACGAGGGGCAATTTTCTTTGGAGAAGAAAGATGGAAAGCTTGAGGATTTTCATGGTGAGGATTGGTGAGAATAAACCGCTGAAGAGCAATCCACCTTTGGATTTCCAATTGTGAATACAGTACATCGTTCAGGTAAAAATACTCTACTGGTTCTTCCATTTCATGGTAAGTGCATGCATATCTTGATTATTTTATTTTCCAAATTTGACATACTATGTGACTATTCATTGGATGCAAAGACAAAAATTTTCCACGCAACCCTTTAAGACTCATATTTGTTGGTTTAACAAGGTTGGGAGGAAACACTATTACTTCAGGATAAAAATAAGAAATTGTGTAGAAATATCAAGAATATTGCAGACGGCAAAGTGCATGACGAAATATTGCTATCACATAAAATGATGATGAAAATTGAAGTTATTGAAATATTTTTGTATATCGCTAAAGTGAAAAGCATAAATTTGACATAGAAATATTATAACCTTGTTTTTACAAAAGAATTTTAGATGATTCGAGAATAATTTGAATTTTAGAGACGAGGACATTTATCGCTTATTATTTGACCAAATTGCAACTTGTGCAGAAGTTTTCGTGAAATCAATCAAGCTTTATTAAAGAAATTAGAAGCAATTCTAGAAACAACGATTTGAATCTCGATCTTCTTAATTATTAGTTGAAATAGTATAAGTAAAAACTAAAATTATGAACATTGTTAGTAAGAAAATAGATTTTTAATTTTAGAAAAAAATAGTTGAAAAACAAGTCATTGTCTATGTCATAAGAAATATGAAAGAAGCATAATTTCGTAAATGTGGAATGTAAAGTTGTTAATAATTGTATGATATGTAGAAAGCATCCCATTTAGGAATTTCAGCTAAATCCATTATTGAAGCATCAATTGAAAGGGCATTCAATACTAAGCACGTTACATGCTATGGGGCTTCACAATCAACATGCGTGTGAAATACTGATGCCTTGTTCTTAATTTGCACCATATTGTCCTAATTTTCATAATACACCACAATATTCTTCTCAAAATCTGGTTATCCTCATGACAGCATCATAGGCATCATTCGCAAGCAAGGCAGTCTCTCCTTGGAAACAGAGATGGAAAGACCACCACCTTGATTTTCTTATCATGCCTACCCAACATATCCTAAATAGTATTGCCTTATCCTGTAGCTTCAACATACTGCTGTCTACCTTTGTATAATAAACATACTCTGCCATTTCCTTCACCACCATTAAGCCACCTCGATTTCTGCTTTATTGTCTTAAGCCCAAATAATAGAAGTAGTACAAATCATTAATTCTGTTGGACCACTCCCTTGTATCTCCCCATATCGATCCATGAAATTTGGTCGTTACCTCTAACTAAGACAGATGGGGAAAGATGATACATTGAAAAACAAACACCGAAAACATAAATAATGGAAGTGATAAAGCCAGGGAAAAGGAAGAGCGGGAGAACTCCTAATGTTTCAAACAGTCTTGGCCTCCTGACTGTTCCAATACATGGAAGTCCTTACCTCTTCTTGCGACTAGACTCCATACTGGAAAGGTTGGCTTTAAAGAAATTGACCCCATCATAAATTAAACACAGATTTAGGTTAAGAAACATCGCATAAAGTTCCTGCGCAATGCTTCTCAATGTACCTACTGTACTAAAATCATGTGGGAACTCTTGTCTTAAAAATATAGAAAAGATAAACACACTATTAGGTTTGTTCGGCAATTAAGTTGCCAGCAAAATGTACTTAAGTTAGAAAAAAATATTGATCTATAAAAATTATTAAATACTCTATTCATAAGAGTGATATCATTATTACAATATGTTATATACTACCATACAGTAGCTACTAATATTATGACATTAAAGGAAAACTGTAAGAAAAATTGACTATTACATCATCCTATCTTCCTTTATTTTCTTGAACTTACTTTGATACATCTAAAATCAAGTTGGAGGTATGTGTTGAACGATGTCGATTATCTCATAAGATACGTGAAATTACCTCATAGAATTTATTTTTACAGCCAATGAATCTATTAGAGACACCATTCATTTGGGATGACAACAACATACGAGTTGATTCCTATATGTTATGACTGCGGTGACATGTGTTTTACATGGGGGTACTAGCAGTCACCTAAACCTGTCAAATCCCCATCTGGAAGCACGTGATACCTTGTGGTTGAATTCGATGGCAATATTACGAGGAAATTCAATCTCTTTACATGATTCATCAATATACTTGGTGTGCAGTGTAATCTAGTATTTCCTTGGTAATCTGGATACCCTAACATATGAGACTTTGGATTGTTCGTAAATTTTAACCTGAGTTTCCAAGAAAATTACGTCCAGGGTATCATCATCATTATATAGAGTTTGGTAATACAAAAAATATTCACAATCGAAACCTGTCTTTTGATGAAGTAAGACAAATACTTATACATTAGCAGGACTTAGATCATCTGACAAGAAAAACGTGAATTGTTGTATACCATCTTCATTAGAAATTTTGAGGTATAAAATGGGCCTCTAATAAAAATGTACAACCAAAAATAAACATAAGAACGTGGGATTCAAGATGATGATGTCAACCATGGGATGATTCACAATTTTGGTTTAAAAGTTAAAAAAAATAAAAAATAATAAAATAATAAAACTACTTTTCAACTACGTATTTTGAACTTGTCTCCCTAAATTTTTATCAGAATTTCTGGTGGGATTACTAATTGGATACCAAAGTTGGGATTCTCATCCAAAAAATTACCAAATGCTATACTGATGGACCCTCTACAAAAGAAAAATGATAAATACGCGAAAAAACATGGTGCAATCGCGTTTTCGTATATTTCTCGTTTTAAATGTGTAAGGTCGTGATAACAAACGTAGGTACTCGGCGGTAAAAATTAAAATTTTCATCAACGAAATGTTTCGCAATTTAATCTTGTTTTGAATGGTTAAGTAAAGTTGAAAAATAGCTTTATTATTTTATTATTATTTTATTCTTTTTCCTCTAAACTTTGATGATTTAATCTAATATTATTTTATTATTTCCGCTGTATGTTTTTATAATTTCCTTGGAAATACATTTTAGACCTCCAGTTTTAATGGATATAAAGCCAGAGTTGAGCATTACTATTTGACTATTCATTGATGCCAAAAGTTAAAATTTTCCCTACAACACAACAAAGACTCATATTTATGATGTTTTGTAGGGTTGGGAAGAGTGATATTATGACAAGATCAAATGAAGAAATTTTCTAAGAAATATCGAAATATTGTAAAACAGAAAATAGAGGATGGAAATATTTACCATCACACAAAATGATGAAAATTTGAAGATTACCTTGAAAGATTTGTATATCCTTGGTCAAGCACAAATTTGACATGAGCACTATTGGAACCCTATTTTACTGGAATTTTGGATTATTCAAGAATAATTTAAAATTTTTAGGACAAGGGACATTTCTCAACTTTAACACAGCTTAATTTGTGACTTATAAATTTCTCCTTCAAAATCAATATGAACATGGTGTAAAATTATAAGCGATTCTGAAAACAATAGTTTGGATTTACGAATATTATGATTATTGGATTGAAATAAAATGGATAATATAAAAACAAAATTATGAACAATGTTAGTAAGAAAATATATTCTTAATTTTTAGCAAAAACTAGCAGGAAGAATGGTCATTGTCCATTTATCTTTGTCCAAAATGTAGAAAAACTGTATTTTAGCTAAATGTATTACCAAATGTCGAGTTGTTAATAGATGTGTAGTATGTGAAATGCCATTGAGTAATTATGATTATTTGAATATTGGTATACCCACCTATTCGCCAGGCCCCCACCATTGTCTCTTTCGATTTTCAATTTACATTTTGTTACTATTTTAGCAATTTTGAGTCTTGAACTTAGGCTATTTTGAAGCCATGACGTTTTGAAAACTAGGAGCAACACGAGCCGTAAAGTAATTTTCTCACATCAAAATCTGTGTTCTGGGATAGATCTTTCTAACGGTATGGTGCGTGTCAACAAAGATCGTATGCCAAAATTACGTCCTGGGTTAGGCTCTGTTCCTAACAGGCCTCAGTTTTGGCCTTCATCTCCTGAGTTGGAAGTTTTGAATGTTTAATATTTTCCATTGTCTCTAAATAATAAATAAACCCTAAAGCCTCATTGTTAACACCATTCATAGGCATATGTTTATACACATGTACAGAAAAGATAAGCTACAGTACCCTGCTTTAATTTATTTCCATTTTGTCATGAAAATTTCGATTCTTTGATATTAATTAATGAAGGATTATTTACATGATGCATCTTTGTTGGTTATATGTGTATTATTTGTTCATATGAGCCAAACTAAAGTGGTATTAGAAACATTCTACTTACAATCCTTCTTTTCATGTCCCCAGTGAGAGTTTGAAAATGCATAAGGGATAAGGCTTCGAAATGGGTTGAACCTTGCAGTCGAGCTCTGACCTCGTGACCACCCGCAGAGATGAAAAGAAAGATGAAGAGTAGGAGATCATAAAATATTTCTTCGAGCCCTCCAAAAAAGGAAGACACGATAGTGAATATTACTGAATCGCTGACGCCCCATTCGCGGCGCATCTTGCGTCAACGGCCACTGCGGGGCACGAATCCCTTTGGTATCGTGAAAACACAGCATTCCGTACGAGGTGAATGAATGTCGATATCTTGTTGAATGGTTGAATCTGTTAGATGAATGTTTCTCGATTCATGAATTTTCGACCGGAGAGAATATTATTTTGCACTCCTCAGCTAAGCCCCATGTCAGGCAGTGGGAAACCTATTTTGTAGAAAGAATGAACGAGACCCTCTCTTATTCTCTGTTGTCTCCGGCCCCAGAATTATTTCGAGATAAGTCGAAATAATAATGTCACATGAGAAGCTATGACAACAGTATACAAATGGAGCCATAACAACAACAAAAATATAAAGATGTGCCGAACGTAAATCTGTTCATACCCTACGCACAAAGTTGAAACATAGAATGAAAGAAAAATTTGGTGCTAAATGTCAAATTTTATACATATATACATTCAAGAAATGGAAATTCTCTGTCTCCTGCTTAAATACATTTATAATGATACTACCAAATTGAGCGGTCAAAAAAAAAAAAAGCAAGACTTTGAATCGACAAATCAAGCAGAAAGGTACCCAGAACCTCAAGCAGGAGAATGACCAAACACCGTGACCCAGAACAACTTGCCAATGCCACGAAAATTAAAAAACATAAGAAGCCAAAGAAGGACACAAAGAAAGTGGTATGAGTTCACATGAAGCTCCTCTGTACAGTGAGTAATAAGACGAGGTGGTTGGTAGGCACAGGGATGAAACACGAATAATATGGCAACGCTCTAAGCTAGAAACACAGTGAGGGACAAGAAAGAAACTGGTTATTGATGTGAAAACCAGTTCCTGCTATGCAGTCCGGAAGGAAGGCTTGAAAGATACGAAGGAAGAAGGTATCTCTTTCATGGATATGGGCGGTTTACTAGTAAAGTTCGTGCTCGACAATGGGAGCAAAGAACTTCTTATTTCAGCGGTCTGCAATGAAGAGGTTGGGCAAACCATGTGCAAACCACTTTACGCAGCAATTGGATTCACTAACCACAAGGATGTGTGTGACAATTACCTTCCTACAACATCACAAATCGTTCACGGATGAGAACATGTTACTCCTGTGATATTTGTGATGCTTCTAGGTAACCATGCTTGTGACAAAATGCTTGTATGCAAGTCCCCAACCTCACACTATTATTTGTTACTTTGGAAATACGTTGCTAGGATACAGTCTGCATCGCCTAAATGTCTTTCGTTACTACAAAACAATGTAATGGTATGTTCCAAAACCATTTGTTCACAGTGGTGTCATTTGGAGAACCCAAAGAATAATAATGACAGCACGACCTCAGTGAGGCTCCTCTGCATGACAAAAAAAAAAATGAACAAAAAGGTTGTTAAGAAGAGTACGAGACCTTTACTCACCTGTGATTGTTACTCTCTGTGATGTTGATCCTTGTTGATATGACCTAGAGTGTTGGTACCTAATGGAACGATGTTGTCGGTGCTGTGCAGGAAACGGTGAAAATCAAAGGCGAGATTCGAGGCTATGAAAGGTCATCAGCAAGTTCATCGTCAATGTTGGAAATCTTCTTGATACGGAAAGATGGTTCAGAGACTATGTGTTGAATATAAGGTGTTGAACAAAGATATTGTACGAAATATATATTTGATCCCACGGATTGTGTGCTCGCACCAACTCGAAGGGTAGAAATATTTCAACAAAGATGCGGCAAGTACGGTATCACTACGTGCCAATCGAACCCCCTGCGGTGTGGAAAATGCCTTCAAGTCAAGAGGGAGCCATTTCAAATGGTGATGGCCCACCCTTCATGTTGGCGAATGTCCACACCCGACCTTCATGAGGTTGATGAGCGACATCTGCATTATTCACTGTCATTTGTGATAGGTATGCATGGATAGCAATACAGTCTTCAGCAGAACATGGAAGAAGCACCTCCACCACATCTGCAAATCCTCCAAAAACAGCAACATACAATTGTGTACTGGTGAAAATACATACTGGCATGACCCAGTTCAGCCTCTACGAGATACATTATTGATGAAAGAGAGTACGTAGATCGACCAAGATCCAAGTCATTGAGATTTTTGTTGACCACTCTAATGAAACTTCATAGCTTTAAGAGTCACTGCTAATTTCTCTCTGATTCATGTTGAAAAGATTCTCTCATATCATCGCTTCGCAAGTTAAGTCACAAGGAGAAAAATTATTTGTAAGAATCTCAACAAAAGTCATTAATGAAATTAGGCTTATTATTTTGTTAACGATGCTACGTACAGTTTAACAACATTTGAGATAGAACAAATGCCTCTAACTATACTATTGTTAGATATTCATTTTAAAGAAATAATTTAAAAATAACCAATCTGTGTGAAGTTAGGTAAAGTATGTTTCTTTACCATATACATTTATAACTTATAATACAGCAGTCCATTTAGTGATCATAGAATTATCTCTCACCTAAGTATGTGTGCATCGGTCATGTCTTTCCTTTATTGGTCATGATCTCTATTTAAAAACATGGAAAGGTCATGTGTCTGTGCTTCCTTTATGGAAAACACTTGTAACTTTTATTTTTATATTAATAAATTTCACCAAGTAGCACGTTGGCATAAAGTATTAGACTATTTCCCTCTTTAGTTTTTAACCATGTGATTATACTAGTGTATTGATTTGTGATGTTTGTGTTGACCTTTGTGATTCTTGATATGAAGACTTACTGTAAGTTCTGCAACTAGGCGTTCTTAATCAGGCATCCGGTGGCATATCATGGGTGAGGTGTAAACATAGTCATAAATATCCCATATGACAATTTATTCCATTGTCAAAACTTATTGACAATGAAGCATTGCATTTTGAGAAAACACTCATCCCTGCTTTATTAACGGTGGAAAATCGTCTGACAGAAGAATTACATTAATTAATATCGGACAAAGTATTTGAAAGTGCAGAGAACATTACGAAATACGAAAGTATTTAAAAATATCTAAGGTACGAAGGTAAATTTGAACAGTACGTAAATATTGTTTGCACGCATAATCCTTTGTGAAAGCGCCTTTTACACCTTTAAATGTACGCACATTCACGAAGTGTTGAAATGTCACTATTAAGGACCACAAAAGAAAAGGACAAGTGATACCTTACTTGTAGCCACTAATGATAAGCACGTGATACCTCCTTGGACTCTATGTGGCTTTATGAAGAATCATACCCCTCTCTTGGTCACCATCCTCATATACCGAAGAGGGAAAGGAAGGATCCCAAATCTCCTATATAAAGCCACCATGAAGATGAAGATAGAGTGATCACATTTTTATCATATAATTTTCCCAAGAAATACCTGGGTGTGTGACTTGGAGCTAAAGATAGAAGACTCAATTGTTAGCCACCAGAGAAGTTCATTCACGGTGAAAGGAAGATTGCCAAAAGGCAGGCTTGGGATAAAAAATCCTTGTCGGGACTAGAACCCATTGTGCAAGGGCCCTTTGGAAAGAAGATGATTTCACTCTTCTGCAGCCTTGCTCAATAAGAAAGACCTCTGACCATCGTTTTCATTATTGTTGTCATTTGACTCTTTTAGAAACTCTTATTTATTGTATTGAATTTTAGTTTCATTTTAGTTTACATTTGTGATTTATATCTATATAGTATGATCATTGATTCTGGCTTGTTCACTAAGTTTATACAGCACTCACTCTTTTCTTCCTTCTGATAGCTTACTTAAGGTAAACCACCCCCTTAAGGTGGTGTTATTTCATACATACATACATAAACACACTACAACACGGATTACTGACCCATTTCCTTGTAGACACAAGGAAGTTGTGAAATGATCACCATGATGGTCATACTCTGGCAATTTCATTTGAACATCAAACTAATAAAGTGCTTTAAATAATTTTATGGTAACGTAGCGACCAACAGTCTTGCTACTATTACTGTTCTCCAACTCTTGTGGGCAGGACTTACGATTGGCTACTTCTCTACGAGAAGCGATCCAGTGCAGCCACACATACAAAACATCTTAGAAGAACACACCAAGTTCCAAATTTTCACCTCCAAGATGCCTTTGTTATATCACCTAGGACACCTTTGTGTTCCTTCGATCGAACGTAAAGATGATAGGCACCACTACGATTGATTAGGTGGGCATTTCGAGGGTTGAAAATAGTGGCGATACGGAAAGCCTTTTATTAGCGGAACCTTTGACGAGATGTGGAAAGTACACATCGGATCACACCTTTGCGCCGTCATTCTGCAAACCATGAAATACAAGCACTCTATGTCACTTTCTACTATTTAACCTTTGGAATCCATCTCCATGAATTACATATAGGGCCTTCCCTTCTACTAGCATGGAAACATTTGTGTTTTGTAGTTGTCGACGATTAGAAGGGTAGCCATTATTGCGATATGATATGTGATGAGAAGCCACTACTAAAATCTTCTTTGGTCAAGTGTGGGTGTCGCACGGATCCCATGTCTGTCATCTCAGATCGGGACGATGGGTTATCGCATTTGGTCCAACCTCTTGGTCAATGCGACACATAAGCTCCTGAGTCACAACTTTCCATCCCCCAGCCCAGGCCCTTGGAACATAGGTCGTCAACGAGATGATTATACACATTCTGCACATGTACAATTCGAAATCATGTACACGTGAGGCAAAGAAACCTCCCCCCATACTTGCAACACCATTATAAGCCCAGGCTCTCCACAACTCAGCAGCCATAACCTTTTCGAGTGAGCTTGAGATCGACCTGTCTCGATGATGTATCCATGCATTTGAGAGCTATAAGTGATTAACTCATATCACTATGGCCAAGCAAAACAAACAATTTCTTGTCAGCTGATGACATCTTCATGAGTTCATGACATGTTGAATGCCTTTAAGTCAACAACGCGCAGTCGCGCTAGGTACTACCAGCTTTAAAATTAGCGAAAAGTATGGCTACATTTGCAAAATGCTGGACGCAGCTTCACAACAAATGCGTTTGTACACCATCACCAAAAGGTTGTAAATTCGCCAAAACTAGGTGTTACCATTGGTCTTCTTTTAATATTTAATGGACCACCTTCATCTACTTCACCTCTAATGGACCTCAACAATATGAACAACACACCAACGCAATTAAACGAACTACATGAGCAGTACCACAATTGTATCGTGAACATTAAATATTACTTATCACCAACAGAAAGAATCGCAAGTGTGTCGGGTTATGGTGACGACTCACTAAACGAGTGGTTCACAAGACCAAGTTCGTGATTTCTCATATGGTGAGAACTCAACAATAGAGACCATTGTAGCCTGAAGGATGAATGATCTGAAGTTGATATTGGTAGCCGCCCACCTGTTCCACTTGGGCCCCATGATTATCTCTTCCGATTTTCAGTTGTTGTTACTATTTTTAGTAGTTTCGAGTCTGAACAAAAACATTTTGAGACTAAATGAAGGTTTTGAGAAAATAGGGGAAACATGGGTTCATGGACTTAATTTCTCATGAAAAATTGTATTCCTTGAATGAATCTTTATAACGAGGTATGGTGCATCAAATGGATATCGCATATGAAAATTACGTAAGAAGGTTGGCTGCCAGTTTACCAAATAGGGCCCATAGTTTTAGCATTTCATCTCCTAGGGTTTAGGGTTTTAAATTGTTCTAAATAATAAATAGGTCCTTGAGCCTAATTTTAACATAGTTGAAAGGTAATAAGCCTTGTCTCTTCTTAAAATAAACTACCAGTGCCTAGCTAGTTTATTTCATTATGTTTGTAAGAAAATTTCAATTCTTTGATATTAATGAAATGATATTGTTCACTACATATTTTATTTATGGCTATGTGTGTGCATGTTTTTTCGTTCATAGCAAATACGGATCAAATTCCCGCCAAATGCTTGGGATGTGACAACAGTACGAAGAGATAATTTAGTACTAAGCCATTTATAGAAAAATATGAAACACGAAATCATGGCACATGTAGGTACAAGTATGATGAATCTACCTTGTATCCTAATTTTCATAATACTTTAATCATTTCAATCTAAGTATCCTCAACATTGGCATCACAGGTATCTTCCACAATTTGGACAATCTCTCCTCCTTGGAAATGGGGATGAAGTACCCACCACACTTCTATTTTTCTTATCTAAATTTGCCTACTGACTAATCCTACATAGTATTGTTGGTTTGATTGAGTTGACCAGTTCAAACTATAATTAGCACCAACAATACCATAAGTCATTGGCCCTTTTGGTAATGACTTGCCATGTAAGTCATGATCATCTCACCAAGTGACTATGGATGGACATAAAGCAATTTATGTATCAAGGTGAGAGATATGGTATTTTATGTTATCTTACACTTCAACTTATAGTTATGTGACCCGATTAATGGAAAAAACACATTATAACATCACAAGCCATTGTGTTTGCTTGTAAATGCGGCTATAATAACAACAAGAAAAACAAATATTAAGAAAATATATGAGAACACACATAAGAACACCGAAATAACATCCAAAAATACCATGACAGTGGATGTTTGATACAATAAATTGTTAAACACATGCATTAATTTAGGTGTTCCCACTAATTAAAGACTCTTCCCAGTCTCATGCTCAACTACGAAACCTTACTCCAGCTACAAAATACATATCACAAAAGACTTCATATGCATAATAGTTCAATAATTTTATCTAACATGTTGTTACATCATCTATGTATTATTATGTGATTCTGTATTTGCATTCAATGTGGGCTCCACCATGACAAAATATGTTGAAAATACATTAAAGGAAGAGGCTTTGACCTGCAAACCCTATGATACCACACAATACTCTCTACATGATAGCATGGGTCCCATGCTCCTATGCTGTCAAGAATTTGAAGTCTTATCAAAATCTGGGCCAATTTGGTTGTCTACGGATAAATGAAAAATCACCGTATGCTTTATCACAGATTATCATTGCTTTACCTACCGATTTTCTTGATCTTTTATTGTACCTTGCTATACTTATGTATTAGTATCTTTGTAGCCTACTTCTCTTCATGCCGCTTCTTCGTTAATACTAATTGGTCCTGTGATCTTCAACCACTCCTCTTTGCATTTTTGAAGCTCTTGGAACTTCATCATCCTGGAACAACTAGGGCTCATCTTCATGGTTGATTTATCTCCCATCAAAACATATTCTTTCACTTCTTAGCTCCTCCATCTTATTTTAGAGCATCTTTCCTTAGGTAATATTGGTAGAAATTCTATGAGACTCGAAAGGTCTTCGTATTTTTTTCCCAAAATTTCACCATGTTATTGTTATTGCTTTTGTTGAATATCTTTTTTTGTATTGCTATGCATTTCGATATTCACCCAAGTCAGGGACTTGGGTTGCCGGAAATATCGAAATATACATAAATACGAATATTCAACAAAAAAACACTGCTTGATGCCGAGAAATTTGAAACTGCGAATTTCTTCCGAGTCTCGTAAATTTCACCAATATTCTTGAAGGAAAATGCTCAAAGCTCATGGAGGACTAAGAGAAGAACATGTTTTGATAAATGGGCATGAAGGTGAGGCCTACAATTTTGCCGAGATGTGAATGGGAAGTTAGCTTAAATCTGAAGAGTATTGAAGATGCGAATGACGCAATGAAAATAGGTACAGGCTCTACATAAATATGCTTGATGCATACAAGATCACAAGAAGAATATTGGCAAAAGCGTGAAATGGAAATCATGATAAAGCGCATATATTTAGAAATTTCTCGGCGCAACAGGTAACACAGATTTAATTAAGACTCAAATTTTAACAACGAAAATGAAATGAGCGTAATAATGAAACATTTAGGCTATATTATGGCTATCATAGAGCCCGGTAAAATTAAACCTCCTTTAATGGGAATTTTGATATATTTACTTTTATTTCAGGCCCGTATATTTGAACCGTAATATTATAATCATGTAATAATATATAGATAGATATAATATTATGATAAATCATTGAATCGTATAGTATGAAATCTGTAATATATGTACATAACAAAGGCTTTCTATAATTGAAATGCGTAAACTGAAATCTTCAGTAGTATATGGGGCTGCTAAATCGCAATACGCAGTATAACGTGCTCATGAAAATCCATCATAATAAATAAATATTTGGAGCCAATGCGAGAAATATTCTTATATGTTCTCTATATATTTTCTTAATATTCCTACGAAGTAATTATTATAATTGCATTTTATATTATTTTAATAAATGGTGTAAATGTATATAATAATATTTCCATTAATTCAATATGTAGTAACCCATAAGTTGAGTATGAATAACATAAAATGCCGCATCTCGATCCTTAAAACTGCATAAACTTTAACTGCAACCGTCGCCAGTCGCACGTGGTAATCGCCTTTACATACAAGTCATTACCGAAAGGAGCGATGATAATTATTATTGTCGAATTATGAATTTGAACTGCGTCAGCAATCAAACCAACAATACTATGTAGAGATTGACTAAATAAACATGAGCAGAAAAAATAGAAGTAATAATGTACTCTCCATCCCCATTTCAAGGAAAATTATCCAAATATGAATACCCCTTGATATGTACCAATGTTAAGAGATAATTTAGATTTGAAACAACATTGTAATGCATTATGAAAATTGAATAATATAATTATCGTCTATCTCATACCTACCTACATGTAATATGACTCGTGCTCTCATATCATAGTAGCCCAGAAGTACTAAAATTATCCTCTTGATATTGCCATCCCAAGCTATCGATAAATTTAATCTGAATTGCCATGTGAAAATATACGCATATAATAAATAAATAAAGTATGTGGAAATAGCACTTCATTTCATTATTATCAGAAAGTGAAATTTCTTACAACCCCATGTGAAATAAACCTTCAAAGACATTGTAGCTTATCTCTGAAGATATGGCATTCTGATCGCAAACTATGTGGGGTGAACAGAATATTTTATTATTTGACAATTTAAAGCTAATACAGGAGATAAGAGCGTAAAACTATGGGCCTCATTTAAGTAAGTGAATATTTCAACTTCACGACGTAACAGCATCACGATATCGATGCCATGCCTGCATTATAAAGATCTATTCAGGGAATGCAACTTTTCATGAAGAATTAATCGCTGAACCCACATTTTCCCAAGCCTTCATTTAGAGCCTGCTCTTGAAGTAGGGCAAAACAAAAATATTAGATTGTATCAGAAGCTGGAAAGCTGAAGATGTCAATGAAATTTCCCAGAATGGAGATAGATAGGTAATATAATATCAACTAGATCATTCATCCTCCTTAGAATGATGAGAATTTTACATTATGTGGAGTTCACCGATTATGAGAGCTTAAAGACTGTCCTTGGCAGACCGCTTGCCTTAGTCTTGTGATTGGCGACTGTGGCGATGCACTTAGTCTTTGTTAGTAGTGTGTACTGGTGTCATGATACGATACATTGTTGGCTTTGATATTGTAGTCTAGGATTTGGTATGGTAGTATCAATTGTGCCTTGTGTGAAGTCACTGGAAGTGAGATAGGATGAAGTGATCGCATTAGGCCTGTTAGTCGGGCCTTTAGATGATGGAATCTTGAGCTCGAAGAATTTTCCATAGGCCAACCCAGTGATAATTAACTACCAGCGTGGAAGCCTAGCGTGGAATCTAGTGGGCTCCTTTCTTGAAGATGTAGCCGCGCTGCATCGCACAGAGTGTATGGCACCCCAATGTGTCGTAATAGATTTAGCAGACTTAGCGTGTATATCCCAGTAATAAATGAACTGTTGAATTAATATTTAGATAATAGCAGTAAATTGTGCTAGCCAGCGAATGGAGCATGAAGCGAATCAACTGAAATGGCCACTCAGATGTATGGGTACATCAATGGGACATAGTAATTGAATCCCAGAAGCTCACAGAAATTGTATTGAAGTATGGAAACCTGATATAATTATGTTATACATGAGGAGAACTCATCCCATGCATAGATTCTTTAATTAGTACGTATGCGAATATGTATAATCATCCTGTTAACGATATACAGCGACTCGATTTAAGAAATAATTGTAGACTTAATAACGAATATCGACATTGACAGTAGACAAAATGTAGTAAATAACCCTCATCGATCTGAATGACAAGTAATAAGTCCCAATGCCGCACTCACAAAGACACAATAGTAACCTCTTGTATTCTTCTTGCGGTAAATAATGGCCATCTTCAATCTATCGACAACCATGAAATCTGTTTATCAATACTTAGTAAGAAGAAGGCCTGACATATATCCGAGATAATTCCAAAGTAAATAGTAAATAGCGAAATATAAATTTATATTCTTGATAATTACGATAATAGAAATAATATGGCAATCGCGAATCCCGATATACTTCACATCGAAATTACGCGATAAAATACTTAACAACGTCTGCCACTGCCTCTCAGCCTCTAGTACCCAACCCGAATCAACATGATATCTTGCCCTATCATCTTGTATTCGAGAACGCAAGTATCACCGTGTATAGCGATGCATCTTGAAATTGAAATTTAGACTTGTAATACTTACAGAGAGATACTTGCTATGTGGCAGTGCAGATGGCTTCTTTAGCAGATGGCTTGTCGAGGAAGTCATTAGCGCGGGGTGAAAGGCGATGGTGAAATGAGATGAATGATAATGGCAGTCTCTGAGAATTATTGCTACCCTTTATTGTACTTGATATTCAAATAGCTATTGTAGATATATATAGACCACTCCAGTAAATGACATCCTCTGTTTTCACATATCTATATGAGCTCAAGTGAATGGCCTACAGCAATATGTGTAGTGTATTTGAAACCATGTATGTATGAATAACACCATCAAGAAATTAATAGTACATGCTCTCAGTAATAAGAAGAAAATGGAAGTCAAACAACCCAATGGGAACAAGCAGAATGATGTCATGCTATGGAAAATCATGCAAATGTAAACTAAATTAAACCGGAAACTCAACACAAATAATGAAGCTCTAAAAAGTATGATAACAATATGTCGAAGCGATGGGTATAAGCCCCTCTTATTGAATCTTTGTAATGAAAGTGAAACTGCCCTCTTTCAAGGCCTGAACAGTAATTTCACAAATCACGTCTGAGAATTTATCCCAAGCTTTGCCGCCGTACAATCTCCTCTCTACTGCATGGGAATGAACTTCTTGGAAGTGGCAACAATTAGTCCTCGCATCTTTAGCTCACGTCACCTTCGCAGTATTTCTTGGGGAATTATAGCGGCCTCATATGATCAGCATTCTTAAATGCATGATGGCTACCTATAGAGGGTTCGTCACTCCTTCCCTCTCTTGGTAGCAGTGTGTTAGAGAAGTATGAATTCCTTTTATGTATACATGATGCGGGAGGCATTGGCGGCTATCGATAGGTGGCTACAGTAGGCATCACTCACTGCTGTGGTCTCGAATAGTGACATTTCGCCGCTCTGCGAGTATCATGCTCGGGAAAGGTATTACAGAAAGTAGCTCTTCTGAGATTATCGTCGCGAATAACATTTGCGACACAATTCAAATTTATTTTCACCAGGCCTTAGATATTTTAAATGCTCGGTCTGCTGTGTCTTGACCTCTAAATATTTAATGCAGCAATGTCATAATCTTCTCTTCATTTTCCCGCTGTGCGATATCAGATAATCTTCCTTCCCAAAATACAATACTCATTATCAGCAACACCTCGCGTGAATAATTTCTTTATCGCAAAATAGAATCTTCTTGAACTATATCGAACAATTTCAACTGTAATACTCTGCTAGATACCTGACCCAGTAAGCACTATGCTATAAAAATTCAGTAAATTCCTTTCTCTCGAAACCTAAAATCGCATTCACAAGCGAATACAAATCAATACACTAATATAATCACATAATTAAAACACACAGAAATAATCCCGCAGCACAATGTATATACCAATTGTAATAAAATAAAAGTACGACTCTTCTCTCATAAAGCGATTACGGTATAGACCCTCATGCTCTTTAAATAGAATCATGGGCAATCAGTATTAAGACATAGATGATATCATTATCTCAAGATGAAAACTCATCATTAAAAGATCACTACAAATTATGGCAAATGCAGTATATAAATTACAAGTATACATAATAAAGAAATACACTACCTATCTACACTAGGCAATTGTCACCAACTATTTCTATGTAATAGAATATCTTAGCGATAGCATAGTGAAGCATTTATCTCAAATAATTTATTTGCGAAATGCAACAATATATGAAGCCTTCGAAGCGAACAAAATAATATTTCAGTACAGTAGACTGTTGAATGACAAAATAATTTTCTTTCTCTCCTCCTTGAAAGCAACTCAGTATTGATAATGAGAGAATCCCAACATAATCTATAGTAAGTAGCGGGGCAACTATAAACTCATTAAATGAATTTAGAAATTTAACCGTCAAGTAACTTAGATGCTGGTAAGATCCCTTATGCACCCTTTCATCGATAATATCCCGAATGTGAGTCGTCATGTAAATGCCTTCTCGAAATTAACGCCGCGATATATTTACGCGTATTTGGAGAATCTATAGGATAATTGAAATAATAACCATGTCGCATTGAAGATGAGATATCGTATATGCACCACTGCAAATGGTGAAGTAACGGAATGTCGTTCATCGACCTCATTGCGGGAGCGTGCATCGGCATGAAGAGCATGACGACCATTTGAAATGGCCTCCTTGAATTTGAAGGCGATCTTCCACGCATCGGCGAGTTGACCGAATGCGTAATTTCCGATTTCAAACCGATCTTATTGAAATCTTCGCGCTGGTGAAATGCTAATTATGTCCGTGAATCAAATGCATATTCAGCGTGTCTTATTGTACCATTCAATACGCCGATCTCCGTCCATCCATGCCAGAAGATCAGGCCGCGTGGGCCGATGGGCTTCGGCCGGATGTGACGCTGCGGCGGCCTCGCACGAATGCACACTCTTATTTCATCGTTCTCGGCGGTATCGGCAGAGATAGATTCAGTAGATAACGACGCACTTTAGAGTCATATCAATAGGGTATGCCTAACATGCGAGAAAACACCCATATGAAATGTGCCTGTCATTCTCTTCCGCAGCATCACATTTTTTGTCATCGAGGAAAATACCTTTAAATGCATCTGCAATACTATTCTTGCCTGGTAATCATCAGAAAACAAACCCTGTAACTGAAATAAACTTACTGCATTATTTTGTAATAGCGAGAAACGTAAGCGATAACCTCTGTATCTATACAACGTAATTTCCCAATGCTGATAATAGTAGTGAGACTCATACGCAACATTTTAGCAAATATAATTTAGCTAATACATCACAAACATCAAGAAATAATATCACATAATACCTAAATAAATGAAATAACGATATTGCCAAGGCGAAAATTGTCATTTGTACGAATCACATGTAAAATGAATCACGCACATTGAAATATATAATTTGTAAGTATATTATGTCAGCAAGCCAACCTCTTCGGCATCTATGAAACAAAATTCTTTAGCTCCCATTATCGTACAAATAGCTCCTCGAAGACGCTACCTACATCACAGAAGTAGAAAATACTCCTCTCCTCTCACCTTATCTTATTCCTCACTGCAGATCTTAAACGATAGAGAAATAGCGTGCCTCACATCAATAATCAATTTCCCCTCTCATTCACTATCATTTCTTAAGTAGAAGCATCATATTATTGACCTCATCTCGACCTGTAACGCGCCTTGCAACGCTCGCTATATTGTAAGTAGAGCTCTTATCACACCTTTCTTATGTCATATTTAAATAACAATGTTTAATTTCTTATGGCATTAACGAACTATCTTGGGCTATATGCCTTGGCTTGTCTACTGACACCTCGCTACAGCACCGATTTCTTCGATCGAAGTCTTCTTTTGCAATTCTGCTCGATCTTGTTAATACCCGTATAATAAATGCCATGAATGTAAACAACTCATTTCCTACTTGAATGTATATATATATAAAAACATGATACTAGCACCAAATTTCTTGATGCTGATACCTTTAATGCGTAAAGGCTATGGAAACGATTTGCTCGGCTATACACATCTTGACTACCTTTATTGCCATGATAACAATCCGATACTATGCTGCTATTATCATAACTCCTAATAGAATACCTATTATTCCTTGTCGCATCTCGAAAATAATTCTGTAATAGATACCTTGAAGAATAGAGAGAATGCTATCTTATCCTTTTCTCACCAATAAATTTCCGCGATCCTTGACATGAAACAGCTGAGAATCTGTAATATTCTCATTGAAATTCATGGGCAGCATCCATCTAATGGAATTCAGCATCTATTTATATTATCATCTGTGACCACCAATCTTGAGTCTTATACCTTAAAAGTGCGATGCCTCTGATAGACTGTGAATGCAGTCATACAAATAGCGATCATTGAATGCAAGAGCAGAGATTCTCCATCATCGATATTCCTTTCGAAGAATGAGATCTCCTGCTTTCCTCATCTTCTTTCATCACATGCGTGGTAAATCAGATTTAACGAGCTGACACTGCAAGGCTTCAGCAGGGTATCGAAAATACACCAACTCACTGGCCTCGTAAAGAGACATGAAAGTCGAAAGTAGGGTAATATTACCACTGGATTTGGGTATCGCGAGGAGAACAGCGAATGTAAATGCAGATGCGTAATAACTCTTCATTTAATTAATATCAAGCGAAATATTCTGGAACAAAATAGTACTTCAAAGCATTAATAACTTATCTTCGAAATATATAAATACGAGCTTCTGTCTTACAATAAAGACTTGAAACCTATTATTATTTAGGAACAATAGAAAATAAACATGTCAAAACCTAACCTAGGGAAATAGCGCCAAAACTATAAACTACTATTTAAATGAAGTAATATTTCAACTTCGAGCATAACGGCATCTGTCTAGTAACCTTGCCTACATCACTATTGAAAGATCTATCAAAATCTAGTACAATGTGAAAAATCACTGCAGAGCTGTGTACTCTAATTTCAAAAGCATCATTTAGAAAACTTCAAAATAACTCAATTCAAGACGAAAATTGCTAAAAATAGTAAATTGTGAAATGGCAGAAAGAAGGCAATGTAAGGCCCCAATGGAAATTAACACCAATATCTGTGAGAATCATAATTACTCAGTAAGTAAGATTTCCTGCAATATCACGCATCTGTAACAACGCCCGGCATTTGTATTCGCATTCACGTAAATATGCTTCTCTACATTTTGAATGATAAATGAATAATGACTGCTAATTTTGCTAATTAAAAGATATATTTCTTACTAACATTATTCATATTTAATTTTTATATTATCATTTATTCTCAATCAATAATCATATTAAATGAATCTAGATGTATTTTAGGTAACGCAATTCCCATGCCATGTCTGGGTAATTTATGAAATTCTTGCATAAATCTATGAGAATTTGAGTCAAAATAAAGGATGAGAAATGTATATCTAAAAATTCAAATTATTCTGGAATAATCCAAGGAATTCCTAGTAAAAATAAGTTCTAATAGATGCTCATGTAAATTTATAACTGACCTACAGGAGATATACATATAAATCTTGGTAATCCTTCAAATTTTCATCATAATTGCAATAATGATAATATCTTCATCACTCACATTCTCTTATCTTATAATATTCTGTGCTTCCTTGAAATTCCTCTGCATTTGATATGCGTAATGTCTTCCTCCCCAACCCCATGGTATCATAAATATAGTCACAGGTTATGAAGTACCTTCTTGGCATCGATGAATGATCAGATAGTATGTCATATAACTCGCGCCTGCGGCATCCCAGCTGAGGAATTTGAAGTGGAAATGAGCACTCCTAAAGAATTATAAAGATATTAGTAAGAATAATGAAATGTAGATTAAATCATCGAATTTAGAGAAAAGATAGAATAATGAAATAATAAAGCTATTTTTAACATATTTCAACTTATCTCAAATTTTTTTTCAAATTTGTCGAAACATAATTAGATAATTTTAATTTCTCATCGAAATTACCCATACTGTATACTACCGATATGGGCCTTGCTACGAATAAGTACATAAGAAGCGTAATTTATGACTAAATATATTTATCATTTTTGATAACAGAAGAGTCCATCAAGTATGTGATAGTACTCATGGTAAAGACTTAAATTTGCATCTGACGAATAATCCATACAAATTGGTGGGGACTGGGGATGAGTTCGAATGCAGTTGAAAGTAGTTTATTATTTTATTTATTTTTATTCTGCAACTTTTAATCAAAGTATAGATCCTGTCCCCATGATGACATCATCATCTTGAATCCTATTAATTCTTATAAGGGATTTATTTCAATTGCACGATAGGGCGCATGCCTCAGAATTCCTGTGAATTGAGGTATACGGCTGTCATAAACGCGTTTCTCTTGTTGGGATGGATCTGATGCTGTGCTGTCTTAATAGTGTTGCAATGGACTTGCACTCAAGAGAATTGGTGTTTGGATTGTGAATATTTTGAGTGAGCAAACAGACTCTATGTGATGATGGGGATACGGATCTGGTTTTCTTGAGCCCTGGGCTAAGTTTACGGTGGAACAAATCAAGGAATCACATGCATGAAGTATCTGGATTATGAGTGATGCTAGTTACGCTCTCCTTGGTGCGCTAGGTATTGATGGTCGTAATGAGTTGAGTCGTCGTGCTAATGATAATCCAGTACGGGTAATCATGAAATCCTGGATGGATTTGGCTTGATTGGAGTTTAGGGTAGGCCTTCTTGCTAGCACTTCATGGGAATAATACGTAGTAAAACGATCGCCTGGCGAAACCTTGTAGAGTCGAACATGGCAGACCGTAGTCGTCCCAGAAATTGGGAATTAATTGTCTACAGTAGGATTCGTGTATAGAAGATAGGTCTATGGGAATGCCCATGTTAAAATTAGGGATAATCGCATCGTCTAACGCATGCTCCTTGATTTTGGATGTAACCGACGAGTTGAGCGTAATTGGATAGGATGGATGAGTTAGCTGTTACCTAAGAAGGCTGCAGTATGCGTCGTGGCTTTGCTGCGAAGACCATGCTAGGCGTTGGGAATGATATCACCTTTATGAAATAGAGCAGACAAATTTAGAATCAATATTTCTCAGCAAGCACATCTTATCATAAACAACTTTTTCAGCAATGAAATAATGAAGACTATCTCTCTTCCTTTCTATATTTTAAAGGCAATTCCCATATGACTTTAATGCATAACAAATATATTTTATAAATACCATAGAGAACGCTATGCTAAAATTTCTCAACTCTAATCAGTATTGACTTTCAGAATGAAATCAAATTCTTTAAAGCAACCTTCTGAAAATCTAATTTGAAGAAGGCAAAGAATACAAATATATTAAAACGAGTGGCAACATCATTATTTGAAACGTGAAATTTCCTCTCATTTTTCTCAATGATGCTAGAATTATTTATATTTTAACATTTTTCTGAATATATCACCTTCTGTCTTAGAAAATGAAATTACCCCCGAAATTTCATGGTATGAAAGTAATCGATAAATTAATGATTTATACTACTTCATTATTTAAATTTAGCATAAATTATACTAAGCTAATTAGCATGAAAATAATAGTAATAATAAATAGTAAATAAATTATATTTAATGAAACGTGGAACAATAATGCATATTATGCCATAGGAATAGGTATACTATTTAGAATATGGTAAATGAAGCGCGTAATAAGAAAAATTAGATGTAATGGTCCCTCTCCATCCTTATTTCAGAGAAGTATCAAGCTATAGTAATGCCCGCCAATGCCAATGTGAATAAATAGATGCAGAAAGATATTAATGATAATAATATAATTAGAATAATATAATGCAAATTCAATAGTCATACTTATACTGCAATGAACATGATTTGCGTAACTCACATAATGCGATGGCAAATATTGAATGCTCTCTTCAATTGACCTTCAGCCAATAATTTATTAGTAAATGAGATGCTTTTCTACGCATATCACACAATTATTAACAGCCTTGACATCTAAATACGACTAAATAAACTATCTTCTCTACATTTAGAATAATGCTATGAACAGCTTGTGCCGGCCTATTTTTTGCGAAATTAAAATCTATTTCTGCTAACGATATTCATAATTTTGAATTTTTATATTATGCATTTTATTCTCAATCAATAATCAAACATGCGATAGATCCAAAATATTTGACTCTAGTACTTCTATTCCCTTCGCAAATTTGAATTATTTCATGAAACTTCATGCGCAAGTCATAATTTAATTCAAATGAAAATTGAAATAAATAATCACTATCCCTAAAAATTCAAATTAATACAGATCATCAAAATTCCTTGTAAAACAAAGTTATAATATTTCATGTCAAATTTATGCTACCTTTAGAGATATCTGAAAATATTCAAAATGAGAAATCCTCCCAGAATTTCATCATCATTTATGATAAATAATCAACGTCATGCACTTCTCATGTCTCTGATATTCTGATAATTTCTCATGCAATTCCTCTTTATTTTATCACGAAATGATAGTATTTCCTCACAGCTATGGCGATGTAGGCTCTCGTCTTAAGAAATTTAACGAGGAGAAATTTTACAGCTTTAGCGTATCAGATAGTCATAAATATATATCAAGCAACAAGAATAATCAGAAATATGCATATATACAGCAAATGGAAAAACAAAATAAATGACACAATTTGAGCGATATCGAAATCACAATTAAGAAATCAAAGTAGATTATTCTTCGATAGTTTATTCTCGCAATCCCTTCTATGAAAATCCTCATTTCATCTTTCTCCTCCCAGAAAACCTTGCAATAAGAATATGAAAATTCAACATTATTTCGGAATTTAATTTTCACAGCCTCAATAATCTCACAACAAATAGTATATGCCACGAGTGTATCTCTAGAATCGAGTACAGAATGCGAAAATCTAAATTTGTCTAATACACTTGAAGACTCACAATGAAAGCCCACCGCTAGAAAATCGCCGTATAACTCTTCCTCGCGCTCTTTACACTAGACACACCCCTCTAATAATTCATTTATAAAATAAATTAAAATAAATAGAAAATATTATATAAACCTTGCTAGAAACAAATCAAATTCAAACCCAATATTGTAATACTATAAAGAAATGTACCCATATAATGACAAAATTACCCTCGCTATACGCTCCCGGCAATATAGAGCACGCCCAATAACGAAAATATGACTTACATTGTCTGAAAAGTAAATTTAGCGCCTCGCGACAACAGCACCAGAATGTGATTATGAAATATTGCCTCAACACTTACTTAATCAGGTACTGAATCGCGCCTGCCGAGGCACATCAGTATCAATGCCAGCCGTCTGAATACTGTGGGAAACCAGATGCATGTCTCCCGGAAGTGAACAATCGATCTCTCTGGAATAGGAAGAGAATAGAAATTCAGATGTATTATTCTGCGGCTGGCATATTTTGTCTGCCAGGAGCAATCTGGAGTATTGTACGCGGCAAGTAGAGGTGAGACGATATGGGGTATCGAAAGAGAATGTGGTTACTCGCCAGATAAATGAGATTTCAGAATCCGCCCCGGAAAGAGATATTCGTTATCACGCTGGATTATTCCTTTAAAACGGTGTTTTCGCAGCAGATATATCGCAGTCTATATTCTCATGGCCTACATTCGAAGTGGGCGTGGAGTGTGCCTGGATTATGTCAGATGAATCATGAGGAGCTTACGTGCGTACCAGAATCTGCTTGTCAGATTGACCCATTCGGTGATCTGACCACTGGAATTTGTTCTTACAGATGAAGGCGGAGATAGAGGAATCACAGTGGGGAAGGTGATTGAGGGGAGATAGATATTAGTGGGTGAGGCGATTTGCGCGGCTCTTTAGATGGAACGAACTGGCAATAGCATGGAATTTCGCAGCCCATACTCTGTCTTACTATTAGCTAGGAGCCAGAGCCGTCATGTCACGACTCCGATGACGCGCGGCAGCCTTTGTGCCGTCAAATTCCGGATAGTATTATTGACGATTATTCGATGGGAAGTTTATAGATATTTTTTCTGTAATATTATGAGATTGGTGAATTTCACGAAAATTCCAGAAATTATTTTTATATTTCACCGATGCGATAAGCGAGGTAAATTCAGCTAAGGTAAAAGGTATCCTGCAAGGCCTCGCCCGGAGAACAGCGATCGATGAGAGTAACATTCCAGAGATTGTGCTGTGCCGATTATAACCATCACAAATTACTAAACTGATACTCTTAACGAAAATTTCGAAACAATACCGTAATCAACAACAAATTAAGGTCAACTGGGCTCGAACAATACAAGCCATTCATCGATATAATGCAAAGGCCGCCGAACAGAGAACGCGGTATCTGAAATGCAGCCCAGGGCATAACCTTCGCGATCTCGATGCTAGATATTAGACTAGATGCAGCGGTGAAGATCGCTTATTGAGGGTGGAAACCAGAGGTTTGGCATATTGTGTAGATATCTTGAACTCAGAGACGAGACAGATGAAACAACATGAAACCTTTTTGGCCTCTTCGCACGCCGTCGATTTGGATTGGCTCGCTCTTAGACCAGATGCGTGTATCGCGTTAATATAATTGCGTTATTGCACGCGAATCGAACAGTAAGTACATCCGATCTACATTCACGAACAATATTCTGAAATTCGCCGCGCTATGCTGCTACAGAAAGGATAGCGGCAGAGGTTAGTTGAAATACCTTCAAATAACCGTTTCATTTTAAGAGAATAGATAAAGATATAAATTAAAACATAGGCAAGATGCTCTATATATATTAGACTGGCAGGCTTCGCTGACCAATCCGCAGAGCTTGATTAAATGCCAGCGTATGATAATCCAGTCAGTCGCAGTGATAACATTATTCAACAAACACTGAGAGCAAATCTTAATGATATCACCAGCCTGTACTTCACCATGAATCTAGAACTATATAAGCATTTCCATGGTATATCCTGGCTATGTCGACCTTGCAGGAGAGAATAGAATTTCTGTAATCTTCAGAAAATGTCCATTGCTTCTGTCGAGCAATGAATTCTAGATGGAATTTAGTTGGAAATTCAAAGTCATAATTTGGAGATTTATTATAGGCTCGAGAAGACAATGCACCTTTCCTTCATTAAATCTCAATCTTGTAGCTGCTAGCTAACTCATTATCCATTATTGAAGCCACAGTGAAATCTCGGAAACTGACAAAAATCCGTCGAAAATACCTATTTCTATTTTTTGCATGTGCGCTTCACAATTGATGAAGAATAGCAACAGATATAAATCCTTAATAAAATATCCGTCGTATTAATCCTTAACTGTACTACTCTACCAACCTTTGAAATAAGTAATCCCAATGCACATTCTTTAATAGTGTAATGATAGGCAAAATATAACATCATCTTCTGTAGAAACTATAAACTGATAGATAATACTCTGGTGAAATATAAAATAAGGCATTAAAAACCTCACGCATATGGCAATCTTGACAATAACTATAATTAGATTATTTAATCGATAATGAATCCCAGTAATAACTCATCGCAGGCCCATTAAACTCTTTGGCTAATCTTATATTCATGGTATCAACATATAGATATCGAAATTATCACCATTCTTGGAGCTTTATCAGAAGACAATATTGCTAATACATTCACAGCGGCCTAGATCTTGACACGACAACAAGAAATACTATCGAAAATAGTAAAATTCCATAAATGCAATATATGATGGTGACAAATACCTGCCGTGAAAGGAAGTTAACCAACTATGGATCTATCGAAATTGACTAAAATTTGGCAACAGAGCTATACTCTTGGCCTGACAATGACCGCTTTAGCGACGAATCTCGCGAAGTAGTATGCGTAGATCTTTAGAGCAATGCGCATACGAAATGAATTTAGGTAGTCTGTCGAAGATCTTCCGGTCCTGAAGCGATGCGTACGAAGACATAACGATATAAAAACAGGCTTGCTCTTATCATGGAATGGCGTATGAGCATAATGAAGCTACTGTGGCAGATCTTAACAACGCAGCCACGCGTCCACGCTGCACATGATAATTATCATCACCCGGAGAATAGCACGGTCATGACCTTCGAATAACATAAATTCTTCAGCGATAGATAAATGGTCAGGTAGCATGAGATACTTCAGCGATGGCGCGGCTGGTTGATGACATGAGATGCTTCAACGTATTCACATTCGTGGCATCCAGAGCGATTCTGGTAAGTGCAACCCCTTTATTGATAAAGTCTACCTGATAGAGCCAAAGAGATCTCTGCGCTACGGCCAGCGGAAATCCTGCAACCACCACCCAAAGCAGATCTCAATAGATGCGTACTTAGCATAAATGGCAGCATTGCTGTCACGGGCTATCATCTATTTATATCATCACTGCTGCATTATCCGCAGTACGCAGGCAGTAATTTGCCGGACTCACAAATCTGTGACCCATTACAATACGTGAAGACTTTGGCCACTGACTTTGTGTATAGACAGTACTAAAGTATATATAAAAATGCGGTGGGGATTTTTCATTGGCAGGCCCCCAACGCAGTGGCTATGACAAATCTCATCTGGCGAGCTGGTGCATCTTGCTGGGCTTCCAGCGATTACATGCGACCCGGTGAGGGGAAGACTCCTTCTCCATCGCGGCGGCGTCATTCTATGAAATTTCCGCAAGACGTTTGGAAGCATACGTAATGTGATGACGCTACTCAGTGCGATTAAACTATTGGCTCGCGACATCGAGTCTTGGTATAACAGAGGCTTCATCGGCCCATGGCAGATGTCGCTGAACCTTCTTCTTGTGAACCTCGATAAATCACGGCATAATGAATAGCTCACTGTAGAGCAGATACACATTTAATTTTCTGTTCTAGTAATTAATCCGTCTGGCTTTAGAGATGGAATTAAACCCCAATGTAATGATGAAAATGAACCCTAGGGGAATCCTGGCGATGATTTAATGAACCGCAAAGATATAAGCTGAGCCTATGTGATATAAATAGATGGATAATTTAGATCTAAGACAAGTAATGTGATACTGAAATACAAACTATTAGTCTATTTTAGAGTAGTATTAGATGGGAACTCCTTGGGTAATAATAATGCAATCTTCGATCTCTAACAATATATGAACCCATGTAAACTATGTCAAATAAAATTCTGACTAGATTTACTGGCAATTTTAATGAATCGAATCTATTGAAATATCTACGTAATTACTGGGCAGATTGAGATTCTTGTGGAAATATCTTTATGTTACCCAGACTAAGAACTGCGACTGGTAGATATCTCTCTATTATCTTAGATAGGATTCGCGATTATATTATTTTAATGATGATAGTCTTGTGTACGCGTAGACTATCGAGTGTGCTAAGATATAGCGTAATGTGGCTATTTGCTGTTGCATCTTGAAATGTAAGTATACCTTTGATTTTTGATAAACGGCCTGGATAGAGATTGGCCGCTATCTCCTCATCTCGATGAATCATGCCATTCTTTGTATGTGGCTACAATAATCTGGGTCCACCATCTTGTCTTGGCCGCTATGCGATTTCGCATGAATTTTTTATATTTTCTGCATCCCCGCTATTGAAATCGCGGGCTGATGCTTCCGATCGCATGTCCTATTATCTGCAATGTAACGAGATTCTTCGTCGCAATTAAGAGCGTGGCTTCTTGTCTTACTCTCGCAGTATAACGAAGTCATTCCTCTTCCCCGACATGCTCACACTACACCTTTTCCTGGCTTCTCTCATCTTGAAGACCAGTAATGATGAGAAAATTGACATACCTTATGCAATTTCTATCTATCATTAATCATATATCGGCGATATAGCCGTCATATCCCCGCAATAATGAAATCAACACCGTATTGCCAACACGAACATGCGCGAAAATAGCGTATTAATAACATATTCCGTACTGCAGCAATGTACCTTAATTTTATAGAATGCTAATCATCTTCTTTGGCATAATAATTGACTGACATCTGCGGCAATCCTTAGTAATGGCGCTTTGACACCATGCATCTTATGCACCAGAATTCCCAGACTCTTTCTTTCGCTCATTAGCAAATTCTGAATTTGTGCATGCCTGTAGCCCTGAATATATTGCTACCCCAAGCTGATATCATCTTGCACGCAACTACTAGCTTCGCCAACAGCCTCGAGAATTTTCTTGTAATATCGATACTTCTTGTATAAGCAGCGTAGTAGGCATGAAATGAGCCATTCCTTGTATCTATCTCATCGCCAAATTCCCCATCCCTAATAACCTTCTTTAAGTATTGTCGACCATGCGAACTGTCGTCACTATTTAAAATTTCAAATCAATCCTTACGATTGAAATGAACTTAGGCTTAAAAGCGTATTTAGGCATCCTTAATTTCTTATATTATTAGACAATATCAACGCATACGCCAGGCAATCGGAAGCGCTTCGCTGAGACTGAGATGGGCCACCGCCACACATCATCCATGTATTCTGCATAGGCATATTGATGCCATTAATAACATCCGGCAGTGCAAACGCGTCACGCTTACGCGCACATCCGCGGCTCCTCTTTATAGCACAAGACAGAATCTCACGCCTCTGTATACAGCCACCCAATGATCTCAATAATTCATACTTAACATCAATCTTACTTAATCTTAGACTCAACTGCTCCATGTTCTCTGTCGCCTTTCGCATTATCTGTAATTACTGCCGAGCCATAGTAGAATACCGTCACGCTGACCCGTTACAATGCGGTAAGGTAGCACGATGCCCTTTAAACCACTGCCTAGACTAATTACTGAAATATATATAAGCATATTTAGAGACATTCAACAAAATTATTGAAAATACTGTAATATTCTCAATTTGTGCCTTATTAGTAGAAATTTAATTTCTGAATAATGACAACAGATATAATTAACTTGTAATCTGTATATCACATTGCAAATAAACCGAGGGTAGAAATTAAATTCACTTAAACATGTAATTTATAATTTCTCTTAATTAATGTCGATTATTCAAATTATTTTCATTTGAAACCGTTCAGCCATTGAAGGGCAATGGAAGGCGATTATTGATGGGAACTGATGTGTGTCATCTGAGTCAGCTCATGGAAATGGAGGCTAGATAAGCGCGCATGCAAATTCGGGATTCCCTGATTGTAGTGGAAATTTCCAGGCAATGTAACATCGATTGTAAACTTCTCTTGAAAATGTCTGAAATTTGCATCTGTCCATTATCGACCGTAAGTATACTACGACCCATTTTGGAGAATTTCACAAATAAATTTGTTCTCGGAAATTATGCCGATAAATAGGAACTCAGAAGAACATAAATTGACTAAATTTAAATCGAAACCTACCGATGAAAAGAGATACGTGTCGCGTATAAATATACTAGCACAAGCTAAGCAAACTATAATACATCTCTAATAATCAAATTATCTCTTGAAACATTAAAATTTGTAATTACTATGTGCATATGTATTATTTCTCATTGCATGTTGTAATTAGTATATTATAAATTAATAGATTAAATACAATGAATAAACGATAAATTTAATATCTTATAATTTAATTAAAACTAACAAACAATTGCAAATACTCACCTAATTTTCACAATAAACGCCCATATGAAATATAATTGTTAGAATTTATAACTTTTAATTTTAACCTTTTAATATTTAAATTAATATAAAATAATACAAATTTATTGTACATTTTACTTTATTTTTGTTTATTTATTCACAGCAAAATATTATTAATAATTTTTTTCTCTGTCAATTATTTTGAGATTTATTATGAAGAAATCGTGTTTCTCCATCGGAATTCGGTACTAGCCTTCCATCCTTTCTTTTTGTGAATTTATTAAGAATTTTCTATTCTATTTATATTGCAAGCTAGTCACAAATTATAAATTGATCTATAGCCTCAACATGAAAACGGCTCCCATTGTATCTGCTCTGCATAAGCGAACCAAAATTAGAATAATTTCATCATCTATAGCCATCGCGGAAACTATCTATTAGATTCATACTATCTACATCTTTGAAATAAATTGGAAATTCAAAGCTATAAATTTCATCGACAACATTATAAAGGAACCACTAGCTATCGAAGAGAAGGCTAGGCTAGATCCTCAACATGGGCTTCCCCAACTCTATCCCTTCTTTGGAGATTAGTAGGTACTTTCCGCTCTGGCCTACGATGTCAATCTTCTAATGCGAGTAAACGCACAATCTTGGTATTTAATGTCTGCATTTATTTCTCTATAGCATCATGAGTATTTTTCTATCTTTGGAGAATCTTTAAGCCTGGCGAGAAATACCATGTAGCTGGTATATCCGGTATGTCGATGGCTCTCTTTGGAATAGCGTAATGAAGCGTACAAGGCTATTGCTCCCAGGTAATTATGAAATCAATTCGGCCGGCTCATTATCGCCAGTGTATACGAATATCACGTTCGATAATGGTATCACATTGAGCCCGTGGGTAAATTTCCCATGACATAAGTGCGGCGAGATCTCTGAGTCTGGAATTTGATTTCTGCGGCGTTTCTTGGGGCACAGCTCAAGCTGAGCACTGTATTTCCCTTTACGAAATTAGGAGAGGCGGCTATTTCTACATAGCGAGCAAAGAGCACCTAGACCTATCAACATGAACATCGCATTAATACTACTTGATGAGAGAATGCGGCATTAAGCAGCCCTCGCTTATGGCATCGATAATGTTTTCGCTGACGATAAATGCGAGAATCTAAATTTCCGCGATACATGTGTTTGATACCTATGCGCGATATAAACCTGTCCCAACTCACCCATCGAAACCTGCAATACAAATAGCGGGAAAATAGGCGAGCGAACCTACAACGGTAGACAAACAAGACTCCCGAATGGCTGTTCGCAATGTTGGCAACATAATAAATTCATTCGCGGAGAAATGAAAACATAAATGCCACGATTGTCAGTAAACGAAGTATCTGCAAATTAATTTTGCGGCTACCGATGCCACGCCCTGCAGGCCAATACCTTCACTAAATGCCACCGCGATACTTCAGATGCTAAACGGAAACCAGCAATGCAATCTTGAAGCTAAAGAAGTAAAACAGAAAATAAATTTTGTCGCGGTGCGAATGCTGAAACTGGAAATGGCAGGCATAATTTAGAGCAAAACTAAAGCCATTAAGATAACCCGTCACCGTAATATTCGAACCGCGAAACCCTGAAATTGTAACCATGAAGAAAGTAATGTACGCTCTACACCCTGTCAGTGAGCAATACACAGCTTCACGCTGTACCTCCCAGCAGCATCTGGTATCGTCACGAAATGAGAGTATTAACGCATTATCGGCATTCTTAATCAATAACGCGAGATATCACCTACATACTCGTGAAAGCGGGTACATATGTAAGATAAACTCCTCATACGTATAATACTGTGTGTGAGGCAAACAATACGCGACTTTCACTTCTTAGTACTGACAGTACTGCAGTAAAAATTTCCATCACTTTCAATCGCCATTCAGCAATAGAAGATATTTTGAAAAATAATTTCAATAAATTTAATAAAATTTGTACATTGAAAATAAATCTTATAAAAAAATTAATTAAAAAAATAAAAATTTGTACAACATATCTATTTAATTTCAACGAAAACGAAAATAATCTTGCATAAATTCTACATCCCCACTATTTCGATGCTATACTATCTTTTCCTTTGCTTTATTGACATATCACAAATGAGAACATCACCGCCTAATAAATTGCCAAATAGGCAATACACTGCAATCGATATCTGCTACATTCCTTTCTTACTAGAATTGTAATTAGTATACTGCCATTCCGTCTGTAATATTTCTAATTGCCATCATTAAGTAATAAGAGCCACCGAAATCCAAGAATAAATTACAAGCGTAATCTAAAAATTGCGTTATAACCAGAATCAACTAACTGCGGCGACGAATTGCCCAAAATCTTATTTGCAACAATTGAAAAACATTATTTTCAATTGCCTAAAGAAATTTTCATAATGCTAGATCCGGCTAAATATCGTCATTCTAAACACTCGAAAACAATTTTCAAATTTAGTGTTGTTCAACAATTTGTCGATATTTCATAGGCCAATAGACACAACTAGCACAATACTATGCCTCGTACATTTAGTCAGAGCGATGAAAGTATTTCCAAACAGATATTCTTGCTTTTTTTTTTTTAAGCCTTGAAGAAGTATATTTTTTCTTTATTTTTGGCGATATAATAAGTATGGTATAACTAATATCATTGAAGCATAATATAACTCATATTTTTACCTTTCGCGTCACAGCTGAATATAGATATTCTATATGTATCTTCCTTTCTTTTAGCCCTTCATAACGAAATATAAATATTCTAATATTTTTAATTTTGCCATATAATAATTGTAGTATATGTAGCATAAAGCATAGTATAATTCTATATTTCTATATCTTTAATGCGATATCATGACTAATGTCGAGTAGTGCAATTCGATCAATTCCACCCAATTTTAAATCTAGGTGTAAGTATTCGAACATTTTTATGGTAGATATGAATTTGAAATTTCATCAAGAATCTTTGAGACGCTCAGAAAATTTTGAGCTTATTAATTTTCTCGAGAATATCTAGATTTTCTCGAATCATCTTTGGAATTATCTAATTGTTTCAGAGGCAAGATTGTGAATATCAGCACTCTCAGCGAGTGCTTGTATACTTCAATTCTTGTCGTGCAATGCATAGTGATTCTCATAGTTTGGATAGTGATGACCGCTGATTGATAGATAGATAGATCTTGACATGCTAATTATTTTGTTTTTGCATTTTTTTAGTAGCCGTATTTTATATTAATATTAGGTTATTTTATATAGTATACTTTTGATTGACTCTTTCTAATTGTAGTAGATGTGAGCGCAAAGTGTATCGCATATTCACAGATTTTTAAACGTAGTCACGACGAGATCAACGAGTATATTTCTTATATCTCAAAAGTTGCAAACTGCTTATATAAATTATGGAAAGTAGGAATATCGCATTAGAGAAGGCATGAAAATGGATTTTGTCCCCTTTAAATTTCATTGCTGTAGAAATATATATAATCACCCACGAATTAATATATATGTCCACGCTGAAACATTAACAATTCCATGCGGCTACCCTATATACTCTGGGGAAATAAACGCACAAAGCAATCAACATCTACTTCTTTCATTTAAATTTATAGAAACGATAGTAGACTCAATTAATTATTCCATACGATAAATATACCTTTAAAACTGGCATTTAATCTCTATAGATAACCAATTAGCGATAAATAGACATAAAGAAACATTAATTTCCGCATTAATGAAACCCATCCCTTTATCTGAACAAATGACAAAGACACGTTTTATGACAATGCTATTCATGTTTCCCCATTAAAAACCCTTAATCCATATATTTGTAAGTAGATACGCCGTCATATAGACAAAGAGCGCAATTTTCATTGAGTAATACGCATATATTCATGTAGATACATTTGATATTTGAATGGGAATAGTATAAGTATATTTTCATTTGTCTCCTCAGAATGCCTAAGTATATGAGAGGAAATTGCAATTTCCTTGAAGCTAGACATCTAATCTATGACAAACTTCGATGATAATTGTCGGCAATATGGCCCAAGATATTCATCATGCTGTCCAGATGGATGTGAATTCACATGACAGATAGTAGTGGCATCTAGAAAGCAACATGAAGCACCTACCATAGTAATGAGACCACACATGTTAATGTAGTAATGGAGTCCTAGTAATACATTGATATGAAATTCAATTCATTTAAATAAATTAGATATATATCCGATTAATTATCCTTAATTAATTAGGGCGATAAAATCTCAATCTTATCTCTTAATCCTTGTAATAGTGTAAAGTAATGACAAGCAATTGCTCATGTATCTCTATTGAAGTAATTGTGGTATCTTGATGATTCTATATATTTTAAATTGAAGTATAATTAAATACGTAAATTTAATGCATGAAAAACAATTAACTCAATTAAATGATTTCAAGAAATCAGTAAATAGTATAGCTATTATTACGCTAATGAAGATAAGTAGATAAATATTATTTAATTCACATGCGTGATACATAAATACAACGACAATTTGCAATGCCGATTGCATACATCGCCGATTCGATGAACCTAGTGAACAAATTAAAGGGTAAATATGATTAGCAAATACTAGCGAGTACAGATGCGATTAAAACGCACGGAATACCCATGTCCCTATATGTAGACGGAAAATGAAATTCACAAGGAATAGAAATTGCATTCCTCGTAGATTGCATGAAGATTAGGCTGAACGCAGTATTTGGGAGACAACTGAAATATTGGCAATTTTAAGACCGATGAAGACGATGTAGTCTGAAGAAGACACTGTGAAGAGAATGCGTATAATTATTTCGTAATTCCATGAAATAGTATACAATAGAAGATAGAGGAATTTTGGAAATGACGAAGCTTTCGAGAGTGTCATGTTATGGACTGAATTTATTCTTTCTTTACTTAATGATTGGCGATTGTATTTATTTTAACATTTTAATAGAAAGTGAAATATGCAACTTTAGTACATTGTCCAGATACAGTTAGATCATTGATACGTATGTTTGTATAATTTCATACGTAATATGCGGTTGTGTGGAAAATTTTACGTAATTATCAGTACGAGAAATCATATAGTATGTTCAATTCAAAGAATGACAATCTAATTGAAATTAGCACCTTCTACCTTTAAATGCGTATGACTATTTTAGGTAATATATCTATTTAGAATGAATGAAAATTCTATTTATAGTAGATACTTATAGATATTGAAAATTCATTTATGAATGATATTCCCAGATGTATATCTGCAATATATTTATAGATCGCATATCCTATTTATAGATACGCATCGTATGTCTCCTTAATAATAGTTAGACGGCAAATATTAATCTATTCTCTTGAAACATGAAAATCGATTAGCTGAAATGAAAACTAATTAAATTTAGTATCTAAAAAATTAATTTATTAGTACTATACTATTAGACAATTATAGCTAAATGATGAGAATATAGCAATTAGATAATATAATTATATGAAGTATAAATAATTTAACAAATTAAATAAAATTAAACTGATATGCTAGATATAACTAATTATAAATAAAAAAGATAATCCTGAAATGAAGATCATTAGTGTTTCATTAAATTAATTCGCAGCAAATAATCTCACATCTGTTGAATTACTACTATTAACCACATGTATGGGTCGATGAACGATTGAAAACAAATGAAAAAGAACGATTATTGCGCCGATTATACTATATTGGTGCAATCTTGCAAGCGAAACACACATTAGATATAATCATGAAAATTGCGTATTCAGAAGGCTGTAATTGCATCAAAAATTTGTCTTTTCATCGCTTAAAATTAAATAATGGCGAATATTATGGCGAAAATGGCAAGAACATTAACAAATTTGCATGGCAATGTAAACTGATATATATTACTCTTGAAACTCTTGAAATAAATTATATGTAATATTATTTCATTATCGCAATATATACATAATATATAATATTAAAATTTTAACATATTTCACGTAAACATATATATTATGTAGATAATCTTTTCTTTAAATATTTCGCAATTAGCGATAAATTATTTTAAAATTTCATGAAATTTTATAGAAGCGATTTTATGACTATGATATATCATAATTAGAAAATTAATTGTGCATAATTTTATTAGAATTTCATATCGAAATTTTGAATACTTAATTTTAGTAGTAGGCGAGATTTGTGAAAATGAAACAGACCGAATTTCATACCAAAATTTCTTGATGTAATAATTGTCGTATAAATGGTACAAATAGCTTGAACTGGAAATATGCACTCGGCGTACTAACCTACGGGAAAATTCACGATAGGCTTGATATGAGCAATATCTTAAAGAATGTCGTAAATGATATTCCTAAAACGCCAGCAGATATTACATTACTTGGCGCTGAAAAAGTAGCAAGGCGAAGTCTGTAGGTATCTTGAACTTCATATTATCTCGAAGCCTTCGTAAAGGCTTCCTCCGCTATCTTATAATGAAATATTTGTGATAACTAGCTAACGACCATAAAGTAAGTATTTGAAGAATAAACTTCGAAGGCTCGAATGAAAAAGCGACAATATTCAAGTATCTAACAATTTATCAATGCTCGAATGGCAGGAAATAGCGTCAATATCAACAAATGAGCTAGTAGATAACTCTCTGGAACTCACAAATTAAGAATAATTATCAAGACTCTGTCAATGACGAAAAATTTGATAAGCGGCAAGCTCAATCTAATGAAAATTACATGAAACGAAGATAACTCTTCATCAACGTAATGAAAATTATGCTAGGCTACCGGAAAGGAAGAAATTCCGCTCAAATCGAGTCATGAAGCAATTTCAAGTTCAGAGAAGTATTTCAACATCACTAGTATAGGCATCTGTACTAACTCCATAGAAGAAGACAGAGACTATTGAAATAATGACAGTAGTACCTTCACAGCTAACTTGAATTTCTGCTGTCCATGTAACCGCTCAATCTTGACAAATCAGTAATAATATCTATTAATTATGCTTCCTTCCGCATAGCGAAGACAAAGAAGATTTCGATGACTTGGAAGAAAAACTCAGTCTATATAAAGATAAACGTAAATGGAAAGCGATGCGATGTAATATCATTAATACAAATTACTTTGAAGAAATTAAATTAGCCATTTCAGTAAATATTTATGCATGTCGAAATGCGAAAGAAAAAACTTGAATGCCGATAGCGATATTAGGCAGCTACCAACGTATTTTCAATGATGAAAGTATTTCGACATAAAACAATGCGTGAGCAAATGAAATTTAATCGAAATCTCTACAGGCTAAATATAAGTACGTATACAGCAAATGAAAGACAAAAGTAGTAGTAGCAGATAATGAAATAATAGCGCGAAGCTGACAATGTATCGTAGGCCTTGAAATCATCGACGAAATCTCTTGGAGCTTCATTAAGGCTGCTACCAGTGGGCTCGACAAACACCATGAGAAATATAAAATCCTTTCATGAAAACTTCTACTATGAAAATACGAAGAACCATTCTTAGTACTTCAGCAACCAAAACACATGTAATATATTTTTTGGTAATGAGCCTACCGTAGATGGCAGATCTTCTTCATGTAAGTAAGATCAGAAGCATTCCTCAGAAATTCTGTAATTTTAAACATCGTGAAAAATCGAGAAACAATGAAACTCTAGCAAGCAATAATGTGGAGAACTACATCTGAAGCGAATTCAGCTCTGTAACGAAATTATGAAGAAATCGCCAAACATATAACCCGGCAAATAGTGAAGAAGAACATAGCGATAGCGTCGTGCGAAACAATAATGATAAATACCTGTATGCATTGTAGTGAAACATGCAATACCGATTTATATATAAGCCCTTATCCCTCATGAAATACTTGGCATGAAGTATGCACGAAGAAGAGCTTTCCTAGCAATGGCCCAGATATTTCTCAATTTAATATTTTGGCTCATCTATTATGTGCATGTGACAGATACTTATTAGGCCAGCTACTAATTGAATAACTATAAGTACATAACCACCCATAATATAAATGTATATTTCTAGCAATAAGATAGCTGTACCTCTGTGAATATAAAGAATTTGTGAAAACTAATAACCAATTATCAATTGAAAGAGATAGACTTACATCTCGAAGGCTATTAATTCCCAAATGAAATCTCTATATATAGATGACCTGAAGAATGCTAGATAGATAAATCCCACTACACCAACAACATGAAAGCTAGAAAAAACATACGAAGCTAAGAAAGCTGAAACAATAAATAAATAGCAAAATCCCTACTCAACCCATGACGAATAATCTCAATCAATTCCTTTAGATACATAGCTCTCATGAGCAAATAACAAACCATATCTCACTTCGAAATATATTTACGTAAATAGATGCAATGAGTAGATATAACTCCGTATACGGCTGTCTGCAGAAGTATTCGAAAACGTGTCATCGATGAAAATGCGTCAAGATAAGATCTACGAAATGAGCAAGATACGATAAGATGTGAAATGCAATTATTGTATTTCAGGCTTCTCGCGGTGAGAAATTGATATGAAGAGGCAACTGCACTTGCTCGCATGTCTTCTTCCGCCAAGTATCCTTTCTCTCACCGGCAGCAGTCGTGGCACATTCATCAGATGAATGTAATTGCATTCATATTAGGATCATTGAAAATACATTGGCGGCATGAAAATTTGAATCTTGATAATCGTCACGTAATAATGAACTCAAGAGCATTGCTATGGTAAACAAGCGCGATAGCAATACACTGAATCGGCTGCTCTTCACGGAACCTTCACGCAGATAATGACAAACCTATGCAAATTATGATAGATAGATGTCACACTCATCAGGCCTACAAAGTCAAGATGAGATATAGGCCTCCTTCATTATTTCATGGGTGGAAATATGGCGGCAGATAATGAGCACTAGTATGCAGAGAATCTTTAGTAAATTTCGCATGGAAATTGCAAACCCATGGGCTCTCCTCTTCACAAGAACTGGAGAAGTAGATGCTACATGCAAGTAGTAGATGCTACTATCTATCGGCGATTAGTAAATTCCTTTAATATTTAATGAATAGAAGGTGAATATGACTGTCGTAGACAACAGCCAGTAATTAATAATGCAAGCTCTTTAGAAGAGTAGGCAAACATGTAGATACTGAAGAGCACATGCGAAGTATAACTATGTCTGAAAAAGCAATGAAATTATTACGCTTCTTCATGGAGAAATGCAGTAAATGGCGTACATGACGAAAATCACATCAGAAAATTGTCTTTAATGTCAGTCACGGCTGACTCTTGTGCAACAGGCAGATGCAATAGGTGCTGATGTGAAATGCAACAGCGGCAAATCAAGTTTTCATCGAAAAATTCTCTGGTGAAAGATCTAATTATTTACAGGTAATCGGTAAGATCTACATTAATTCAACATGATAATGAAATTGCGTAAATACCGATATATAATAGATCTAAGCATATAGATATTTAATATCGCTATCTATATCGAAGATTATATCGCAGCGAAAATCATGTTGCCCATTATTCCTCTGAAGGCTCAGATGCAAATAACCAGCGAAAATGCTCACCGAGAAATAATCAATACCCATGGAAATCTGATGAAAGGAATAATCCTTTCTTATTGGAAGATATTGAATTCAAAAAGATAATGTCTAGTAATTAGCACCTACGCTAGATGAATTATATTTGTACAGTATACCTATTTTAAAATTAGATGAAATTCTATTTATAGTAAATTTATATTTATAGATATTGTAAATTACTATTTATAGATGATATTATTTTTAGATATATGCAAAATCTATTATAGATAGCTGAAATATTTATATATGCATGTAACTATTATCATAATAATAATTGACGAAAAATATTAATCTATTCTCTTGAAGCACTTGAAACTTAATTGGTAATGTAGTATTTAGCGAAAAATTGAAATTCTAGGTAATTTGTAAGACATGAAAATAGACTTAGTGCGCAAATTTAGTAATTTAATTTATATAGAAATTTAGATAATATATTATATGAATTATAAGGATTTAAATTAATTAAATAATTAACTAATTATAACTAGACAACAACTAAAGAATACACTGAAAATGAGAAGATCGATGAATTAAATATTAGGTGCAAGATTCATGGAAATGATCTCACATCACAAATTTAATTCTCTTGTGGCTACGTAAATGTCGATCTAGTAGAACGATTAATAAATAGTACTTCAAATATAGATATATAATAGATGCACTCTTATAAAACAAACACACATTAGACTATACTCACGAATACCTTGTCCCGAAGAAATTTCTGTCTATCAAACCAGCTCTTCAACTTAGATGCCTTGACAAACTATTATAGCTGAAAATGCTAAAACGACTAATATACATAGCGATATGGAAACGATTAACCTATTGCTACTATGCTTGCCAAGATATATTTATGTAATATTATTTCATAATCCCTTAATATATAAATAATATATAATAGTAAATTTTATTTATTATTTTCGATAAACATTTATTATTGTAATATGATATTTCTTCATGTTTGCAAATTAATGATAAAATATTTAAATTTCAGAATTTTTTGTAAGAGCATTTTATATTTAATGAAATGGCATATAATTATTAGATTAGAAGAATCGATACATAATTGCATTAAAATTTCTGCATATATTAAAAGAAGGCGAAATTTGTAGATAAATTTGAATTTCGAAATTATTCTTGAATGCGACATCGCGAATCATATTAGAATGACTTCGATGGCTTGAATAGTAGCAGGCTTCGAGAAAATCAACTATTTCGATGAGAAATATAGGATAGGCGATACTGAAGAATAATGGGGTGAAAATTCGTGAATAATGCCATTCCAACATGTGCGGTCACATAATCTTTATGCTTGGAAAAATGTAAGCAGAATATTGGAAGATATGAACACATTATCTCGATCTCCATGAAAGAACTCATGAAATGTAAACTTTAACGAATCTACTCATAATGCTATTACAATGGCAGCAGACAAGCTCAATGAAAATGCAACATATTCAAATATTGTAAATTTGTCGAGATAAACTTAGTATCGAAAATTCTTATCGCAGATGTAACTTAGTAAGCCCCAACTCTCTAGGCCTTCTGAAATTGACATAGTGAGACACCGATAAATTCTACAGTGATATCGCAGAAAATTCAGAATACAGTCGTCTTCATCCCCAAAATCTGAAAAATTCTTGCCTTAACTATTAAAATGAGCAAAGAAGAAGAAATCTATTGAAATTTGAACAAGAAGAAGAAAGGCGTGTATATGCAGATGAAATGTTTTTCGTATCAGGCGCTAGTATATGCACCAGCTATTAATGAAAACAAAACTAGAATGCGGCTAATGTGACTGTACAGTAGGTTAGACACTCACTAATCACACCATGGTCAATCTTGATAGATCAGTAATACTTAGATAGTGGTATCCTTTCGCATGATGAAACTGAAACTTTGTATCTTGAAGAACCTCGGTACACCAACCGAAAATGGAAATGATATTGTCTGAATTCTCAAGGATTATTATAGTGCATTTATAGATGATAGGAAAACCATTTTGACCAAAATATGTAATGCATATGCAGGCACTGAAAAAACATTTAATCTCGATTTAATGTGGAGATAGAGCTATGATATTTTTTTAATGAAATATTTCCTTCGGCCTGAAAGAAACAAAGACAAGACAAGAATGTAAATTCGTATGAAGTATCTATAAGATGTGTAAGATGATTATGCAACATTGATAGTAAAGCATTTCTGTAGATGAAATGTGAGATTGCCATGGAGCTTTGAAGATAAATATATTTCTGCGGGGCTTCAAAGGCTCTCTTCTGGAGATAGACACATGCGAGATAAATAGGGAAATGAGAAAGCCATGTAATTATCCCTTGAGAGAACTATTTCATGCAGAATAGGAGACTCTTAGTTCCAAAGAATGAGAGCTCAGATATAGAGCTATACATGCCAGAGGCGAGCCACTGTGAAAATTTAGGTTTGGATAGAGCGGGGAGAGTACATGCGTATACCCTGCAGTGAGTGAGGCTCAGTGTCCGGAAAGGCACAGGGCGAGATTCCCAGAGTGTGAGTCTCATGGATCAGGCACGGCACACAAGGGGCCATGTCTTGATGCGGGAGCATATTCAGGAACATAGAGACCTAGGAATCTTATCACGCATTTGCTGAGGGAGTAGGTTCCTTAATTATTTACATTTATTTTCTAGGGTGAATTTGAGTTGAAATTTGGAAATGTAATTTGATGAAATGAGAGATATCTCGTGGAGTTATGAGATCTTAGGGATAGTGAGTAATCTAGGAAAGTGGCGATTTTAGGAATATAAGAGGTCACAATATAAGGATTTTAGTTAGTAAATAATAAATTGAAAACTTAGGAAATATAGATATTATTGGAATCTAAGCTGAGTGAATTCATGATTCATTTTTAATATATTAGTAAGTATTTTTTAGACATGAGAACCCGGCCGAATTAATAATTTAGGTATATAGCTTGAAAATTAATAACTGTAAATATAATTATTATGACTATAAATATCTATAATATTAATAATAAAACGCATTAATGTAATGAAATGATAGAATAAGTACAATATTTATGTATATGAATAATTATTTAATTTATTTCTATGTATTCAATGTGAATTTCAATTCATTTACGGTAATCGTGTAATTATAGAATACATTAAATTAATGATCTTTATGATGAGAATAACGATAATAATACTAGCATTGAATGTATTAACTAGATGTAGACAATATTAAGAATACAAATAGAATGCCATGGAAAATTTCGCATTCATATAAATTCATTAGATGAATGGCTCTGAGATGGAATATTATAGTTTTAGAAGGCATTGTATTTTCACAAATTACAGAATTGGAGATGAAAGCTGGAAATGACAATGGGCGGTAAGATCATATGCGTAGATGCGAAGCAAGCGTGGATGGGTAGATCTATGTAAAGATGAAATTGAGTAATTGATAGTAAAGATAACATCGCTTAAGTGCCAACTGAAATAGATAGTCTGATGCATCCTGCAATCTGATGGAATGTCGTTATGCAATTTTATCTTTTGCATATTATTACGTACGAACAAAAAATGAACTGTATAATCTGACAAGAATAGGAAAATAGCGATATATCTGACAAATATCGCACATGAAATCGACAAAAATATAGCGATATCCATAGTGAAATTATCAGAATACTAACGTCTGAAAACAAGTATAAGTATGATAATATGATAATAACGAAATATGAAATATGATAAATGAAATTCATGTATATCTGACACAAAAAATGAAATTCGTCTAATAAGCCACACTGAAATATGAAAAGAAGAATCTGTCTAAATATATATAAATGAAAATAAGTGAAATGCAAATTAGAATACTTAAATAATTTAAGATAAAATTATATTGAAAGACTTGAACAAATTGAACATATACTCTAGGAAAATGCAATTCTAAATTTAAAGTAAGTGAAATAATTAGCTGCATCATTTATTGTCGTAGGCCTAATGCTATTTAGAATTTTTTATTCAAATGTGGAATTTTATTCTCATTATGTAATAAAATTTGCATTAATGAAAACAAATTCAGATCTGACTCAAAGTGAAAATTCGTGGAAAATTAGAAGACAAAATGTATGTAAGAGAAGAATCTGAGAATGTGCCGCGATGAGAACTTCAGCCATTTTATTCAGGAACAATGCGAGAGAAGAGTTTTGAAGGCAAAGACGAGGAAAGTCTTATTAATTTTAAAACTGTGTGCCTATGTAATAGCGAATACCGTAACAGAAAATTGCAATAGAGCCAGAGCATGACAGGGAGAGGACGAAATGAAGAATTGCGACTAATATTGTAAATAGATAAGAACATGGATATTCGAAAAAGTAGTGGAAGAACTAAATTACGAATTTTAAATAATCAAACAGCATATTTGTACTTGAAAAATAACAGAAGATAAGATCGTGAAATATCTCTCGATATTAATTATATTTTAATATTTGTCACAATTTAATTGAATTTCATGATTAATAAATAATGGCAGCCAATACACAACATCGAGCTATATAAAGATAAGTGAAATGTAAATTCAACAAAGAAGATATTTATGAAAAGAAGAATATGAAATTATCAAAGCAGAAGAAAATTTGAAACAATTACAAAATCTTATTAAGCATTATTTGAAAGAAGAAATTAACTCAAAGAATTTTCATGCTAAAGCAACTATGCGAATGTAGCAATAAATGGCAAATAAAAAACTATTACAAAAATTAGAAAATTATTATAAGCTTCATAATGAAACGAAATCACATAAAGTAGAATGATATTAAAGTATAAATACAACATAAAGAAGAAGATGCGAAAATAACGAGAAGAAGATATTCAGAAAATATGACAAATAAATTGATAAATTAGCTTAATGTGTCTGATAAATGTATAACTATGAAAAGTCGAAAATATGTGGAACTATGAAAATAAGAAGATAAAATGAAATTTAATGCGAAAGCGAATAAAGAAGAGAATACAAATCAAATTAATAGAAGAACTTCGAGAAGAAGCTAAATTGAAAATGAAGATATTATGAATCTGAAGCCAAAGAATTTAACCTATTTGAGAAAATTATTATTGGTAATGCAAGCGTGAACAAAATTTAGACCGGTAGAAGAACTTCTTTGGGGCAATATTTTATTAACAATAATATGCAATGTGAACAATAACTAGAAGATGTGGTATATAGGTGTGAAAATTGAATTTTAGTAGAGATAATTATGATAAAGATAGTTACAAATTGAACGTATATTAATTTGTAGAATGGACAATTGTGAACTACTATGGTAGAAACAATCGTCACAATAAGATTGTAAAACAGTAGTAGACGATCACGAGAACAAGAAATTCTGATACAAAGAAAAGAATTAGAGAAAATTATGAATAATAATAATGAATCAGACAAGTATATATATAAGTGAAACATTGAATATTAAGGATTATCTCTTCAAATTTTATTCAAGAAGTATGAACGTATTGACAATTGATAGGCAAAAATTAATCTTGAAAAGAACATAATAGAACATCAATGAAGGCATCTTAACAAAATTTACGTATGAAGATATGAGCATAAATTTATAGAAGAAATTTGAAATCGAAATTTCACAATATTCCGATAAAAAACAGAAAAATAAAGAAGAAGAATGTCAGAACAAATAGAATAGCGAGAAAACTAATACCTATGAGAACAATGAAAAGAAATATTATCTATCTAGGTATTCAAAGAAATGAAAATTTATGTAAGTGAAAACGAAATCGAATGAAATAGATACTTTAAAATGAACTATGCATTCTGCGATGAGAAGCGGCTAAAGAAATATTTAATGGAATATGATATTCATAGTATTAACAATAATTTTAGCCCATTTAACAAAGAACATTCGCGATGGAATGGAAAATCTGTATATTATGATTTTATTTCTGTACGAGCAAAGAACTAGCCTAAAAATTAGGGTAAATTTTGATGAAAGAGAGGAATGGAAAACTTGGCAATGAATTATACTTGATACCGATACTGGCAAATAAAACCAATCGCAACGAAATCATCTCACCAATCTGTAATGATCCTTTCTAGTCGTGAGCTTGCTCGGTGCTCGATGATATTTATAGCGTATACTCTATAAACTATGGAATTTCAGAATTTTCCTCCTTATGCAGGGAAATCGTTATTTGTTATTGTAGCCGATTCTATTCAGCTTATGAGATCTCAGCATTCACACAGACAACGATATACTTGATATTATGAGATTTTCAGTCTCTGAAATCTCGGCCTACAACTACACAATAAACTCAAGTAAGAAAAATGAAAAACTAAATAATTGCAGCCGTAACCTTACACTCAGTAGAACTGGGTAAACTAGAACCAAATATCATCTGCAGAAGCGAAGAAGAATACCAAGCCAATGACTCCAGAATCCACATGATACTGCATTCATCTTACCAAATTCAAATAGTATAATTTAAGAGCGATATCCTTCCCTCTTCACTCTACTGAATACACCCAAACAATAAGCGTAAAATACTACCATAATAGATACGCATAATAACGCCGAGAATGAAATGAAATTCAAGATTGGCAATTCACGGCAGTATAACCTTATATTTTGCCTCAACCTAGTGACTGCAAATGCCTCTTCTATTACCTCCGTACGTACAAGTATTTAGACCTACTCAAAGAAGGCACCCGCGATATGGAAATGTGACATTTAGAAGATTGAACTTAATGTATAATACTGCTCGAGTCATAATGAAAGAAGGCGGAGAACTATAACCCTTATCTCTATTGGTCATACAACCTTCTATAATCCCCTTTATGTCAGTATAGCTGAATCTCTAGCTGAAGAAATACCCCTTTCAATTTTATGTGTGGGAATTTAACCGAGTAGCCAACTGTCGGTGAGAGAGAATGAGGCGAGAAGATATGGAAACAAACAAGGTACAGAATGGAAATAACTCCGGCAAATGGAAATAAATCTTGACTGTAAATGAAGGCGACCGATGACATGTGTAATATCCATGTCAGCCTCATCACTCTGAGTCGTGTAAATGGAAATTAGCTAAAAATATCCCCGCGCTATAACGAGAAATATGTGAAATTAGCGGCAAAACGATATGATAATTGTGGTAGTAGTGACATATATATCACATGCGCAGTGAATACAGCGTGTAGACAATGATGGTAGCGTGTATGTAAATTCTCCTGTCCCAATAGAGAGGAAGTAGTAAATAATCTCTTTGTCAGCTGTTGACAACTCTTCCGGCTAGGCACCCAGAGGAAGAACTTCATGGCTGCCTTCAGAGCAGCGACTACCTCTCCTTCTGCGTGGGAATAGCGTCGCCTCTTTATATTTGGTTGGAAATCCAGGCCATTTTATCATTTTATTTTTGCAGTCGATATTTGCTCATTTACGGATTCCAATTCCAGGCAATTTTTATCATTTTATTTCTTAAATCAATCTTTCATTTTCAGAATTTTGTATTTTATTTTTAAAAATCGTGCAAATTCAAAGTGCGAGCTACTTTTTATTTCGAATTCCAATTCCAAAGCAATTTTTATCATTTTATTTTTGGAAATCAATGGCCCATTTTCTGTAGATTTCTGTAATTTGGCCTAGAAAATCATTTCACATTCAAATTCCAAACCGATTAGCCATTTCTGATTTTATTTTAAAAAATCGTGGAAATTCAAATTCACAAATAAACGAAATTTGTGATCTTAATTCAAATTCCCAAGTAAACAAATGTGCGATCTTGATGCATAAAATCATTAAATATAAAATTCCCGAAAAATAATTTAGCCATCTTATTTTAGAAAATGAATGATTCAATTTCAGGAAATCATTAAATTCGAAATTCCCAGACGAAACTGAATTTTGACGATCTTATTTTGAGGTATGAATGATTCAACTGTTAAAGAAATCATCTAGATCAAACTTCGCTGTTAGTGTACTTTTAAGAATCATGAAACTTATTATTTAATTTTAAGGAAATGATCGCGGAATACAAATTAACTTGCTCTCTCTTTTTCTTTTTGTATTTACAGATGATCACGGCCTTAATCGATACCTACTCTTCTTGTGACAAAAATTGTTCCCAATCGATAACCTCCTCTTTTTTGTCTTTAAAAATTGAGGCCCAATCCGAAACAACCTCCTACTTTTGTATTTAAAAAATGGTCCACATCCAAAACATCCCGTCTTGTATTTAAAAGTGATCCGAATCCGAAACAAATTGTGTTTTTGTATTTCAAAATGACCCAAATCCGAAACAACTTGCCCTCTTTGTATTTAAAAATCAATAGCGCCCTATGCTCGTATTTGGAAAATGATCCAAAATCCGAAAGCAATGTGCTCATTTGCTTATTAGGTCATTATTACTGTTTCCATTTTCTCCGCTCTCAGAATCCCTAAATAATATCACACGCTAGGGTTTAGCATTGTAATTGTCCGTCATAGTCGCGAATCTGGTTCGTGCTTAGTGTTCTCGAGCATAGCAACTATGTCTAAACAACTTTAGGATCTTTTGGCGTGAAAGGAACCATAACCGATGGGAACTATATAGATGCCAAGAAATTTGATGAAGCTATCTATGAAGCCGAGGAACTGCGATTCACGACTAATTATGATTTATGCTAATGGGAGACTTCGACCTAGATGGACCATGACCAGTGGAACTATGACTAGCAGGGAAATTTGATGAGAGGAACTATGATTAATGCCGATAGGAGCTTCTCCCAAGGAATGGGGAAGCATGTGATCGATCACGAGTAGGAACTATGACGCAACGGTGCACGTGGCTGAGTGCCAAAAGTGATTATGGCGAGGATCATAATATGTGCGGCCAATAGGAATTCTCACCAAGTGTCTTAGTGAAATGAACTCGACCGGCGACAGTATGATCGCAATTCTCGCCGCTCATAGTCCACTACAGTCGAAATATATGAGATCTCGGCGAGGAGTCTCTATTGGTCATCGTTCTTTAGTAAGAGTTCCTCTATCAAATTTCTTATCGGTCAAGTTCCTTTGTCAAAGTTTCTATCATTCATTTGGTTATAATTCCTTGGTGGTCATGGTTCCCGCTCATCATAGTTGCTTTCGATGATGGTTCTTGATGCGATCAAAGATCCTGAGTTCCTTAGTCAGAGTTCCTATGGGTATCGATCATAGTTCCTATCCGCCGTGAATTCGGTTAGTTAGTTCCTTCATCATATTCTCGCCAGCCGATATGAATTTTTATCCGTCATAGCTCATCGTCGCTCATGGTGCCTATTTGTCAAATATTCTAATTCCGCCGTCGTAGTTCGAGGAACTCTGTACCGAGGAAATAAAAATTCCCCATCATGATCGAGAACTGCAGGCCCACAACATCTAGATATTTCAGCAGGAAAGTATGTAGATGACAACAAATAGGAAGCTCTCGCTAAAGGAGACTAAGATCTTTTTCCTTTGGGAGGGCCTCGTAGTTTATCAAATTTTCCTATCGCTTCAATTTCCTTTCGAAGTCTATTGAGATCATGAGTTTCTATTCATCATAGAGTCCTAACTTGCTATCGATCATGCTTCCTAATAATGGCCATAGACATCCTGTAGAAGGTCAAATGGTTTGTGTTGGATCATTATTCATGTCGTGCATGGATTTCCTGTGGTTATAGGTCCTATCGATCATGATTCTCGTTGGTCATAATGCATGTCATACATGGTCCTTATTGAGCCACTTCTAAACACCACTGGAACATTCAAAGCTAGTTTTCACTTCTCATCTCGAGTGCATTGATCAAAACTGGACAGAAATCCGTTAAAGTGGCTATTGCGATAGATCATAGGCAGAAATAGCAAACTTAGTTGGTGTTGTGTCATCCAAATTAATTGTTTTAAACTCTACGTACTACCCAATTACTTGGTTTTGATCTACAGCACAACGATTCCACCCATCTTCAATGGACTTCGCTCTTGATGGAGTGTAACGTGAAATGGCATTCATTGTGGTAAAGGAACAAATGTTGGTATTGGACATTGAGAAATATATATAGATGTACAAAGAGGGTAATGACCAAGATTTAGATGAGGATTTGATCGTACGAACTATAGTATAATTATTTTTGGACTATCGAGACAATTTAGAACACCTCAATACCAACGACATTTTGATGCAAAATATGTATTGCGTTGAGTGCCATTGGATTCCATTGGGTGCCATGTATTTACTATTTACATTCTTAAAACACATTTTGCTCTCTTTAGCGTCTAACTCTTGGATACTGTACATATATATGTATATGTGTATATATATATATATATATATATATATGTATATATATATATATATATATATATATATAGATAGTGGGCCTTTTGGGTCCATGTATACATGCATTAGTTTTAGATATAACATTTAGCATCATATACATACATTAGTTTTCGATTATAGTATAATTATTTCATTTGACTCCTCACACGGCCTATCATCGATGTTATGTATATCGTTCAGAGATATATTTCAATTAAATGACAATAGATTCCATTAAGTTTCGTGTATTTACTTCATTCTCTTTGCATAAAAAGAAACTTTGTATATTTCGATGTTTAATAGCTTGCATTATTATTATTATTATTATTATTATGTATTATTATTTTGTATGAGTATTGTTTAATGGCTTCGTGTATATATATGTGGATATTTTATATATGTCTTGGTTGAGCATTTTTCTTAACGTTCATGGCTTTGGAGATCGAACCTTAGTTTGGTTTGGTTCCAACTCGTATACTCTCTACGCCATCTAGTCCAACTCGAGCTCTAAGAAAGTTCATGGTAGGCGTTGGCTATCGATCTCAAATCCGATTTGCGATTTTGGAGCTTAATATGTTTTATTCTAAATCCAGCTCCGATTTAATTAATGATGTTTTTGTTAAACACTGACCAGTTCGAGTTCGAAAGGTGTAGACCATTCGTTTAAAAAATACTCGATTAGCAAAATATGAATAGCTTAGAGTACTAGCGTGATTAGGCTTAATGGTGAGAACATGTGATTCTTCCTAAGAGGTCACACGTTCAAATCGAGAGTGACATAAAAGCTAATATGATTACTATGTGGCATAGTAATAAAATTGAGTACTCACTCAAAGTCAATAGGTTGCTCGACCTCGCTATGTCAAACTGACTTACCTTTGAGCCACAAGTTTGACTCTTTCGTGGTCGAGTCAAATTCTCGAGTGAGCGAGTATACACATTAGTAACAATGAGGTATATCACTTAGCTATGATGACAACTTCCGAGGAGATTTTATTGCCGAAAGTCCCATCCAACTTGTAGCCGAAGGAAATGCCACTATTGCTAATATGTAAGTGCCTACAAGAAAAATAAAAGCTTCACATCGAATTATTTTTGTTGTTGAGATTTTGCACGGTACTTTGAATTGAACTATTTCCTCTCGGAAAGCCTCACCGAGTTCATGAGCCATGTTTTTAGAAAATTGCTTTGAGGTGGCTCAAAGTCAATGATATCCAAATACTTAGAAAATAAAGCAGTGTAACGTCATGGTACTAGTACAAACAGTGATCGATGCTCAAAACCATCATAGTAGAAGGGAGAATGGAAATGAGGGAAACTGCGAAATAAATTCTGCGATGTGACATGAGCCATGTACTGCAGTCACATGAAGGCCTGTGGATTTCGAAAGGGGCTGCACAAATTGGTCCAAAGCAAATCCATAATCAAATTCATTCATATGTATGTCAAAAGTGTGATTAACCACAATGCACTGCCAGTGAGATTTTACACGACAATATGCTAAGTCTTGCTAGAACTTTGCTACTTTGCAGAAGCAAAATTAGCTTTAGAGAGAGATATGTGAAGACAGTGGCGTAACATTTTTGGGAAAATTCCACTCGCACTTATATGTGACATGAGTGCAATCCACAACTAATAATAGTTTATTTTTCCATGTAAAAGTTATTTTTTTCCGTCACCGTGCATAGATTCTTCTACCTATCTCATACAGCTTCGCGTGTCGGCCGTATCCATCGATGATGAGTATCGCTTGTTGACCGCGCACTTCTTCTACAATGATTGGTGTGCATTAGCAAGAGCTGATTCACAGAAATGCCATAAAGTCGCAATGCAAAGTGCGTACTTAAAGGAAAATGTGGGTGCCTAATAAAAAATATGAGTGGGTGCTTAGTAAGCGTGAAGTGAAGATTTGAGACCCGCGTGTTTCACCAAATCAAATTTTATAAATCCCATCTTATCTATTAGTCGGCATTTTTCTGCATGACTCCTGCTGACCATAGAAATTACAATGAGCTATAATTTGTAAATGCGAATACCCAAATCATTGCTCCACCCATTTTAAGTAGCTCTATACCCCTTATGTGCTCGAATCATAATTTCTCATTACGTGCATTTACCTCTCTCTTTAGGTAAAATCTAGGGGAGGCGATCGGTGATGTATTCCCATGGATTAAACCAAAATATCTGTTTATCGAGAAGTGACTCTGAGCTACACCAACACGTAGAATTTGAAGCTTGAGTTTCACCGCCACGAGATTAAAATATGCGGAGCTCTTTGGAAATACAATATTATTCAAACGTGCACAGATAAATTATGGGATGACAACATGAATGGTTTCTCAGAAAATGGACCAAACCAAACTTCTTAGGCATGCTCATTACTTCCATATTATATGAACTTTGCAAATGTTAAAAGTGGCATTGGCAAACCGGTGGAAAAAAGAGCAATTTGAAGCCAAAGAATTTCGGAGAGCTACAATTGTCACCGATCAATATTATTTGCATCATCGCACATACAAATGTAGAATGCGCATATCTGTGAAATATGATAGCACAGGACTTTCGATCTAGGTCAAAATCAAGGGAAAAATACGAAAGGATTTCTCATCTCGCAGCGACGTACAAAAGCCATAATACCAATGGCCCATTGGCTCTAATACTCATCACATGAATGCAACTACCGCTTGCAATCATATGCACGAAAGACTCATATTCCTCGCACACAGCTCCATTCATATCAAAGCCCTATTCCCTGGAAGGACATCATGGTATAACCATTGGACATCAAGTCCAAATCCACGACCAGCTTGAGAAATTATTATTCCTATTGGAAAGATGTTTTATTTTGATTCATATAAAATTTTTTTGTCTCATGCATTTGACTATTTTCATGCGGACGTATGAGAGCACTATTAAAGGATTGGAACATTTTTATGCGGAGACCGAAGCACTAGAAAAGACTAATGTTGTTGGTATGGGAATTGAAGAACAAGCGCTCCATCCATTCGCATGCTTCCCTTTTTTCACATATAAATGATTATCATTTTATTATGCTTGTATTATGTCTCTAGATAGCATTCTCACTTCAAAATGGTTGAAGAGAATCACTCAGTCCTAGAATGAGTAAAAGAAAGAATATTTTATTCTCCTCAACAATTTCTCGCAACAGCGTATCTTCTTATTTCCTACTAAAAAGCGATAACTATTGTATATCATATGCATATCTTGATATTTTTTATGTAGGAATATTCGCTAAAGATCTCATTCAAAGCGACGCGCTATATCCGTACGAGTCCGCAGCCTAGAGCAATTGACAAGAAAGTTCAAATTATGGAAATGGCCGTATGTGTTGAGTCAAAGTAGAGGATGGTCGGAGTCAGAGAAATGTAGATTTCAAAGCATTCACTTTTAAGTCTTGAGGCCTTCTCAAGCTTTGTGAAACGAAGTAACTTCCCAATCCAAATTGACCGAGTTGCAACTTGCAAGAGTTTCACTTTCTCACAGAACTGCCTCAAGCAAACTTTCTTTGTGCTTCCATACGACAGTTGCAGAGTTTCTTTGGACCTGCTCAAAAGAGAGTCTCTCAGTCGATGTGACATTTTAGGTGCGAACTCCTCTATGAGATGTAGTGAGAGGCTTACGTACAAATGAGTCGGAAAGCCATGAAAGGAATTATACCTCTTAACTCTAGTGGTTTTCACGCACTTCTCCTATGCCTCCATATGCATCCATAGGGATCGTATGATCTGTAATGTGCTGAAATATTTAAAAAAAAATGTTATCTAAATATTCCTTCTCGTTAGTCATAGAAAATAAATCATGATTTGGAGAATTTAAAATGGTCTAGGGACCATAAACCAAATGCATAGTCTCTAACAAAAATAAACCAAAGCACGTAGTTGTGACTCTCCTAAGCCCAAACAAAATTGAAAACCTTTTTTTACAAAAACACCATGGAAACCTTTTTGAACCCTAGTGGTGTTGTTTAAACCGGCCCACTTCAGTAACCTGGGCATTTCAAGGCCTCCTCCTTGTCTGAGTAGTGGAGTTATCTTTTTATCAAACTAGTTCTATTGAATATAGCAATATGTATCTCAAATTTTGAATGACGACAATACCTAGGTGGATTTGACATGATACAATGCAAACATTCTTGCTGGAAGGAAGGATTCTTTACCCAAAAAAGAAATATATTTTTAAGGAGAAATCTATGAAGACAATTTGCATAAACATTTTGGCAAAATTCCACCATCGCTTAAACGGAATAGGAAGCACGTGATCCATTTGTTAATAGTTTATTTCACCCTATAAGGTGATGTTTTCCTAGTTTGCATAGAGTCTTCTATCTTCTTTGCACTTACATGTCAATAATATACATCTGTGATGAATATTTCAATTAGCCCAAAAAAATTCTATCATACCATGATCATTGACATTGACAACAACGTATATATAAATGTCATAAGTATCCTGTGTAGACTTATAGGATAATGCGGGTGCCTAATAACCATTGACTGAGTGTCTAATAAGCATGAAGTAAATTTTTGAACCCTTAGCTTCAGAGTCTAAAAATTGAGAACTTTATGTTATATGTTAATCAACCATTTTATATTGACTCTGCAAACGTAGATTCGTAATAAGCTATAATTAAAGTAGGAAACAAGGTGTCCATGTTAAGTACTCACAACGCCTTACATTATCGAATCAATATTTTCATTGGGTTACTTCAACCTATTTATTTTTGGGTAAATACCGAGAAGAGAGACTAGTGTGTATGCCCATGCTAAACCAGAATATTTTTTTGAGGGGATTTTGAATATTGAGTTTCACAAACACAAGATTTAAAAAAATGAAATATTAGTTAGTAGATACATAAATTACGTCATGCTAACATGAATGTTTTTTTGGAAGATGGAGAAAAGAAAATGTCTCGGGCATGCAGTGTAATTTATATGAAATTTTCAATGTTAAAATTAGTCTTGACCCAACTCAGTCGTACAAAGAAGAATCAAAGACAAAGAATTTCTGGAGTATATAGTTGTATAATTTTGTTATTTACATCATCATACATATATAGAATGGTGCCTATCATCTTGGTACACTAGAAAAGGACTCAATAAAGGTTGAAACTTAAGGGGAAAAGAAGATAGTATCTCTCATCTCCCAGCAATGTATCAAGCCATAATGCAATGGCCATTGGCTCTGAATATCATTCATGAATGCAATTTCAGCTTTCTCATATGTGTCAAAGTATAAGCCAACATTGATATGAAATGGTCATTTTCTCAACTGCAAGCCACTCACATCAAGCTCCCTTTCCATGTAGGATATAGTGGTAAAACCATTGGAATTCAAGTCCAATTTTGTTGCCATTTTGAGAGTTTATTATTCCTGTTTGAGCATATTTTTTAACTTGATTCATATAAAATTATTTTTCCTCATACATTTGACTATTTTCATGCAGAGATAGAGCACTATAAAAGGTTGATTGTACTCATGTAGAGATAGAGCACTGGGGAAGGCTGATTATTTTTGTGCAGAGATAGAACACTAGAAAAGGCTAATTATTTTTATGGAGAGATATAACATTAGAAAAATCCAATGTCGTTTCCATGGGTTGAACAAAAAGCACACCATTCATTCATAAGCTTCCTTTTTCTTCAGATAAAGGATTGCCATTTTCTTATGCATGTACTACGTCACTAGTAGAATTTTCATGCAAAATAATTGAAGATTTCTTGGTCACAGAGAAAGGTGAAGAAATATTTTATTCTCCTGCCAATTCTTGCAGCCTCGTATCTTTTCTTATTTATTCCTGCTAAAACTGCACCATTGTACCATATGCATACCTTGACTTTTTTCTACCACCAAGCTGCAAATTTTCTGTAGGGATCTTCTTTGAATTCTCATTCAAAGTGAGGATGGTGTATGTATATTAGCCTGTAGCCTAGCCGAATTGATGGGAAATTTCAAATTATGGAAATAGAAAAGATATTTTAGGCATAGCAGAGAAAGTGAAACAAAAAAAAATAGTAAACTTAAAACATTCACTTTTCACTTTTTGATGCCAACTCTGAATATATAGTAGAGAAAGTGAAACAAAAAAATAGTAAACTTAAAACATTCACTTTTCACTTTTGATGCCAACTCTGAATATATCGAACGAGTAGCTCCCAATCCAATTGACCCTAGGTTGTAACATGCTATATTTTTCCTTGCGTTAACTCTTGAACTGAATACAAGTACTCTCCTGTTACCTCCATACGAATTTGCATGTCTTTGGACCTACTTAAAAGAAAGGAAAATAATCAATGTGACATTTTAGGTTCAGGCTTGTCTATAGCATACCATAGTGATGTTCAATGAATTGAATCTAAGAAAGGAACTATAACCCTTAAATATAGTTTTTCGTAGAACCTTCACTGTCTGCATCCACAGACACCTTGTGATCTACAATGTGTTGTGATACAAGAAAAGAATGTTAGTCAGATCTTCATTCTCTTATTGCATCATCATTATTGAAAAATAAACCATCATTTGGAGAGCATAAAATGGTCTATGGGCCATAAACCATAGGCACAATGTTCATATAATTGTCATGAGTTGCCAGTGCAGACCTAAAGGAGAATGTGGGTGCCATATAACCATTGAATGAGTGTCTGTGTAATAAGAATGAAGTAAAATTTTAAAACATGAGCTTCACAAGCTCAAGATTGTGAAATTTTTGTTATAGGTTTCTCAACCATTTTATAATGACTTTCAAGAAATGTTGAGATTTAACAAGATGATGAGCTTAGTGAAAAGAGTTGCCTTCACTAAGTGGGCCCGCAGGATATTTTTGGCGCAAAGTCTATTTTTAGACATGTTGATCATATTCTATGAGTTGCAGGATGCTATTTGTGGATGGTTGGTCAAGTTGGAAAAATAGATGGACTTCTATTTTTAGACATATTGGGCGGAATCTATTTTTAGATTTCCAGTCTAAAAATAGATATGTCGAATATTATTAGCTCTTAATAATATTTGGAATCTAAACATTATCTTATTCTCTTGGAGCACTTCAGTTAAGTGCATAGATGTGGCATAGCAGCTGACAGAAGGAATTACGCTATTCCTGAGGGTTTACTGGAGCTAATGCATGAGGAATTTAGTTATAAATCATGTGACAGAGTTTGGTGGAGTTATAGAAGTAGTTGGTGGAAATGTATTTAGTTTAACTCAGTTAGACTCAGTTGAGCTAGTTGTATCTAGTCTAATTGATTGATACACTAGTGAGAGTGGTGTGAATTAATTAGTTAATTAATTCACTAATTAATAACTCATTAATCAATTGAAGAATACATTAGTTAACTACAGTGCATGGACAGTTTCAGTGGAGACCAGTGGAGAGGTAGGTGAAAGAGCAAGTGTGACTATCAGTTGTGACTATAGTGATGCATTGATTACATCCAACACTTAGTGGAGATGCCAATGAGAATTGCGTGAGCAAGGCTGGTTGGATATGAGTTCATTCAGAGCCATTATTCAGCAAGGATTGTGCAGTAGAGGCAGGCTAGCATGTGGCAGAGATCGATGCATGGATTTTCAAGATCAGGCTTGATTAGTGTGTAGCGATTGTATTGTACTGAGAGCTTGACATGTTCAGCTTTGTATGAGGATTGTTACATGATCTCTATGACATATATTGCATACAGATAGTTGGGGTTTTTAGCTTCAGGCTTTCCCGTTAAACAGATGTGTTAATGTGTGTGATTTTTTATGGTTTCATGTGTGCATTGCAATTGATTTAATTTCCACATGTGATGATCAATAGTGGAATCGATTCTGTATTGTGCATGAAGTTAAACTAGTGTGTGATCACGAGAATCTTGGATATATAACACATAAGTTATATAATTTCTACATGGTATCAGAGCGATATTGATCAGAGCAGATTGCAATTATTGAAGCAGTTGAGTTTTGTGTTGGTGGAATTTGAATTTGCTACAGTGTTTTATTGGTGTCACAGTTGAGAATTTATTGAAATGTATTTCAACGGATTGCGATTGGAGTATGCCCTTGATGGCAGCTCAAATTATATTGCATGGAAGGAAAATATGGAGGTGGTGCTGGATGATAATGGGTTGAAGGAGTTCATAGATGCAGAAATTCCAAAACCTGCTTCTAGCGATGCAGCCACACTTGATGCATGGCAAAAGAAGACAACAAAGTGTCAAAGAATTATGTTGGTAGGTGTGAAGGATCACATAGTGTCCAACCTTTATGGTAAAGCTTATCCATTCTTGATGTGGATAGCTTTGACAGACTTGTTCCAAAGCATAAGCGACCAAAGGAAGTTGGCGCTTAAAGACAAGCTCAAAAAAATAAAAAATGGAGAAAGGCGACAATATACCCAAGTACCTCACGAAGTTCGTCCACTACAAGGATGAGATGGGAAGTGTGGGGGTTACTGTAGATGAAGAGGACTTGGTGAGCTTGGCTCTCCTTGGGCTTCCGAAGAGTTGTCATAGCTATGAGGACTCTATCAATGTTTGGGAGAAACTGCCAGGATGGGAGTGACTTTGGTCGGATCTTGTGTAGGAGGAGATAAGGCGGGGTACCAGGGATGGATCTTCATTGAAAAATGAAGATGAAGAAAATTGTGCTTTGGCTGCCAAAGCAAGGAAAGGGAAGGGAAAGAAAAATCCTTCTCAATCTGGTGCGAAAGGCAAGAAGTAGGACTTGTCCAAGGTGAAGTGCTTTCACTGTCACCAACACGGACATTACGCCACTAATTGTCCACAGAAGAAGAAAAATAAGCAGGTTGTTGGATCTGTAGCTGGAGAGGCCTTAGCCTCGTAGTTTGAGCTGGATTTTTCACTGATCGCATGCTTGGTGTTAAGTGCGATGGGATCAGTGTGGTTTCTTGACAGTGGTGCGTCTTTCCATATGACCGGAGACAAATATTTTTTTAGTGATATGGATGAGAAAGATCTTGGACTGCACATCGAGATGGGCGATGATGGTAGATACAATGCGAATGGTATCAGGACCATATCCTTTGAGAGGGAGTCTGGTAAACCTTTCATATTTAAGGATGTCATGCATGTTCCAGGATTGAAGAAGAATCTGATCTCTATGGCGATGTTGGAAGACAAGGGTTATGATGTTGTCTTTAGCAAGGGAAATGCTTTCTAGTGTAGTAAAGCAACTGGTGAAACCTGGAGGATAGGGGTTCGAGTTAAGAACCTTTATCAATTGCAGGTAGATGGCTGCGCAGCAATGGCAGGCAAAGCAGAAGCAATGGTGAGCCGGGATGAGGGCAAATTGTGGCACAGGAGATTGGGCCATCTTCACCATGGCGCTTTGAAAATTTTGTAGCAGATTTCTACTGGGCTTCCCAAGGGTACAATTACACAATCAAATCAGTGCAAGGGATGTACTTTGGGAAAATTTGTAAAGACCACTTTTCATGAAAAGGATAGTCACGCCACGATGATCCTTGAGAGAATTCACACATACATGTGTGGACCTTTCTCAGTAGCTTCGACAGCAAAGCACAAGTATTATGTGATATTTGTTGATCACTTTTCTCGTAAGTGCTGGATCTTCTTCGTGCAGAAGAAGAGCGAGACATACTCAAAGTTCTGTGAGTTCAAGGCACTGGTTGAGAAAGAGTCAGGGAAGCAGGTGAAAGCTCTTAGGAGTGATAATGGTGGTGAATACATCTCTGGAAAATTCAAAGACTTTTGCAGCGCAGAAGGAATTCGAAGAGAGCTCATAGCGCCTGATAACCCACAGCAGAATGGGGTCGTGGAAAGAAAGAACAGAACGATTGTGGGTGCTACACAGGTGGTGCTGCATAATCAGGGCCTTCACATACACTTGTGGGCTGAAGCATGCAACACTACGGTTTATGTGCAAAACCGTTGTCCTCATAGAGTACTTGGCATGAGTACACCCGAAGAGGCGTTTTATGGCAAGAAGCCTGATATTTCTCATTTGAAAATTTTTGGCTCACCTATTTACATTCATGTGACGAAGGATGCCAGGAAGAAGCTGGAGTCGACCGCAGAGGTTGGGATATTTGTGGGGTAGACAGAAACACCCCACAATTATCGTGTGTATTTTCTAGATAGTCAGATGACTGTTGTGTGACGGGATATCAAATTTCATGAGGAGAAATCCATGAATTTTTCGCTTGAGAGGGAGCTATACTTGCATGCAGATGGGGGGCTACTAGTTCCTAAAGATGAGCCTTAGGATGTGGATTAGCCACAAGAGGAGGTTCATGGAGTGGAAGAAACCACTCATGCAACACCAAAAATTAGAGGGCGGAAGCACACTACAGAAGCTGAGCAACTGAATCTTGATGTAGCGCAGAATGTAGGAGCACCTACATCACAGTGCAGACAGAGACAGTCACTGGACCGATTTACTGGATACATGGCTCTTATGAGCAAGTGTATCGTGACAGAACCATCTTCTTTCGAGGAAGTTGTGGAGGATCCTACATGGGTAGATGCCATGGTGGAAGAGTATGATTCGATTGTTAGAAACAGTGCATGGGAGATTGTACCAAGGCTGGAAGGGAAATCAGTGGTAGGTTCGAGATGGATCTACAAAGTGAAGCAAGCTACTGATGGGAGTGTCAAGAAGTACAAGGCAATATTTTTTTCTCGGGGCTTCTCACAGATTGAGGGGATCGACTATGAAGAAAAATTTGCACCTGTAGCAAGGTATTCTTCCATACGGACCATCCTTGCTCTCTTAGCGCAGATGGGTTGGCACATTCATCAGATGGATGTGAAGACTGTGTTCCTCAATGGAGTCAGTGAGGAGGAGGCATACATAGAGCAGCCTGAAGGATTCGAAATCTTCAGTAGTGAGTCGCATGTGTGCAGGCTCAAAAGAGTGTTGTATGGGCTGAAACAAGCACCTTGTGCTTGGTACACATGGATAGACAGTTATTTCACTAGACTTGGTTTCGCCAAGAGTGAGGCGGATCCGAACCTATACCAGATTGTGGTGTAGGGCGAGTTGCTCATCATTGTACTTTATGTAGATTATTTAATACTAACAGGTGATGAACTGTTGATACACTCATGCAAGGTAGATCTTGCAAAGGAGTTTGAGATGAAGGGCTTGGGCCTCCTTCATTATTTCCTAGGATTGAAAATTTGGCAGTGGAAGGGTGGACTGTTTGTGTCTCAAGGCAAGTATGCCTGGGAGATACTGGAGAAGTTCAACATGCAAGGCTGCAAGCTGATCAACACTCCTCTTCCTGGTGGTTGGAGGAAAGAGGATGCTACATCGACAGAGGTAGTGGATGCCACTGTTTATCGACAGTTTGTTGGTTTGCTCATGTATTTGGTCAATACATGACAATAAATATGCTATGTTGTTAACCAGATTTCACAAGCTATGGTTAAGCCTACCAAGCTCTTTTGGAAGGTAGGAAAGCATGTCCTGAGATATCTCAGGGGCACATCGGGATATGGATTGTGGTACAAATAGTTGGATGAGTTGAAGCTGCATGGCTCCACAGATGGAGATTGGGCAGGGAGCCCAACGGACAGAAAGAGCACATCTGGAGGGATATTCAGTATCGGGTCTACAGCAGCTTCTTGGTACAGCAAGAAACAGAGATCCATGGCACTCATTTTAGTGAAGGCTGAGTACATGGCAGCAAGTTTGGCTGCATGCGAGGCTATATGGATGAGGAAGATCTTGGTCAGGTTGTTCGATTCTCACTTAGTTCCTACAGTGATTTATTGTGATAATTAGAGTTGCATTAAACTCTCGCTTAATCCAGTATTTCATGATAGATATAAACATATTGACATCTGGTACCATCGTATCAGAGATTGTGTGCAACGGAAGATCATGTTGCTTTCTTACATTCCTATGGAGGATCGGGATGTAGATATTGTAACGAAGGCGCTCACCAAGAGCAAATTCGAATACCATAGAGACAGGATCGGGGTGGTAGATAATCCCTATCTTGTTGAGAGGGATTGTTGAGATTCAACAAGATGATGAGCTTAGTGAAAATAGTCACCTTCACTCAGTGGGCCCGCAGGCTATTTTTGGTGCAAAGTCTATTTCTAGACTTTGTCTATTTTTAGACATGTCGATCATATTCTATGAGTTGCAGGATGTTATTTTTGGATGGTTGGTCAAGTTGGAAAAATATATGGACTTCTATTTTTAGACATATTGGGCGGAATCTATTTTTAGATTGCCAGTCGCAAAATAGATATGTCGAATATTATTAGCTCTTAATAATATTTAGACTCTAAACATTATCTTATTCTCTTGGAGCACTTCAGTTAAGTGCACAGATGTGGCACAACAATTGATAGAAGGAATTACGCTATTCCTGAGGTTTTACTGGAGCTAATGTATGAGGATTTCAGTTAGAACTCATGTGATAGAGTTTGGAGGAGTTATAGAAGTAGTTGGTGGAGTTGTATTTAGTTTAACACAGTTAGACTCAGTTGAGCTAGTTGTATCTAGTCTAACTGATTGATACAATAGTGAGAGTGGTGTGAATTAATTAGTTAATTAATTCACTAAATAATAACTCATTAATAAATTGAAGAATACATCAGTTAACTATAGTGCATGGACAGTTTCAGTGGAGACCAATGGAGAGGTAGGTGAAAGAGAAAGTGTGACTATCAGTTGTGACTATAGTGATGCATTGATTACATCCAACACTCAGTGGAGATGCCAATGACGATTGCATGAGAAAGGCTGGTTGGATATGAGTTCATTCATAGCAATTCTTCAGCAGGGATTGCGCAGTAGAGGCAGGCTAGCAGGTGGCAGAGATCGGTGCATGGATTTGCAAGATCAGGTCTGATTAGTGTGTAGCTATTGTATTGTACTGAGAGTTTGACATGTTCAACTTTGTATGAGGATTGTTACATGATCTATATGACATATATTATATACAGATAGTTGGGTTTTTTAGCTTCAGGCTTTCCCGTTAAACAACTGTGTTAATGTGTGTGAATTTTTATGGTTTCATGTGTGCATTGCAATTGATTTAATTTCCGCATGTGATGATCAATAGTGGAATAGATTTTGTATTGTGCATGGAGTTAAAATAGTGTGTGATCAGGAGAATCTTGGATATATAACACATAAGTTATATACTTTCTACAAGAAACATATTAAAAATAAGCCATTTTTAAAAATGAAACAATACACCCCTGTTAAGTACTGACAATGCCTTACATTATTGAATCATTAGTTTCATTAGGTCACTTCAACCTCTTTCTAAAGAGTCCTAGTGTAACGACCCAACTCAAATTATATGGAACATAGAAATATTAGCATGCATATGAGACCTGCATATGATAGCTACATATGCAGGTATCACGTGTACGACATTAGTATGTGCACTAAGCAATTATAAATATAAACTCGGTGTAGAGTAGGGAGTGAATTATTGAAGTATTGAGTAACTCCCTCACTCACCATAATATAATGAGAACTAACACTTTGTTCAAAGAAAATTAAAAGCATGGACTTATGCAAAATAAATGATGATATTTTAATAAATACAAGATATTTAATAAATAATTATATTTTAATAAAACCAAGATATTTATTAAATAATAATATTTTAATAAAACCAAAATATTTATTAAATAATAATATTTTAATAAATCTGAGATATTTATTAAAATCTAATATCTTTCAAAGATATTTTTCAAAGATATTTATTAAAAGATCATATTCTAATAAATATCAAGAATAGAGTTTGTGTATAAAAGGAGAAGAGGGGTAAACTTGATGAGCATGGGTAGTGAAGGGGAAAACTGACCCGAATGATGTCAGAGGAGTTATAACTGCATGAGACATGAGCAGTGAGTTCGAGAGTTTTAACTGAGTTATGGAATGCTCTCGATTGTTATTGGAGTTTTGGGCATGGGGGCTAGAAGACTTGTCTTCTGGATCTGGGGATCGGAGAGGTTGACCCCAGATAGGCTAGGAGGAAAACGACAGTTTGGTAATGGAAGCTGGAGCTATGGCGGATCAGGAATATCTTCAAACACTGTTCCAGGTAAGTATTAATTAGTCAATTGATATATATTCTGTTCAAAAATCCTACTCTGAATTCTGTTGTATGATTTTAGTGAATGTTTGTAAATTTTTAAAATTTAAGGGCTTTACACTTATGTATTTTGAGATTGATGGTTAAATTCTAGAATTTAAAGTTTAAGGCTCTTACACATGGTATCAGAGCTTAGTTTAAACCTTTCGGGACCATATAGGCCCATTAAATATCCTTTCCAAACTGTCCCATGAACTCGCTCAACGATTTCAGGTAAGAGGGAACGACTGTTTTTAATTGTTGGGGTTATAAATTGTGTGGAAACCATGGTTTTGTCATTTAATGTTGCAATTACCCACCGAAGTAAATTTCCTGTAACAGTAGCAAAATTTAACATATATTCTAGAAATAGGTTCTTGTTTGATGCAAACAAAACTTAGGGGATAACTTGCATTAAACCCTCGCTTCATAAAAAAATACTAGGATGGTCCCCTTGAGTGGCGAAGCCATAGCATTCCTGCCTGAAAAGTGGCAAAAAAGTAGGATCGTATACAACCGAGTAAAACACGAATCAAAGGGTGAGGATTATTTTTGGTGAGGGAAGAAACCCAATTGCCTATATGTTTAAGTGCTGCTGGCCGTGTGGGCATGGGTAGTTTATACTGGAGGTAGACGTCGCACACCCCGATAGAGCTCTTTGAGCCTTTCTTTCCAGTGACCCCGGAGATAGGAAAGGTCGTCATTTGTGGGAGGTCCTTCTTGACCAAGCTACCCATTAGAGCAGGTGAGGAGTCACTAATATCTAAATTGGAATGGACCCCTTCTAGCATTGTGCAGTCGGGTTTGCTGCGATTATTGTTCTATTTTTTGTTTTTTTTTAGCATTCAATGGTTTACTCTTTTCAAAAAATGGCAAAGGGAGAAGGAACCGCCATCAGAATCGATCTTGGAACCACATATTCCTGCGTCGAAGTGTGGCAACATGACCGAGTGGATATTATTGCCAACGATCAGGAGAATCAAACCATGTAAAACACTGATTTCCAAGCAGTAGTTCCATTTATGATCATGTGACTGGAGGTTATAGAATACTACTTTTGTTGGGCCTTCAGATGGATGTGGTGGAAAAACTGAGATGAATGTATGTGCTAACCCCAACCGCCGAAGGTCCTCGTCTCCATAAAATGGCACCGCCATATGACTGAGATCTGTGTGATGAGAATGTAGGCGCAGTGGTATGACTCTTGGTTTTATCGTATGGCACCGAAAACTCCTGGGCCACTTTCAGTCCAACATGAAATGACCAAAATGGCTAGTGGGAGGATAAGACGTGTTGAAATACCAAATAGTTGATGATAGCTTGTCATTACTTTCCCTATAAATAATTTTCTCGTGTTTATTATATGTGGTATTATATTCATTAGTTGTGGTCGGTGGAAATGAGTTCACAAGTCGAATTAGCTAGTGACAGAAGTAGACCAACAAGTGAAAAACTTATGTCAAAAAGTTTATAGCGGTACCACAGGCCACTGACTTGGCATCGTTGATCACACAAGGGAATAATATAGGAAATTAAACTGCGTGGATTTGAGATAATATGTGGTATCGTATCAGTCCAAGCACGTTATGTCCCAAAATAAAACATGTGTTAAAGCGCTCACTACCTTGATCCATGGATGAGTTTTGCTAATACATGTATGTGTTAAAATCGAACCCCAATTATGTCTGATCAAATGATTGATTGTGAGTTAATTTAGTTTTAAAAAGTCAAAATAAATATATTTTTGAAACTATATTATAATTCCTACAAATTTGATAGAATTGATTTAAAATTCCAATCAAATATTTAATGCATATATATATATATATATATATATATATATATATATACACCGGAAAATGACACTTTGAAGATAATAAAACAGAAAATTAAGGTCCTCACACAACAGATAGTTACAGCTCGACCAATCAAATGCCACCATTTGCAGAATTAGGTATTCGTGTGCAGGCAGAGCAGGGTGTCAAATATGATTTTTAGAGCACTTTGTACAATTATGGATGGACATTGAGCTGCCTGGTCTGCACATTGGATGGACGTAAATTAAAAGCTAGGTATACAATGTGACCCCTTACGCGTGAATCTATAGTCTCAAAGTTTCAAGTGGTCCCATTTATGTGTGACCATCTAAAATATTAGTAGATCCCTAAAGTAATGTCCTTCATCAATCATGTATATACTTATTATGATTATGGGTTTATGGAATGTTGATTTTTTTTTATTACTCAATATTATTTTATAACGCTAGACAAACTTAAACAATTGTGTGTTAAAGTTAAATTTGAACATTGAAAGAGAAAGGAAATAATTGTCCTTTTGAACTATTTGAATTTAAATTGATATTGTTGGTTATTAATTTGAATATTGTTTTGTTCAATTGTAAAGGTTTAATTGTAAATTCATGTGGGATGGAATGGTTAGGGATGTATAATGGGATGATGGGATGAGATTGTCATTATCTTTAGATATAATTGAGGGATACATGTTTGTCATTATTCATGATACAAATGTTATGCAAGTTGTAACGGTGGTATTATTTGTTAGGGTGTTAGTGTGACTTAATTTAGATAGGAATTTAAATAATAATAATAATAATAATATAAAAAATATATAAAAAATAAATAAATAAAAATAAATTATTAATAAATTATTAAGAAGCCTAATATATATATATATATATATATATATATATACTGAATATTTCAAAATTTAGATAAATGTTATTTTGTAAAGGAAAAGTGAATAAGGTATCTTTATGGATGTGTATTCACGTTTTGAATATATTACAATTCTAAATTACAAAAGAGTCATGAATATGTAATATATTTCAAGCTTGGTGGGACTACATCTTCATCATGTCCAATATATTATCTAGATCGGGGTGGTAAATCGAACCTATAACTTCACGTCAAGGAGTGCTTTAACAGAGCACCTCATCACAGTCTATTCAAAACCTTGGACTATGAATATATGTTTTAAATAGAATGAAAATTTAAATTATAATAAATATTAAATTGAATTTTGATTTGCCTTGTCTTGAGTTGATGCTCTAGGAAAAATTTGACATTATTACTTAAATATCTATGAAGATAAGTTGCCACTCACTGTGATTTCTCATTCTAGCTTTTCCTCGGTAAATTAGCTACCAAGCGTAAGAATCAAACACATTTTTGGCAGTCGTTTAGAGACAAGTCTTGGCACCTATATTTTGTGTGACATTATGAACTACAACGAAGAAAGAATAGCCCTGTCAAACTAGGGAAATATTGCATATTACCAAGGTACCAAGTCTTGAACCCTAGAATTTTAATCTATCTGAAGAATTCTCTTCCTCGTTTGTTGCTTTGTTATCCACAACTTTGAGTTTTCTATAATTGAATCTTTCAAAACCTTAGGTAGCAGAGGAAGTGATCAGTTCATTGCAATTAGGAAATTGCTTTGGGGGAGTTCGTAAAATAACAAAAAAGGGGAAGATCAAGTTATTAGGGACTTTAATGTATTTATTAATAGATTTATTAATAAATAGGGTGAAGAGAATCCTGTGGTATATTCCAGTTAGTGAATTACGCTCAATGGCTCTCCATTATATAAAATAAATGTTATTTCGGTAAAAGATATGCGTAAATAGATTTGATGGATTCTTTTGAAAGGGTCCTCTTAAAATAAAGAGCTAGAAACCTTATTTTAAAGGTTATTAATACAAATTAAGTTGGCCAGCAATCTTCCATGACGTTAATGCCTACGTAGTTGGTACATTTTGACAGCAATGGAGTTAGCTCCGGGTTTGATGTTATCATATGGATCATTCAGTGGGATCATGCATTGTAAAAGTGAAGAAATTACCATAAACCTACATAAGGTGCAGATAAGATAATATAATTGCACCAAGAGAAGTTCGGTGCTCTTTCATCCCAGTGATATATATATATATATACACGTAATGGGGATATAGTTAGAAGGATTCTATAGGAAATGGGAGTTGATGGTTATTATAAAGATATTATATAGAATGTGACTTGTTAAGGGAAAGCTATTAAATATATGAATGCCCGGCCATAAATCGGAGATTAAGAGTATAAAGATAATGAAAATATAACTCCTTCAATAACTACATTTAGGACAAAAATTTAGAAACTAGAAAAGGCTAAATAAATATTACAAAATGATATTATGGTTTAAAAGACCCATGCATTATGATCGGTATTATTACGAATCAGGATAGAATATCTTGCATTAGGACAAGGAGATCGCGTTTAATCCAGGGTAATAAAATAGTGGAAGAATATGAGATAAGGTTTATGGAACTGGTAAAATATGTTCCTTATATAGAAACTGACGAACATCAAGCCGAGTGTTCTGTATAGGGATTAAATCCCCGAATCAAGATTATGGTTAGAATGGGGTAACCATTATCAAATACTCAAAGCAATCATAGAACCCATGATGTAGTCAACAGTCATTGGGCAGTGCATCAGCTCATTGTTGTGGAATCTTCAGGTACTATCAATGGAATAAAACTTAAAATTCTATTTTGGAGCTATTGATAGTTTTATTTTATCATATGCATTAAATAGATGCGGGTTGGCAACTTACAAATAAAACGATTTCAGACAGGTAGAAATGTCTTTAGGAGAACTTCAGTTTATAGGTTTAAGTGTTGAGGAATGCAAAGTTAATCTAGGAGTCTGTTCGACTAGGTTGAAGGTGCTAGGACGAATGATCACCATGGGAAATGTCTTAGTTTCTTAACCATTTCCCCAGATCTTATGTTGATTCTTGGATATCACAGCCTTATTTTGCATAATTATAGCAAAAATTCTAATAGAACCCGAGATGTATTACTCCGAGTTATCCTTGATAATTTACCCAACGTATCCAGTGTTACGTAGTATTCAATGAAGTTTAAGATTTTGTATCTCATACAAGCAGAGTTTGAAGTACATTCATATTATTATAAATTGGGCACATTAACATCACTTTAGAGATCAAACTTTTCCTGTAAACATTTGAACGTTAGAATGGAAACTATCATGATTGTCTTTATGCAATTAAAGCATTCCATTCTTCAAGTCACGTTGAAATTTCCGTGTATCTATCTTACTAGCTGATAAAATAACCATTGATGATATGAATTTATGAAGTATATTTTACACCGTTTTCATCGGTTAAATACTTTGATTACTATCCAAGTATATGTGTAAGTGGTCTAAGGAGTAGAGTGAAGGTTTAAATTAAGTATAGCTGAATATTCACTAAAATGGACATTTTGAGATTCAGCCATTATGTCATTATTAAGATAAATAATGGGCCATTTACAACCGTAAGGGTATATTGATGTCCAAAACAAAATAATATGGCAACGTAGCATTTCATGGAAAGGAAAACAATGTGGTTTAGGAAAAATAAATTAGGGACATTATGACACTATATAAGATGATTCATGGAAATTGTTTAGGCATATATAAAGATTAGTTGGCAGAGTTGCTCCAAAGAAGTTAACTCTTGGAGAAAGAAAAAAAAAAAAAAGGTAATGAAAGCATGACTAGAGACCTTATGACAAGACCGTTAGATGCAAAGTAAAATACAACCGCATGAAAGGCTAAGCTAGTTTGAGGTAAATTGATAAATGAAAGAAGACTCTAACTATTCAAGAAATGTTGGGAGAAATCATGAGTAATCAAATTGAGAGTACAAGTATAGTTCACTAAAGGTACACATCAAACGAAGACAAAAGGGATGAAACATATGTTAATATGATAGGAAACCACCCTGTAAGGTAGTAAACACACTTTAAAAAAAAAAAAAACAAACAAGACGATATAGTTACCAAGAGAGTACAGCAGAAAATTTCAAAGTTTGATCTCCATTGTTACCATGATATAATCAATATAGTACCTAGGGAGAATGGGAAAAGAAAGAAATGGAAAACTTCTGATGATGATAATAAATGTTAGTTATCATAACAAACTTAGAATATTGAGATCGACAAAATGGCACCAAAGGTGAGTAAGTGGAAGTTCACAAAGCAACATAAGAAGTCAATGACATCAGGTTAAAAGGTGAACCTATAAAATTGATCAATTGGAGAATAGATTTAAGTGCATAGCAGCATTTATAAAAGTTTTTCCCTCTAACGGGAGAGTCACATTATAAAGTTTTCATTAGGTGACTAACTATATCCATGGATTATGGACATTGTGAAGTACGATAAGGAAATTCTATTCCGTGATGCATTAAAAACCGAAATGATAAGAAGATTATTTTGATATCCACGTTAGTGAATGTATTTATAGGATCTTACCCAAGTCGGGAATAGTAATGACATTTCCAAGAATAATAATTGTATGCATTAAAAGAAGAAAAGAAAACCATGATGACTAGAGGCGAGAAAACAAAGTCAATTTGATAATATGTTCTTTTTCAAATTGAAGTAGACATGGAGTATTGGGAATATCTGGTATAAGGAAATGAAAGGGTGTTTTCTATCAATAGGTATTTTCTTAAGGATATGAGCAACATGACTGATAAGGGTAAAAGCAATGACCTGTAAGGAGTTGTGAACGCTCCTAATTTGTTAAGTGTAGCAAGCGATAAACTGGAAAATGGTTAAAGATAAATATTAAGGGTAATAATTATACACCATTAGAAAAGAAGATACATTTGGTGATGAGATGAGACCTAAGGACTAATAAGAACATGAGTAATGTGAAGAATAAGGAGAGGGTATACCAGTGATGTGTTATGTGTTTGGATGAAATGAGTCAATCAAATAGAAATGAAACAATGGTTTAAGGAATGATGGTTTTGGGACTAGTAATATCCTAGCTAGAGTTAAGACTCTAGATGATGAAACTTGCAAGTAAAGAGACTACATCAAAACTGTAACGTACTAATAATGTGACTATGCATATCTTGTAAATTGTGAATTTCTTATTAAAAGAGGAAATTATATGTTGTCAACAATTGACATCTTGTTGGAAAACATGAAACTCTTAGTAGACCTAGTATAATGCAAAGTGAATAATGCATTTTCAAGTAGTGACAAATTCCTTCTATGAAAATAAACCTCTCACTAAGGGATCTTTAGAGTAGTCAATTAACTCTTCCTGCATCTCCAACATAACCCTAATGATTAGTCTTGCAAAACCCTACTCCTTGACTACTAGATTTTAGGCTGAAGATGAGCTAAAATAACATGATAAAGAAGTTAATGTTATTATTATCTCTTAGGATCTAGATTATAGATCAAAGATAATTAGACTTAAAAGACAAATAAATAACAAGAATTAAAAGATTGGTTGGATCCATTTGTAGTTTTGTGTTTCAGAGTTCTTAATCAACTTTTATCAAGAAATTAGATCATGCTTCGACTAAACAGTAAGTGTTTTGTGCTCTTGTTTCGAATCATTTCGTTTCTATATATGCAATCATAAAGGTTGGAGCATCCCTCCATTTAGATTTAAAGCCTCAACCTGTGACTTTTATAAGGATTAATCGGTTAATAGAGTATAGAAAATAGTGACTACCTCCTTATTTGTATATCCATGTTCGATTATTCTATATGACATTTATAACTGTGAGTAATCTTATCTTGCCTTGGATGGATACTTAAGACTATCATTTTGTACCATGACATGTGAGAATATGTTAAATTGCTTAAACATTGCTGGTACATGGATGCCAATATGAAGAAAGTTTTGCTTAAACATTGTTGGTATAGGGATACTAATATAAATTAGGAATTATGTTGTGGATATAGTATCTATAATTTTCATATCAACGTAAATGATGAGATAGAAATAAAAGAGTGATTGCACTTGACTATTCAGGGTAAAAATGAATTTACAGACCTATTTTAGAATGTGTAGAAATTGTTATATGGGTAGCAATTTGTTTTGAACATATTGATACATATGTTATAATTTGTGGACAAGTGTTTTAAATTGCAGATAATATCGTTACCAAACCGACCGCGTGATGACAAAACTCCAAGAACAATTGAGATGCATTGAGATTCCTTGATAGGGTGTTGACCCTGGTCCTACTAGGAGGGGTGGAAGTGTTGCCCACCGTTTATCCTCCAATACCTGGGGTCATGGGAGAACTGTGTAAGTCAAGCTCCCCTAGACGTGTGATGATGACCGCCGGATGCCTACAAAAATCATGTCGATGTAATCGACACTGCTACCTTCAAGGTCTATGGATGGATCAGTAAAACTGATGCCATGGCATATTCCTGTAGAGGATGGATAGGATGGAAGTGGAAGAGATTAGGAAGGATAGGATGATTCTAGAATAGCTTGGGGATACTGTTGAGGCAAAACGTGACTACTAAATTGGTGAACCAATAAATGATCAAAACATAAATGTTAAAAGTGTTTTCACATATTTAACTATGATACACCAACCTTATATGATTATATTAATCACTAATATAATTAATGATATACGACATAAAATTTAACTTCGGGACGAAGTTTTCTGAAGGAGGGGTGTATGTAACGACCCAACTCGAATTATATGAAACTTAGAAATATTAGCATGCATATGAAACCTGCATATGATAGCTACATATGCATGTATCACGTGTACTGCACTAGTATACATGCCTGCTAGTATGGAAACTAACTAAGTTAGAGTAACGAACTGAATATCGTAATGCATTTATCTCACCGAGATATGATGGAACATCAAGCTAGAGACTGAACGCATGTACCACTCTTATATGAGTATGCGTGGTAGAGTATTATTCAAAATAAATAAATAAATCTTAAAATAATTAAGTAAAGTCAATATCTCCATAAATGACTTGGTCAATAAGTCAATATCCCCATAAATGCCTATAATATCTACATTAATGACTATAATATTTTAATAAATCTAAGATATTTATTAAAATATAATATTTTAAGATATTTTAATAAATCTAAGATATTTATTAAAATATAATATTTCTAAGATATTTTTCAAAGATATTTATTAAAAGATCATATTCTAAATAAATATCAGGAATGGAGTTTGTGTATAAAAAGGGGAAGAGGGGTAAACTTGAGGGGCATGGGTAGTGAGTGGGAACATTGACCCGGATGCTGTTAGAGGAGTTCTAACTGCGTGGTTCATAAGCAGTGAGTTTGAGAGTTCTAACTGAGTTATGGAATGCTCTCGATTATTCTCGGAGTTTTGGGCACGAGGGCCAAAAGACTCGTCTTCTAGATCTGGGGACCGAAGAGATTGACCTCAGATAGGCTGGGAGGAAAACGGCGGTTTGGTAACGGAAGCTGGAGCTATGGCGGATCAAGAACATCTTCAAACACGGTTTCAGGTAAGTACTAATTAGTCAATTGATATATATTCTGTTCAAAAATCCCACTCTGAATTATGTGGTATGAGTTTAGTGAATGTTTGTTAATTTTGAAAATTAAGGGCTTTACACTTAATTTTGAGATTGATGGTTAAATTCTTGAAGTTAAAGTTTAGCGGCTCTTACACTTAATTTAGGATTGATGGTTAAAATTTTGAAGTTAAAGTTTAAGGCTCTACATTGAGCAAAAGGTTAAATTGGAGTATGTTCCCTCCAAAGAACAAGTTGTTGACATATTTACTAAAGCTCTTCCCAGAGAATCATTTGAATATCTCAGACAAAAGCTAGGAGTTGTCTCTGCTCACTTAAATGTTTGATTTCAAAAGATTAAATTCGGTACACAAGTTTCATGATGCATAGTCGCGTATATACGGGAGTTTTTCTCCATACAATCGTGTATGGCTCCTTATGTCATAAAATCAATGGGTTGGCCATCAAAACAGTCTTTGTCATATTGCTGACATATATGGTTTGGCTTTGTTGCTCAGGTGTTGATGGGTACAGACTGCGGTTCTGGTTTACATTTCCTTTCATTTATCTACTTAATGAAGATGCTTTGATGAATTGGTTGTTGAAAATGTTCAGGATGCACAAGTTTAGGGGGAGCATTAGCCTTGCTGGATATAATGCATTATTGGCAGTTTGTTGGTTACTGAAGTATGTTCGATGATCTCTCTCTATTGAGGTCTGTTAAATTCTGAAGATGTTCTATGCTGGATGCAAATATACTTTAAACTTCTAGGGCACAATGAAAGTAAGATGCAAATAGAACATACCAATAGATCAAGGAAGACAAGCCAAAAACACAGATAAATAATGGTGGTGTTATGGCAGTCAGCAGGATGCTTCAACCAGCAAAGTCTTCATTGGGTGGGCCAACCCAATATGTCACACAACCCCAAGACGTCTCATCAAGAATACTCCACCAAGACGTTGCACCAAGAAGCCTTAAACACAGAACCAAGAACGTTGCTCCATCACCATCCAAGAGAGAAGAAAAATGCCTCCACTAAATGTGTGTGTAAAATGAACTCCAAGTCTCTCCAATATATAGGCATCTGTGGGGGTGTGTGACACTTCTCTTATGCATGTGGGATAAAACAGGCCGACCTTGCACATGTGGAATAAATTCAAAATACATGTTATGCTCATCTGATCAAGATGATCTTTAGATCGATCTTACACCTCTCCGAAAGAGGAATCCAATAAAAATATTGGCATCGTCATCTGAGTAGCACAACATGGAGTTTGGACCTAGTTTCCCAAAATTAACATTTGGTCTTGGTTATAATGTCATATCTGTAACTTGATGTAAGGGTCATGTTGAGACCTATTATGTAAAGATTGTCATATTCGGTCATATAGGGACTTTTTCAAATGTGTAAACCCACTTGGTTGGGTGCTTGAGTCAAATATGTAACCCCACTTGGTTGGGTAAGTGATGTATGTATGCGTCCTTGGTGATAGGAAAGATTATAGAGTCTTGTGAATCTGTTTTGAAGCTACAGCATGTGTTCAGGGGGAGTATGGTCCGTATAGTGCAGTGCATATCTCGGCATTCCTGTATCGGTTCGCCCTTTGCTCTTCATGTTAAAGGGGGAGAGTAACTTGGTGTTAGAATAATGCTTATGATTGATGTGTCTATCAGGTATCTACAAGTTGTGGTGATCAAACACCAACATGGTTCCCATCAAATCCAAAGGGGGAGATTGTTGGTATTATGATGTAATATGATGTCCTTGATGGCAACCTACTCGATGAGTTGCCTTTTGATAACAACCTATTTGTTGAAGATGTAGAATTGATGTATCTACAGTTCAATTCAGATGTGACAGAGAAACGAATTCTAGTCAGTGACAGAGGAATGATGAAGGTAAAGTTTCATGATGTATATGCAGGTTTGATGAAGGGAACCCGCATATACCCACAGGTTTGATGAAGGGAACCCGAGTATACATCCAGAATTAGTGTATACGCAGTTTTGGTGAAGACAGGTCGCGTATACACGCGAGTACAAAGAAGCAAAGTCGTGTATGTGTTGGCGCACTAATTTTAACCATACCAAGGGTCTTTACCATGGTGTTAGCCCACAATATTGAGCGCAGTAACGACGATTTGATCTCGTCCAAAAATACCACTGACACTTGTGTGGTTTTTCGGCTCATGGTATTGGCTAAGGCTCAATCTATATAAGGAGGAGAAGATCATAGTGCAAGTGTGTGCATGTGAATGAGAATTGAATGAATACTTCAGTCTGAAGTATATCTGCATGGATTGGGCTATATTCAATAGATAGATCTGATATTTTGATGCACTCATGAATACAATAATGGATCTGGATCTCTAGACCTGAAATGACTATGTATTTGCATGATCTGTTTGAGTTGTTTAGATCTGTGGTCTGGCGCATAATTGCTGAAGTAAACGATATGATCTGAACAAGTTTTTTGCTTTGAAGTGTTATGCAGTCCTGTAATATTTACAGATCTATACGTTGGTTCGTCACAGTGAAAGCGCGTATACCCGCGGGTTCATTTTAGCAAAAGCGCGTATGGAAGTTAGGATTTTTCTGAATATTTCATTATGACTCAAATACAATTATGAAGACCAAACTTAGTTACATTCTTCAACAGAAAGGAAGAATCAAACAATCATAGAAGCTACCCATGCCATGCCCATAGTTCTTATGGGGAGAAGTTGCCAACATTGTCATATAGGTTCAAAATAGGAGCCTGCATCAAGCATTGGACTTCAAGGCACCCGAAGAAGTTTTCACTGGTAAGAAACCTGTTTTTTCTCATTTTAGAATATTTGGATGTCCTGTGTATTTTCATGTGCCTAAAGAGAAAAGAAACAAGTTAGAAGCATCTGGGAAGAAAGGAACATTTGTGGGCTACAGTGAAAATTCAAAGGCATATAGAATCTATGTGCCTAGTCAAAGAGAAGTGGAAATAAGCCATGATGTCACCTTCGATGAAGATTCTGCCCTTGGGAACGCTAGAGATCTCCCTATCCCAAGGAAGGACAATGATGATGTTGCAGGAAAGTAGGATGAATCTCCAACAAATGAACCGACGCCCGATGTTGAAGGCGATGGATCCCATTGATCCACCTCCTAGTGATCCCTTTACCTCAAGGAAAAAACCTTTATGGCTCAAAGACACTCTCGAAGATGTTGAAAGACATAGTGCTCCAAGAGGGACATTTCACGAAAGAAAGAAGTCGAACAGGTATCAAGGGTACTTAGCTGCTATTAGTACTATTGTTCAATCTGAGCCATGTACGTTCGAAGACGCTGTGAAACACCAAGTATGGAAGGATGCAATGAATGAGGAGTACGAATCAATCATGAAAAATGATGTATGGGATGTGATTCCTAGACCCAAGGACAAGTCCATTGTCACTTGTAAATGGATTTACAAAATCAAACATGGCGCTAATGGGAGTGCTAAAAAATACAAGGCCAGGTTCATTGCTCGAGCCTTCTCTGAAAAGGAACGAGTGGACTATGACGAAATATTTGCACCAACTGCCCGATATACCACTATCTAATTTATTAATGCTCTCGTTGCCTCTCAAGGTTGGAGCCTAAACCAAATGGACGTTAAAGCTGCTTTCTTGCATGGCTCACTTAAGGAGGAAGTCTATATACTATGTCATAAGTTAATGTCATAAGTTATTAACCACTTCTACAACTAATATATAGTTAATTTAGATCATTAAAATTAATTATGAACAAATTTATTTAACGTTGGGACTCTTAACAACATATTAAGTGTCACCATTATAACACACCAACATGAAATACCTCTTATTTTAATGTGTAGTATAACTCGATAGATTGTAACTTGTAGGTCTTTTATTCATGACTAGAGAAGGATAACCATGAGACAAAAGATATGAGTAAAATGCATTATTTCATTAATCAAGGAGCCATCCAATACATCAACATGGTTTTCTTTTATATACCATGTCATAAGTTATTAACCACTTCTACAACTAATCTATGATTCTATAGTAAATGTGGGTCATTAACATTAATTATGACCCAATTTATTTAACATTAGGACTCTTAACAAACATATCAAGTATTACCACTATAACACACCCACATGAAATACCTCTTATTTTAATGTCTGTATTATAACTTCATAAATAAACGAATGTTGCTGAAATCAGCATCGTGATAAAATTGGCAAGGGACCAGAAAATAAAATTCAAGAAAATATAAGTAAAAATCCGCAAATATCAGCAAAATACAAAAAATCAAATGAAGTGGCTTAAAGCGATTTTTTGGATTTTTTGTGATCTTTTCGCAATTTGCATGAATTTATTATGATTTATCCCTATTTTATCCCAATTTTTACAATTTTCCCCGGTTTTTTGGACTTAAGTCCACAATTTTTTTGCCAATAAATTTGATGCCCTTATAAACTTTCGATGTGTCAATTGTTTTCGAGATGTTTGCAACACTGATATAAACCATTGACCTCGATAATTAAACCCTTCTCTTTAAAAATACCAAAACATTCACCCTATAAATAACACAAAAATATAGAGAGAACCATTAAGACAGGGCAACACCATCAAATACTCCTGGAAGGCATCACTTCACAAGCCATGTTTGCTACAAAACAATGCATCCAACATATCACCCCAATATAAACATACTCATGTCTATTTAAATCATTTTAATTACGTAGTAGGCCTATTTATTTGTTAAATACAATGTAATTCTAGAACTTGGTCATTTCTTTGGATTTATAATTAGAAGAATAAATATATTTTTCATTTATTGTACAGGAACACTTTTCATCTTCACATGATTATGTGAAGATATGCCCATATCAAATTTAGTGTACGAAACAAGAAAGATGAGCTTAATTAATCACTCTTCTTGTCATGCAAGTAATTTTGAGATTTATAAGCTCTTGCATAAATTAAGTATTTTTTTCTTTTCCTTCATTAATAAAAGTTTCAGCACATATCGGTATCAACCCTTCGATCTGCAGTGTCTACTTTCTTGAATCTTCCATACGTTTATTTTATTTATACAGATATAAGTTTCAATTGTTAAATCAGAAGTTTGTAGATTCAGCTGGTTTTAAGTTCTATTGAGTGCAGATCTGTTGTCATGTGCTGAAATTCTAAAAGTGGCAAAGCAACTTAAAAAGAAAAAGGAAGAGCAATAGAAAGAGAAGAAAAAAGGCTCTAAAGAGAAAAGAGTCAAGGACAGGAACTAAGAAGCAGCAAGTACAGAAGCCTTCAAACAAGAATTCTATCATCCTACAGCTCTCACAACATCCAAGGCCGAGCACAGGATGGACAGTATGGAATCTCTCTGCCATAGTCTCTTGTTGACATGAGTATGTCTTTCCCTTTTTATTTCTGACACCGGTAGTTGTGCTACTCAAGTGGAAGTCTAATTGCTGACTTAGAAAATTATCTTGAAAATGAGGTATACCGACAATCTTTTCTGCATTTGCATTTTTACTTCTGCATAAAATACTTAAGATGACTGATGGCAAATTATATAATCCCTCCCAACAATAATCTAAAAGGTTATACAGAAAAATACATGGCTGTTTCATATTAAAGTGTAATTAGGTGAATTAAGAGATTCACATGTACTGTTTGAAGACTTGTAATCTGCAGTAACTATTTATTTAATTATGAATCACTATAAATCATTTCTTACCTTTGCATGATAAGCTGCAGCCTTCACACCAGACTTGCTAAGAAATTTTGCTATCATTACTGTCTCTTTTCTTGTGGGTGTGTATATGATACTTGGACCCGATCCTAGTATAGGGTGTTCCTTACCCGATACAGTTTCAAAAGACCCACTTTCTGGTTCTAAATGGTGGTCTTCTTTGAAAACAGATCCCTCAAATTCACCAAATGCCACTGAAAAGTTCAAAAAAAAGCCAGAAAATTATTTCTGTAAATTCATAGCATATTACCTTTTCAAAACTAGAGGATAACAAAAAACTATAAACAGCAGCCAAGATACAAAAGTCATTGAAAATAGTAAATTAACAGCAGAAGAGCTAAAATTAAAAATTATACTTTATGTCCCCAGGAAAAGGGAAATTGATGCAGGTTTCTGAAACTTTACAGATTTCAGAAAAAACACCTATAAATTTTGATGTGGAAAAAATACGTATAGATGCAAATACATATTACATTGAATGAATATTAAGAATGTTTATAGAGTTTTATTTTCAAGGAAAATACCCGTAATTTTATTCATCGTGAAACAATGGAACAAAATTACATTCTTCATATGCTAAAAAGCATTCTGAAATCTACACCTCGCAGCTTATGAGCAAAAAAGGAAAACAGAAGAAAAGATACATATGTAACATTGAAGTTAAGTGTGATAATAAATTATAATCACTTAACTTCTCTTTCTTGGTTTTCTTTTTCTGCTCTTTTGGGCATCCCCCTGAATTTTGACCAACTGGAACCATTGCTAGTTCGTAATCAGTTGTCTTCACAGGGGATTCTTTGATTGAGCCTGAACTCTCAGAAACATGGGATCTCTTTGTACCCCCCATCCCAATTTCTGCAAGTGCCCCATTTTCCAGCTTTCTGATGCATGGATCTCCTGAGGTTCAATGTCATTCTGCATGTGGGATACAAAGATATGATGTGTTTGTGCATCTACTTTAGCATGGTTTGTTTGGTTCTACATGGTTTCTTCTTCTTCTTCTTCTTAGAGGTGAAGATCGGAGGCCTGCCATCCTTTTGGTTTATAGGCCTGCCTCTTTTTCTTTCTTGGAATCCATTTTTCTTGTGGACATGTGTTCTACAGATGGCCTATTTGAAAGAATGCATGACATCTGAATTGTTGAAAAATGTGTAACTAGGTTCAGTCTTTATAAATATGAAATGTACTTTTGATTCTTGTATTATGTAAAATGAAATAATAATTATTGCTATTTCTAGAGCATGGGTTTCATGCTCAAGGTCTTTTATTTTTAGAGGTCAAACACCATTGAGTGCTTCTTGGGTTTGTCCTAGGTCAAGAAGTCAAAAGAGTCATTGTCATAAGTTGAAGACCCCATCGGGCACATTGTAACTTGTAAATAAAATTATTTTTGTCAATAAAAGTGTCAAAATACCCTTCAACACCGAGCCAGCATGGCAACTAAGAAGTCGGCCTATTTTGAGGAGCCACGTCCACCTTGAGAAGCCTATATAAAGGAGGGAACTCGACCTCCTTGAGACACATTCATCAATTACTCATTCAAGCGAAGCAGAAGAGTAAGAAGGCTAGCGAAGAAATAAGATGACGAAGAAAGATTGTTTCTGAGCTAATTCTCTCTCACACGTGCGAAGAAGGAAAGTTAGGGTTTGTTGCTTCAAGGTCGAAATTCTCTATCTGTTGGAAGAGGATCAATGTTGCTAGAAGAAGGACCTAATAGGTCACTTACTAGCCCTAGACAAGGAAGCAAGGCAAGCGAAGTTGTTGGGAGGCCTTGGAAGGCTAATTTCGCTCACATGTGTGGATGCAATAACAATTGCAGGGGGCCGAAAATTTCAGACCTGCAATAGAGGCCGAAATTCTGAAGCTGGGAGCTGAAGTTGTGTTGTTAGAAGAGATTTTACTAGGTTTGACTTGGATAAAGGAAGCACATCATTAGGAAAGGTTAGACTTGGTCTTGGAGGGTAATGGTCTTGGTCTAGAGGTCTTGGAATTCGCCAATTGAAGAATCTATAAGAAGAGAAAATATTTTGTGTGTTTTCCTCTCAAGTGGAGAGGTTTTGGCCCTCGCTTGCATCCTACATTATGTGTTATGGTGTGTTGACCACTGGAGTGGCACCTAATGACTATATAAAGACTCCAGGCCCAAGGATGAACCAAAGGACACTTGTACCATCAGAAATCATCAAGTCACCAGAATTTTTAAACTCTTCTTCTTCTTCTTATCATTTTTTGTTGCACCCAGATTCCATACTCCTGCAGGGGATTGTATGATGCTATAATGATGAGTTTTGAGTCTGTAACAGGCCTAGGTAACTTCGTACCTTGCCAACAAGTGAGAATTACTCTGAGAGGTTTTTTTTTCACTTGGTTAATTATCATCTCCCTACCAGGACTCAATAATTAATTGTGCTTTTTCCTCCAAATATACCCCAAAGTCGGAGTACGGTTTGATGGTGAGGCCTTGGGTGAGTCCTACTGTCTAGAGTCGATGTATATTACCATACTAGATCACACAAAAAAATTTGTGGAATTTAGTTTGGTCTAGGTAGTCATTTTTTTATTTTTTAGATTTTTCGCAGGGCGGAAATCGTAATAAAAATTGTATATGTAATGTAATAAGTGATGTCTAGAGCCCTGGATGCGGGTGACACGCCTGAGTCCTGACACGAGTGAACATCAAATCTCAACTCATACGGACTGTGGAAATCTCCAATGCAATTCCTCCCCTGCAGTGGATCCAATTACCGTTAACTCCTCGCACGCTCCTCGCAGAACCAGAGATAACGCAGAACAGACAGGCATTGTGTCACCTGACCCTGATCATCACCTCGCCCATACCACCATTAATGTCCATGATGTATAATCAGCATTGCAGCCACGCCTACCCCCTTGCACCTGCTCATCTGCTTGAGCTCCACACGCAGTTTCGTGCGAAGAGCACTCATTGCCATCCTTACGGACTTCATCCTCATACCTATATAACACCCAGACGTTTGCCCCTTTTCTCACTCATTTGTTCTCCTTTGCATTTCGCTCTCCTCCTTCTGATCTAGATTCTCACTAATTCCAATCAGCTGCGAAGTCTCAGTCCCAGAGTGGAGCTAGGCAGACTCCCTCTGCTTGCTGCTCTGCTTTCTGCGCACCTGCCCCCCAGCCTCTGCAGCGTCTTCAGCCCTAGTGTCACTCTTGCCTCCCCTCCCAGGTGCGCAATGGCCCCTAGACTTCGCCAATGCACTATTCGCAGTGGTCAGAGAGGGGCCCTCCCAGGTCGTTACCATCGCAGCGAAGATAACCGCCTTGAATCAACTGAAGGATCCTCGTCCAGCACCCCTGCTAGCCATCAATCCGCTCCCGAGCAGCGAGAAGAATCCTCCAGGCAATCAGTGCAAAGGGGAAGTCGAGGAGCGAGGAGGTCCACCTCCTCTCCCAGAGCAACCTTTCTGCATTGCACGCCGGCTCCCTTGAACAATCCTGCGCAGGTTGATGAGGATATTATGTATGGATCGTGGACTCTGACGGCGTTTGGACGAAGGTTCCTAAAGGAGTAGACCCGGGCTCCCCCATCCTCTACGCTCCTGCAAGTCTCCCCAAGCGAACTGTTGCCGACGTGGAAGCAGCTGTGGAAGCTGCTGTTGTGCAGGCTCCAATCTGTCCCATCGAAGAGGAGAATCCCAATTGCAATGATGATGATGATGAATAACGTTTGTACAGCTGCTCAGGTTTGCTATGTTTTTTGTCATATGTGCCCGTAGGGCTTTTCTGTTATTTTCTACTCTCTAGCTCTTAAATGCATCAGCGCTACTACGCACAATGTAAGGCTCGTTTTCAAGTTTTTTCTGGGTCGGCTTCCTCCCCCGCGGCAGCCCAGAAACAGCGTTACAACGACAGGATTGGTTAACCACAACTAACCAACCCTGCCTGTAGCATATGTAATATTATGTTCTCGAAATTAATAGATTAGCACAACTTACCAAAAAAAAATAAGTGATGTCTAAAGAAGTTGTATTGGGTATGAGTAATAAAATTTACACCTCTCACCCTCAACTTTCTACTATGACACACTTTGAGGGGTCAAAAATGTGTTTAGGACCCCCAAAACCCACTTTTCCTAAGTTTAGTGGACAATGTTGGAAAAAATTAGGCTAGAAATAAATTAAATAGAGAGAAATAAATTATTCCATGGGACAGAATGACATGGAAATGACTTGGAAATTATCCTAAGTCAAAGAGTTGATTCAAGGGACATGTGGACGATGACTAAGCACCTTACATCATAAATACACAAATATCTCATAAAATCGAATTTCCTGGAGTTAATGCAGCAGTTGCACATGTGGAAAATCGAATTATTTGAAGGAGCTCATGCACTAAAGGAATATATGATGGAATATTTGGATTGGGGATTTCATGGGGACTCTCTCACTGTTAGCTCCAGTGCTTCTACAGTTAGCACTTCAATTGGAGGATTACGAGTTTCTCTTGGAGGAGATCACGCAGCTCTTGGGATCTATGCTGAAGTTCTTTGGGATCATCATCTGAGGTGGCAACACTTGGTTCGAGTTTGGATTGTTTGACTGGAATTATCTCCTTGCTTTGCTTCACTCATGGATGCGTTTACTATGCCATATAGAGAATTTGATTTTCCTTGAGTGCCACATATGGAATTCAATTTGCCTTCGTGTCTTCTCATCTCCACTTGGAACTCGACTTGCTCTTTCTTGGGATTTTCTCCCAGGTCAGTTCTCACATGCATTATTCCTTGGGATTTGCTCCCAAATCTCTATATAATAGAGCCATGGGCTCTCATATTGTATCATGTAATAAGAGCTATTGGGCTTGAGGACATGTTGTTGGATTGTACACGCATTCGCAATATAATACAAGACTTTGGGGTTACTTGTGAGTTGTTCTTCTCTTTGTGTATGGTAAATTCTTGACGTATTTGTTATTATATTTCTATTTACTTCCTCATGCTATTATTTCCTTCATGCTTTTCAAGTTATGTTGATATGTAGCTATCTCATATTAGCATAAGAATTGTTTATTTGCTCTAGGAAGAGAAATATTTTAGTTGATGTCAAATATATCTCTAAAATTCTCTCCATTGCATTTATTTAATTTCATGTGGATCTAATTGGTTTTGGTGAAGTTTTGTAGAAGAATTCTTCTTTGGTCAAGCTTCAAGCGTGAGGGGAAGTTCTCAGAGGAAACAACCCACTCGTGAAATACACAAGGAGAACTCGCATGTGTTAAATTCCAAAGTCTCATCAATTTCGATTTGTCTTGCAAGAGTTCCTTTTAGTTTTAGGCTTTTATTTATTGCATCAAAATCAAATTAAAAATTTATTATTCAAGTATTACGCTTCATTTATTTATTAATCTAAGTTGTCATTGATGGCAATAGGTTGATGAAGGAAAAGCCAGACTATGACCCTTGATAGATAAGCCTAACAATGAAGATGACCTTGGAGACAGAATTTTACTTACTACACATAAATATTCAAGAACAGTTATAAAGGAAAATAAATTTTGCTACCTTGAAGGTAGAATTTCACTATGACACCTACACTACCTTTTAGAGCATATTTTGAGCTTTCTAACAAGCTCTCACTTGGTTGGAAACTCCAAGCGATTGATGAGATATGAATTTTTTAAAATCAAGAAAAATTAATTTTAGCAGTGAGCCGACCTATCCTTATCCTTCATATTGGCCTACCTCCAAAAGACATGTCCCTTCATTTTAAAATCAAATTGTATAAATATAACGTCAAAACTACATTTCTTATCATCGATTGGGTGAAGCAATTGAGAGCGAAGACAGAAGAGATTAGAGATATATAAAAGTTCACAACTCGTGAACTGGGAAGCACCGAGAAGTTTTTGAAATACTTGTCTGGGTTAAAATCCGTTTCGATACAACTATACAGCTCGGATTTGTAGCTGTCTCAGGCCGGTGATAAGAAGTATGACAAAGGTATAACCTACCACAGTTATCGGATTTGACTCAGCTCGGATTGAAGGTCAATTAGCTTGGTTTAGAGGACAGTTACACAGTCAGCTTGGATCACTTGTCACAAACCTGTTGCAGCGTTAGGAGCTCGGATCAGAACCTACAAACTTCGGATTAGTAGACCTCAAGCTCGATACTATTGCAGATATACAAAGCCTCGGATCTGTGTATTCTTATTGTAAAACAGTGGCTCGATACTCATTACAGCAGCTCAGAATTATCTTTGTGGTGGCTCAACTTCTTCAATTTGTTGTAACTTGCAATCACCTTGAATCCGAACAAAGTACTGTGAACAGCTGGTGGAGGGTTGTACAAGTTAAGAATGTGAAAGATCTTGAACAGTGAGTCTTGGGGCATATTTGGACAGTGAAGGCATCAACAGTTCTTTGAAGACAGTCCTAGAGGCTGGTGTAGACATTCCCGAAGTAGAACATTTGAAGATCCTTGAAGCAGAAGTAACTTGAAGAGAGTTGTTTGGAAGACCTGGTGCAAAACTTGAGTAGATTATTGAAGACACCTTTGAGGAACTATTGAAGTCATCTAAAGATACTTGTAGAACCTGATCTTGAGACACCATTGGAAACCATGATGCGTTGATATCATCATAAGGTGACTTGGAGGATTTGGCTGGGTATCATAGATCTTGTTGAAGACACTTATGTAAGTACATCTCACATTTTCTCTCTAAAGATTTATGAAGGATTAGTTTCCTTGGAGTAGGAGCTCCTAAACACAAGGTTGGTGCCTTGAGAAGATAGGGTCGAAGCCCTAGAGGTCTAAGCCTCATCAAAGTCCAAGTTGGTGCTTGGCAAACAAGTTGGTGTCTGTTTCATTGAAAGGGTCGGTGTCCTTCTCTCATCTATTGTATACTATTATTAAAAAAGGGATTGAAGTTCTCTTTAATCCTTAATATCATTATTACATATATCTCTTTGTTTTTAATTGTGAAGAATCTAAACTGACAATAATTAACAATTGAAAAGAAATACTGATTCACCCCCCTCTCAGTATTTCCAACATTATTTATATCTTGCTATTTCAAAGATCTAAACCATGGTTAGTCAAATAGGAGAGTTTACTCATACCCTTTGGCTTAGCCTTTTGTAGATTATTTTGTAACATTTTGTGATTTATTGAGCTAATACTTCTTGTGGTTTGTAGCCCATCTCTAACTTGTTTTCTTGCAACTACTTGCGGGATTCATCTCCAAAACTACTTACAAGTTTGCCTGCAAGACCTTGGGGCTCAAATTCCGAGACTATTTCCAACTCTAGGCCAAGTTCCTCTTAGGGCAAGGTCGTGTTCATCTTGGGCCTCTCTCTCTCTCTCTCTCTCTCTCTCTCTCTCTCTCTCTCGTGGGCATTATGTTAAAATTTGATGACTAAAAAGTTTCCTGCAATCCCAAACCGGTTTTAATTTCACCTTATCACTCCCATTCAGTGAAATGCCCTTTCCCATAAACTTACATTCAACATATAGAATTCTGGAAATGAAATTTTCAGATTAAAACACATGGGACTGTCAACACATGCTGAAAATAAATATGGACATAAACAGACTAGCAACACATAAAAAATACACAGATTTTTGGTCAACTTAGACCCAGGCAAAACTCCTTCAATCTTCTCCGGGGAAAACCTATTAGAGAACTCTTCAAATTTATTTCTTTCAAGTTCAGGAAAAATACATTTGCAGACAAAACAAAACAGCAAGATACAACTTATCTCTTCAGCCCAAAACTCCTTCAAAACCGTGCCGACTTTGTCTCGATTTTCGTGCCCAATTGAAGCTGAAACAGTATTGTACAGATCCGGATTGTACTGTATGGATTTCATACGTATTGTACGGATTTTCGTACCGTTGTACGGACTGTATAGATTTTTTTTGCTCAAAAACAGCCCTTGAACTGCATGCTGCTCACACAGCATTAAATCTTGTTTGAACTGTACCTTTTGTTGTCTTCTATGCCTTGATTTCCGTGCCCAGCTTTGCCCAAAAATCACTCCTTCAACTTGTTGCAACAAATTTCTCTTTCAGAACTTTTCTCTAGCTCTCAGCCTCCTTTCTCCAATCTGCTCATGAAGAATGAATGAATGCAATCTCTCTTTTCTTTTCCCTTGTTTGTTTCCCTAAATGACTTTTGGGCAACTCTAAGATCCAATGGCTCAAATTCATTTAGATAAAGGGATGAGAATAAATGTCCATTTAATTCTCACTTTCTATTTTTTAACTCACCTATTAAATAAAGTACCCACGTTGTACTTTATGTCTAAAGTCGCTTTTCACTTTATAATTTAATACTGACTTTACCACTTATAAAGTCACTTTCACTTTATAATTTAATATTGATTTTACCACTTATAAAGTTACTTTCACTTTACAATTTAATATTGACTTTACCACTTATAAAGTCACTTTCACTTTATAAAGTCACACTTAGGAAAAGAATTATTTTTGACACTTTTCCCTAGGTAGAGACTAACCCATGGGAAACCACTTGTCCAAGGTACATCAAAAATCAACACTCCCTCTTACCGAGGAAAGTTTTTCTCACCACACCCATCTTGTCCCTGAAATAGACATGCTTGCCTCTTGGCAAGGACTTCGTGAGAACATCAGCCACCTGCTCATTACCAAATCAGAATCAGGCTGGAAGACATACCAAAAACGGTGTTCCAAACACACGAAGGTCACTACGAGTTTAAATTAATGCCCTTTGGGTTAACAAATGCACCAGCTACATTGCTACTATGAACGAATTATTTCGTCCATATCTTTGGAAATCTGTACTAGTATTTTTTGATGATATTTTAATTTACAGTAAAGATTGGAAAGAGCACTTGCAGCATTTGGATAAAGTTCTTACGCTATTGGAAGAACATTAGTTCTATGCTAAGAAATCCAAATGCACCTTTGGAAAAGAAGAGGTAGAATAACTTGGACACATAATATCCCATGAAGGGGTAAAAGTGGACCCTTCTAAAATTAAGGCTATAAAGGAATGGAATAAACCAGTTAATATATCCAAGCTAAGAGGGTTCTTAGGATTAACATGATACTACCAAAGATTTATTAAAAACTATGCACACAGAACTGCACCTCTTACAAATCTTTTAAAGAAAAATTCATTTCAATGGAATGAAGAAGCAGGAAGGTGTTTTGAAGAATTGAAGGAAGTAATGTCTAATGCACCGGTATTGGCAACTCCCAATTTCTCTAAACCATTTATCATCGAATGTGATGCGTCTGGATTCAGTATAGGTGCAGTATTAATGCAAGAAGGGCATCCTATAGCTTTTGAAAGTAGGAAGCTCAATAAACGAGAGCGTCTTAAATCCACATAAAACAAGGAAATGCTCGCAATTATGCACGGATTGGCCAAGTGGAGACAATATCTGTTAGGGAGTAAGTTCTCCATCCGAATGGATCATAACAGTCTTCAGCACCTCCTCCAACAAAAAACACTTTCTGAAGAACAACAAAAGTGGATTGATAAAATTGTCGCCTTCGACATGGAGATATTACATAAAAAGAGAAAAGACAATGTAGTAGTAGATGCCCTGTCTAGGAAGGACAAAGAACCAACACTACTTGCAGCCTCGGTTTCAAGTACGCCAAAGATCCAAAAATGTCGGCTATAATCAATAATCTCCCAGGGAACTCAAAATTTGAATGGAAGAATGATATCTTATGGTACAAAGGAAGAATTTATCTAAACTCAAATTCCAAGTTTATATCAAAGGAAGAATTTATCTAAACTCAAATTCCAAGTTTATATCAAAAATACTCAAGGAATCACATGATTCCCTGTCATCCGGGCATGTAGGATATTTTCAAACTTACTACAATGCACGTCAATCATTCTTTTGGAAGGGTATGAGTCATGATATTCAAAAATATGTAGCAGAATGTGACAAATGTCAAAGAAATAAAAGTGAAAATATTATGACACCTGGGTTACTTCATCCCTTAAACATCCCAAATCATAAATGGGAAGAAATATCAATGGATTTTATTGAAGGGTTACCTATATCTAATGGAAAGGATAAGATCTTCGTAGTAGTCGACAGACTCACTAAATATGCTCACTTTATTGCTATAAAGAAAAAAAAAACAAACTCGCAAAGCAAAGCAAAACAGACTATTACCCGATCTTCTAACCTGTCTCAACTCAACGATGTTCTGCAGGGTCTCCCATATAATGCTTCAAATGGAGGCATCCCAATTGAACTATGATAGCTATTGTTGTATGCAAATTCTACTAAGGGTAAGTACTTTTCCCAGTGCGATTGATGGTCCATAACATACATCCTTAGCATATCTTCTAGTACTTGATTTACCCTTTCTGTTTGTCCGTCAGTCTCAGGATGATAAGCTGTGCTCAACTTTAACTGAGTCCCTAAGGCTGATTGCATACAAGTCCAGAACTTCGATGTGAATCGAAGATCTCTATCTGATATGATTTTCTTAGGTACTCCATGAAATCTAATAATTTCATTTATGAATACCAGGGCTACATCAGCAACTTCATAAGTATCTCTTACCGGGATAAAATGGGCACTTTTAGTTAATTTATCTACCACAACCAAAATGGCGTTATGCTTTTGTTGTGTAAGGGGCAACCCAACGATGAAATCCATAGAAATTATTTCCCACTTGGTCATAGGGATGTCATGAGGTTGTAGGAGACCTGCTGGGTAACAATGATCAGCTTTTACCTGCTGACATTCAAGACACTTAGCGACAAATTGGACAATGTCGTTTTTCATGCCTGACCAGAAGAAGAGTCTCTTAGTGTCAGCATACATCTTTACACCAGGATGTGCACAATACACTGCTCTGTGGGCTTCCTTCAGGATGGTGTTTCGGAGATCTCCACTATCTAGAATATACATCCTTCCATGAAATTGTAAAATTCCATCTTCTTCTAGATCATATCCTTCGAACTTAGGTTCCTTTGAATGGTTGCTATCAAGCCCCGACCTTACTTTTAAGTACCAACTATCTCTTACGAGATGTTCAAGTACTTGATCTCTTAAGTCCAGCTTGACAGGTATGAGGGAAAAAATTCGAGGTCTTCTACTTAAGGCATCTGCTACTACATTCTCCTTCTCTTTTATATATGAAATCACAAAATCATATTCACTTAAGAATTCATTCCATCGTCTTTGTCTAGCATTTAAGTCTCTCTGGGTGAACAAATACTGTAAACTTTGGTGGTCACTTTTACACACAAAGTTTCTTCCTACCAAGTAGTGTCTCCATATCTTTAAAGCTAAAACCACTGCGGCTAACTCTAAATCATGTGTAGCATAAAGTTCTTCATGGAGTTTTAATTTCCTTGAAGCGTATGCTATTACGCCTCCTTCTTGCATTAATACTGCACCTAACTCCTGTTAAGATGCGTCAGTACACACAGTGGAATCTTTATCCATATCAGGTACTCGCAAAATGGGTGCACTAGTCAATAATCTTTTAAGTTCGGAAAAAGCTTTATCACATTCCTCAGTCCATTCATACCTAACACCTTTGCGCTGGAGGGTTGTGATCGACTTTGCAATTTTGAAGAAACCCTCCACAAACCTTTGATAGTAACCTGCTAAACCCATAAAACTACGCACTTCATGTGCATTCTTAGGTATCGGCCACTCCCTGATTGAGTTTACCTTTTCAGGATCTACAGAGATCCCTTCACCAGATATGATATGACCTAAGTAACGAATTTCATTTTGAAAGAAGGCGCATTTGAATAATTTTCCATATAACTTGTGTTCTCTGAGGCAAGATAATATTATCCGAAGATGCTCTTCGTGCTCCTCCTCATTCTTATAGTAAATGAGAATGTCGTCCAAGAATACTTGCAAAAATTGATCGAGATATTTGCGGAGAACGCTATTCATAAGGTTCATGAATATCGCAGGTGCATTGGTCAACCCAAATGGTACCACAATGAATTCTTAATGCCCGAAACGAGTTCGGAATGAAGTCTTAGAAACATCACTTTCGTTAATCCTTAGTTGATGATAACCTGATCGCAGATCGATCTTTGAAAACACTGCAGCTCCTTTCATTTGATCAAAAAGGTCGTCAATGCGAGGCATTGGATACCTATTCTTTACCATGGCCCGATTTAAATCTCCATAGTCCACACACAATCGTAATGAACCATCTTTCTTCTTTACAAAGATTACAGGAGCGCCCCAAGGTGAAACACTGGGTCGAATGTGTCCTCTATCTAACAGTTCTTTCAGCTGTATTTGTAATTCTTGAAGTTCAGGGACAGTCATTCTGTAAGGTGTTTTAGATATTGGTTCCGTACCAGGTTTCAATTCTATCGAGAGGTCTAGCTCTCTTTTAGGAGGCAGTCCTGGTAATTCCTTTGGAAAAACATCCGAAAATTCTGACAGAATCGGATACTGTTCTAAGGATGGTCCTTTCTCCTTACTTACTTCTTGAACTGCATACACCTGGCAGCCTTTCCTTAGGCACCGTTTCATTTGCATAGTTGAGATGAAGTGTAAGGATACTTTCCTCTTAATACCTTGGATTTGTATTGTCTCCCCCTCATCATTCGTGCAAAGTATTGTTTTCCCGAAACAGTCTACCCATGCATGATGCGACTCTAACCAATCCATTCCTATCACTAGGTCGTAAGTTCCTAGGGCTGTGACATAAACTTTTAGTTTGGTCGAACAGACTCCTAGATCAACTTTGCAATCCTCAACACTTAATTCTACTGGTTGAAGTTCTCTCAAAGCCATTTCTACCTGTCTGAAATCGTTTTGCTTACAAGCTGCCAACCCACATTTACTTAATGTATATGATGAAATAAAACTATCGGTAGCGCCAGTGTCAAATAAAATTTTTAGTTTTATCCCATTTATTGTACCTGAAGACTCCACTACAGTGGATTGATGTGCTGCTTGGTTGTTGTTGACGACGGCATGGATTCTATGATTGCCTTGGGTATCTGATAATGGTCCTTTTCTTGCTCTCTGTGAGTTCTCCGAACAATCACGCTATAAATGAGGTCCTCCACACCCCCAATAATCGACCTGGGTTGGCCCCCTTGACTTTGACTGTGAATTTCTAGACCAGGATCTTTGTCCCCTGGTGCTACTTCCTCTCCCATTCCTTCCCTGATTACCAGTCCCTCAAGATTTCCAAGGACTGATGTTTAAGGATTCGGAAGCTATCGTATTAATGGTCATGGGAGCTCCTGCTCCTACTCCTCTTGGAGTAAACCTGTTACCATAAGGAGGTGGTCTCGAGCTATTTCCTCGAAAGAATTTTCGGGGAGTCTTTCCTGTAAATCCCTGCTGTGTTGGTTCAGCTGAACTGAAATCCCTTTTAATTCTTAGATGTTCTTTTGCATATCGTGCACATTCAACCGCCTCTGCTACTGCTGATGGCTTCCACATTCTTACCATGGCCATGATTCGAGAATTTAACCCATATATGAAACGCTCGGATTGGCATTCATCCGTGTCTAGATAAGGAACATATTTCACAAGCTCCATAAACTTTATCTCGTATTCTTCCACGGTCTTATTACCCTGGATTAGAGTATGGAAGTTTCCTGCTTGCTACTCTTGAAAGAAAGGTGGTAAGTATTTTGCACGGAATTGGTCTACAAACAACTCCCAAAGAACGATGTCCGATGTGATATGTAGTTGTTTTTCTAGATTTCCCCACCAAATCAGAGCATTCCCCCTGAGTTGGAATATGGCGATCTTTGTTTTAGAGGTAGAGGAATATTCTTTTAGTGCAAAGCATCTTATCACCCCTTTTAACCATGCTTCGACATGTTCTCCAGCTTTTCCTCCTGAGAATTCCGGGAGTTTAATCTTTTGCAGTTCTCGGGAAATATCTTCTCTTTGTGGCTTATAATCATAATCTTTAGGCTTTTCTGAATATCTTTCCTCTAGATGAGGTCATTCTTCTTTGCTACAGGTCGGTTGCGACCTTTTTAATGTTTCCAAAATGGCTTCTAAGGAGCACATTACAGTAGTTAGATCGGGTGCTGGAGCAACTGGTGCTGATACCGATCTAGGTGGTGGCGATGGAGATGGTGTTGGCGACGATGATGGTGGAGGTGTTAGAGATGGCGATGCATCTTACTAGCGTTTCCGCTTTTGGTACATTCTTACCATTGTGACTTTTCCTGAAATACATAATAAATTTATGAGACTTGGGTAAAATTTGTTTATTTATTTATTTATTTATTTATTTATTATTATTTTATTTTTTATTTTTATTATTATTTTTTTTTAATTTTTTTTACTGACTGACTACATATAATTTTCGTAAAATTGAGCTTGCATACAGGTATAGTTCTTTTGCTATTTTACCTGCAGAGAGGTCTTACTAGTACCGAGATCAAGGAGGGTGGCCACGCGACCTCCTTGTCCTATGCAGGTTATTCTATGCGTAGAAATTCTAGAGTAAAATGCAAGGTTTCCGATAGATAATGATGTATTTCATACTATTTCCTAAGTGAATCTGATCCTAAATATGGTTATAGAGGGGTTGTTTGACCTTAATTCACTTACTACTGGGTGTAAACTAACAATAGGGAAACATACTCTCTAAAGCAATTTATTAATGAATCATAAAAGATTGTCTCTTCATGTTTATTCGATACTATTAAATGTTAAAATATTAGTCTGTCAAAAAAAAATTATAATCAAGAAATCACATTATTACCTTGCTACTAAATTTAACTAAAATGTAAGAACCCCTTAGTAGGTCCAAATCTACCTAACAGAACCCGTCATAATAACACTTTTAATATATAATTATAATATCATAATACATATATTTTATTTTAATTCAGTTTATAATAATATATTTAATATTATTACTTTTATTTACTATTTTCTTGTAATTGTTACCGAACGCTTATTTGATTGTTAAGTATTGATTTAGACGACGCTATTTTAAACGAAGCTATGGTTTACATCTTGTAACATCATTGTTCATATGACATTGCTATGAACACGTGACACTATTTTAACACCCCCAAAAGTATGTGTTTAACAAATATTGGTATTTAAAACCACTCTATGTAAATACTACATATCTCTCAAATTAATGAGATTAATTTTAATACATGGATATTTTAATTTAATTAAAATTAGTAAAATTAATTCAATAGACTTTTAATTTCACAATACGTACACATAGCTACATCATCTATATATATATATATATATATATATATATATATATATATATATATTGTTTTATTGGCAAGTGCTAGGTGTAATTTATTCCGGCCCTTCAAGGTCATGGTTCGCAATCCCACCGCTATAGCCGTTGCCACCACTGCAACCCCGCTGTAGCTGCCGATACCACCGCATACGCCACAGACGCCACGATCACGGCTTCCGTGGTTATCCCGACCACCGAAGCACCATGTTCTGCCCGAATCGGTGCGGTTGACCCAGCTACCGGCTGAGATGGCAGGGAAAATAACAAAAATAAATAATAATAATAAAAATTATTATTTGCCCAAAATCGTGTGATTTTCTATAGTTGGAGGAATGCCCGAATCGGTGCGGTTGACCCAGCTACCGGTTGAGATGGCAAGGAAAATAACAAAAATAAATAATAATAATAATAAATTATTATTTGCCCAAAATCATGCGATTTTCTGTAGTTGGAGGAACGAGTGTAACATATGATATATCACCGCCAGACGTCAAGGAGACTAGACGACATCAAGGCAATTAAACTGGTTGAAAGACATTATGACTCGTTTTCGGCTTTGTCCACAAGTCGATAGGTTCTCCCTCTGCAGACACCGCATCTATTTATCCTGTCTCCTTTATCAAAACCTCATTTCTTCACCGCTGTCCCATTTCGCTGTCTGGTTTTGTGCTACGACACTCGGGTTTATCAAATGACTAAGCTAGACTGTTCGGTTATTGTTGGCGGTGAAAAAAAAAATTCGAGAAGTTTTATCTGGGTGTTCTGTGATTGGTGGGCTGTGGACTCAATGATCATGAGATGAGTAATGTATTGTTGTCACCCCTTTATAAAGCGGAGGCTGAATTGAAAAATTTTAGAAACAAAATTGAAGTTTGGAATTACATTAATGCTCGACCCAAAATACCAAATTTCCTAAAAACTGAGAATGCCGAAGAAGTCTTGAATGCACATCTCTTTCCATTGATTGGTGGGCACAAGCAAAAGGCCATGTTTTTGGGGTATATGGTAAACTGTCTTCTGTCATCTTATTTTGGACGAAGACAGGTCGAAAACAAAGACGATTACAAGAATAAGAGACTGTAATTGGCAAGTGAGCTGCTTGGTCACGAACTCGAAATCTTGCTTAAACGGTTTCGTAGACAAATGGCCAAGCAGATTCAGAAAGATCTCTCAGGATGGAGAGACCTGAAGCCTATGGAGTTTTATATTGATGCTTCAATTATAACAAATGGGCTAGCAAGAGCATTTTCAACAAGAAATTGGTCTCATCCTACAAGACCCAATGGAAAATGCACTGGTGTCCTCGAAATGGTCAACCAAACTAATCCATTGCAAGTTGTGTCTGCAATGAGGAAAACACGATTGAGGGTACAGTATGCTGCAAAGCTAGGGGAGGCAATACTGAAAATGATGATGCATCATGGGAATTTGTAAAGTAAAATTTCAATTTAAATGATCAGAATTATCAGAATGTCCAAAGAAAGGGTCTCAGGTCCTACAGAGTTTGAAACCTAGCTCTGATACCATGTGTAGAGCCCCGCTAAAACTATCATTTTATACAGAACTTATCATATACATATTATTAAGCATAAATACAAGATAAATGGGATCAGCAGTAAAATTTAAACTTATATACGAAACTATTCTAGACATAGAAAAATACCTGGAACAAAACTGATGATTTCTAGAGCTGTGGTTCTCCTTGTGAATGCAGCGGACAGGTTACCGAAACAATCGTTTCCTCCCAGCCAATCTAGGAAACAATCCTAGACCCAGAAGATGCCTCTTCTGCCCCCGTGCCCAGAATTCCAAGAACAATGAGTCTTCCTCCCTTTGGAACAGTTCACATCCCTCCACACTTCCTCTTGACAAAATGCAGAATTTAGCAAAAACTAGTCCCCCTTCTCCTTCACATTCCCTCCCTTATATAACTTTTCTCCACCGCCTGATACTTACGTAGATATTATGGCATTTATGTGGATATTCATGCATTTATATGGATATTCATTTATTTAGATATGGTGGGCATTTATGTAGAGATTAACTTGGATTAATTATTTTAAGATTTAATTGTATTATTCTTGTTTTTATTTATTTATTTAAATTAACTTTATAATTAATTAAATTATATTATTATTTTATTTGTCCCTTCATATATAATTTGTACTAAATTATATTTTGTTTTTTTGTTTTTTTCCTTGAATAATGCTCTACCATCTATACGTATATAAAGCAGTATACATGTTGGTATTTCATTATATCTTGGCGAGATAGATTGCATTGTGATATTCCATTCATTACTCTAACTTAGGTAGTCTCAATACTAGCAGGTATGTATACTAGTGCGGTGTATGCGATATATGCATGTGTAGCTATCATATGCGTATGTCGTATACACGCTAATATTATTTTGCTTATACTTGGAACGGGTCGTTACATAGAGAATACAAGGTACGTTCCACCACAGCTACATGAAGGAGGAAAAACTAATATAGAGGTGCAAAGGATGAAAGAAGGTAAATGCAAGCATTGTGGCGAAAAATGGGATTCCAGACAAGTGTGTTAAAGGAAAGGATACCAAGAACTTCTACAAATGTGAAGAATCAGACATTGAAGTTGATTCTCAAGGTTGAAAAATGCAACAAGAAATTTCAATTTGATTTTGCCTTGAATAAATTGAGAAATTTTGAATTTCCACGTCAGCAGACAACTTGGATGATGTTAACTTGAGTAATATGGCTTGTGTCACCAAGTTTACTCAGTAATTGTGATTGCTAATTTGTAGCAATCAAGGTCAGTTATCTAAGGATGTTTTCAGTTAAACTACTTCCAACTATTGAAGGAACTAGTGGAGGGTCAAGTTGTGTAGTGGGACTTCAGTCAATCTCAGTGATCATCCAGTTAACTAATCAATCAGCCCAAATTAGCTATTGCATGCAGAGAATTCGAGTTCCCCAGGCTTGGTGGAGATTCCATGGTAGTGTAACATTAATTTTAGACTAGTCTTGAGTGTACAGGTGTTGCATGCAGTCAGATGATCAGCCTTAAATATTGCACATTTCAATTTGAGGAATTTCCTAAATAATAAGGGCCTCGTTCCTTAAGGAACACGCAAGGAAATAGGAGCTCAAGCCAAGGCAAAAATTGACTAAGTCCGGGTAAGAGGCCTTCAGTGAGCAGAGAGATACGTTGCGCACTTGCAGGGTGAGCTCAGTTGAGCAAAGCATTTGTAATACATCTCTATTCATTTGATTAATACAAGAGGCATTGGGGTTTATAGCATATTGCTTTCCCTAGATTAAAATACTTGTTGCGTGTGTGTTATTCCTATAACATGTCTGAAACTTTTGTTCTAGATTGTGAATTAATGTTCGCAGAGCAATATAGTAGGTTTGTGTCTTGTGATTTTGATTAAAACTTCATGAGCAGTTGCAAATCAACAGCATAATTTCTACATGGTATCAAAGTTGGATTCACAGTAAAGCAGAAATTTGAAATTGTTTCTCGAAGGTTTGAATTTGGAGATCAGTGTTGCATGTTTTCTACAGAACTGAGAAGATGGCTTTCAATGGACTAAGGCTAGAGTATGCCTTGGAAGGCACCTTCAATTTTGTTGCATGGAAGGATCGCGTGGAGGCGGTATTAGATGACAATGGTTTGCTAGAATACATCAAGTCAGACGTTGCACAACCACCTAAATTTGATGCCCAGGATCGTGCTCAGTGGAAGAAACATGTGGCCAAAGCAAGGAGAATCATATTTGAGGGAGTACGGGATCATATTATCTCAAATCTCCACAGAAAGGAAACTTCGTTCGCGATGTGGAAAGCACTGACATATTTGTTCGAGAATAATAGTGACCACAGGAAGCTGGTGCTCAAGGATAAACTTCGAAGTATCAAGATGTAGAAGAATGACATAATTCCATGGTATCTGAGCAAGTTCACACAGTGTCATGATGAACTTGGTAGGGTCGGTGTTAATGTCCCTAAAGAAGACTTGGTAAGCCTAGCCCTTCAAGGCCTTCCCAAGATTTGGGAGAGCTATCAAGATTCGGTGAATGGGAGGGAGAAACTACCAAATTGGGAGAGCTTATGGCCCGATTTGGTATAGGATGAAATAAGGCAGAATACCAAAGATGGGACCTCATCCAAGGACGAGGATGAAGAAAACTTTGCATTGGCTGAAAGGCAAAGAAGGGAAAAGGTAAGAAATCCCAATCCAAATCAGAATCGAATCACGGGGGCAAGAAGAAAGATTTGTCAAAAATTAAATGCTTCCATTGTCATGAATTCAAACACTATGCCACGAAGTGTCCACACAAGAAGATAAGCAAGAAGACCTGAGGAGGAGCAGCAGGTGAAGCCTTGTCTTCACAGTTCAAGCTTGACTTTACCCTCATTGCTTGCATGGACAGCACAATGATGGGGAGTGTGTGGTACTTGGACTCAGGTGCATTGTTCCACATGACGGGGAATAGAGATTTTTTCAATGGCCTAGAAGAGAAAGACTTGCAAATGCACATTGAGATGGGGGCGATGGAAGGTAAAGTGCGACCGAGATTGGTACAGTCACCTTTCAGAGTGAGTTGGGCTCCCCCCTCAGGCTCAAGGATGTCATGTTCGTTTTGGGCCTAAAGAAAAATCTCGTCTCTTTTGCAGTTTTGGAAGACCGTGGTTATGATGTGATCTTCAACAAAGGATAGGAATTCCTGAGACACAGCCATGGGACAATTGAAGTAGATAGGCATCCCTAAAGGAGAACTTGAGCAGCAAGATGTATGCAAAGGATGTACTTTGGGGAAGTACACAAAATCCACTTTCCATGATTAGGACAACAAAGCATATGCAGTCCTGGAAAGGATCCACTTTGATGTTTGTGGACCTTTCTTAACAGTCTCCATTGCCTGGCACAAATATTTTGTCATTTTTATTGATGACTTATCACGAAAGTGTTGGATCTTCTTCATGCGGAAGAAGGATGAGACATTCTACAAGTTCGTAGAATTCAACCACTGGTTGAGAAAGAAACCGGCAAGAAAGTGAAGGCTCTTAGGAGCGCTAATGGAAGTGAGTACGTGTCGAATGAGTTTAAAAAATTATGTACAAAAGAAGGCATTTGACAAGAGTTGACAGCACCCCATAACCCACAGTAGAATGGATTGGCTGAGAGAAAGAATCGTAACATTGTGGGAGCAGCAAGGACAATGTTGCATGACTAATACCTCTGCACTTGTGGGTCGAAGCATGCAACACAGCAGTCTATTTTCAAAACCGGAGTCCTCATTGAATTCAGGGCATGATTACACTAGAGGAGGATTTCTCGGGGAGGAAGTAGGATGTGTAACACTTCAGAATTTTTGGAGCCTCTGTCTACTGCCATCTCTCCAAAGATGCAAGGAAGAAGCTAGAGTCGACAAGCTACAGCAGAGTTGGGGGTATTTGTGGGTTACACGGAAACTCCCCACAACTACTGTGTGTACTTGCCATCCCTCAAAATGACAGTTGTGCGAAGGGATGTAAAATTTGATGAGGGAAATGATAGCGCTACAGGCCAAAGGCCTGCAACTTAACAAATAAACAAACACATAATACTGAAAATCAAATGTACATCAATCTCTTCCAGCGATTAATTAATGAACAAAATATTTACAGAGAACTTGGCCTCTCCTCACACTCTCACACACTCTTCTACATCCTTACATGCCTCAAGAGCTCACCTATTTATACAAATGGATTAGAACCCAAGGAGGTTCTAGATCCTAAGCTAACTCCCAAAATATCTCTCCTAATCCCTATCATCTATCATCTATCTCTAAAATCTCTCATTCAATCCCTTATCCCTAGATAAGAGCTTCAACTAACTATCCATAATCCTCTCAATCCTTCCACAATCCTCTCAAATCTTCTCCTATTTACAATAATCCCAATTCTCTCCTAAAAACCACAGGAAATACGTTAATTAATTAAATTCCAACTTACAAATTAACTCATTTAGTAAATGATTAACCCAAGGTAGATGCTCCTGCATCAGATTCCCAAGGTAAAAAGAAAACATGGTCTCCTGACCATCAGTCTTCATAAAATGTTACGAATCCTCCCGTATCCCAAACTTTCATTTGCAGTAAATTATTTGTTTTGGCATGTTGTCGATGTTCTGTGTTTCCAGGCTTCTGATGTAGTTGTTCCTTCTCCTTGCTGATGTATGCTTCTTTCCTTGGTGCTATATGTTTTTTCTCCATGAATTCACTTGGATACCATACATCTTCTATCATTCTTTGCTTCTTCTCCTAGAATTTGTCTTCATTGTTGTCACTTTGCTGCTGCATTTTCTTCATTGAAATCTTGTCCTCGTCCTCTATGAAATTGTTGCAGTCCATCATCATTTCATTTTCTTCATAACTAGTCTTTGGATTGTTCAACCAATCCTCTAAAAAATCTATTTTTGTGGCAATATCCTCCATATCTAAGACTTTGTAGACTTGGATAGGTTCCTCCAATGGTTTTTGAGCTTCCTTAATTTCCAGCTTACTCTCGGTTTCTTTCGATTCTCCACTACCTGCGAGCACAAAACAAGTATTAGTTTCAAAATCATGAGACCCGGAGGTCTCGCTTATAGCTTCCTGCATCCCTACCTTATGTAGCATACAGTTCCTCAAGTTGTCCACTGACTCTTCCTCATCCATATCCATACGTTCATCATCATTGTCACCCAACAATGATCCTTGTTCAGGTGCACAAATATATATCTTTGTCTAGAAGTTTAGTTTGCGCTTCAATCTTCGTCCCATCAATTGTTTAACTGGTCATTTAACTGTTCCTTTTATTATCCATCCGTGTCTTTGTGTTTGTAGTATCTCTAGCAACACGTCCAGTCGTGTCTTTAATTCAGCAATTTCTCTCTTGTCATCATTAATGCCAACCACTATGGCATCATTGTTGTGCCCTTTCTCTTGATTCTGCATCTTCATCATCTGTTGTGAACTTCACCTTGTTCACTGCAACCTACAACTAAATTACTTTACCAAGTTGTCTCCTCCAAACTTGGCGAATGGTTCACTTCTCTTGAACCTTTCTTTCTGAACACTCCTTTGTGCTTTGATCCCTTTGCTGCAAACAACAATTGCAACATTTCTTCAAATTGTCTTTACAATGACAAGATTCTTGGGTGTCGGGCTCCGTCGATCATGCACCATATTACATTCACAGACTCAAACCTTTGACTTGACTTTTGACTCCAAACTTTGACATCAACTTTTTAATGTACTTGGGTGTCGGTTACAACCAAAAATGCACCCTTTTATATAACAAACGATTTCTCGAACTTTATGGACTTTTGACCATCTCCATTTGACTTGACAATTTTAAATCAAGAGAACCAAGCCCTCTATGCAGGGGAAACTCCCAATAATCAAGAGCACTTAGGGTACTAGGGTATGGAACTTGTATTTAATCAAGAGCACTAAGGTTGTTCGACTATGCAAGAGGAGACTCCCAATCAAGCACGAGACAAAAAATTAGAAATTTCTCGTGGCTGATTTTGGATATTGCTATTTTCATTATGTGATCATTCATGAGTAAATGTGATGTAAATTTAGAGACTTATAGTTTATGCATTGACATTGGACAATTTAATCATAATGTAATAAATTATAATGTATCATGTATGCTTTATGATTGCACATATTTTTTAAATGTCCTAATATATATATATATATATTGTGTTTCCCCGTTTCCAAAAATTGTGGGGGTCACGTTTCGTACCCGTACTTGTTTCCCCATATCGTGCAACTTAGTTCTCAGGGATGAGTAGTGGGATATGTCTACATAGAGGTCAAGGAAAGGGTCTCCCTTAGACTCCCTATGAAGTGCAAAGTTGACAGGCAAAAAATAGCAAACTGCAATGTATCTGTCTCGAAATAGGAGACTACTTTGATGGATTTAGACCCACAGAAATCTGAGAGCAGACAGATCGAACGAACTCAAGTGTGGAATGCCACGTGAAAGGATCTCAAAGAGATATAGGGACAAGTCGGACTAAGTCGAGGCAGGGCGCAGATCTCACCAAACCAGGACCACAACAAACAGAGGCAAGATGAAAGGATGAAGAATAAAAATGCATGGAGACAGGGATGGCAGGACAGCAGACAAGCAGAGAATCATGGAGTTAACATGCTCTGATACCACTGTCACAGATAAATCCATTAATGAATGAATCTCATTAAAGAATACAACTATATTTAATACAATAGATGAGTGACTCTTAGTTACATCTTCCAAGAGGTTCACCTATCTTCACATATTCCTATTTGTTCATATTCCTAATATTTACAATTATTTGCAACGACACAAAATCATGTAGGATTGTGACCAACAGACTGAACTAGTGAATTACCATAGTAAAAGAGTGTGTCAACTGCTATTTGATATGCCCAGTACCCCTTATATTTTGATGAGGCTAATTTGCCGATATAAATTAAGAATTTATACAATAAAAATGGTTTTGAACAATCTTTTGGTGTGCAGAATATTGACTTGCAGTTTAATGGCAACCAACTACACAACTCACCACAATGATTAATTGAACACCAAAACAGACAATATTCAAGATTTTGAGGACAGCTCATCACAGGAAGCATGCCACTCAATGCTTGAAAACATATTTGGATAACTCAATCTTGCAAGTTAAATAAGGAAAATTTTATAGGACTAAAATAGAAATAGAAAGAAAGAAAAGCAATATTGCATGCATGTGTCTGCCAAACAGAATGAGCATGTGGATCAAATTTGATAATATTTGACATAAAGTGCTAAAGGATAAATAAAATGTGCAGGCTCATACCATCAAAGTCTTCAGTTATATGCTCATCAGCCTCATCCTCAAGGTATTCAACTGTCATACTGTGACCTTTACAAGTATCTCCTCCAACTTTTATTAGACTGGTGTTTGCAATGATACCATCATCATCAGTCTCCTCTTCATCACTGTCTGATTCATTTGAGGATGTTTCATCTGAATCAGAATCAATTTCCTTTGCAGATTCCTTGTTCCTGTCTATAGAATCCTTTTGAAAATCAACTCCTGCTTTGTTATTCTTTGACGGGGCTTCTCGTCGAGTATAAATATCAATTATATCTTGAAAATCCACTTCATAAGATGATGGACAAGTGGTCTGGCTATGATGCACCTGCCAACCATATAGATGAAACAACTACTTTGTGATTTTATCTTCTCCTAGCAATCCAATGAGCAATGTCAAGCCAACATGAAACAGTAGCATGTATTTGAAATCTTCTCTGATCTAAATAATTCTGCAATACAATATTATGAGATAATTTGATAGTATGTCAGCAGAACCAATCTCTCAGTGTGGATATTTATAGCCAAACAGAGGCAAGCAAAATTGAATCTTGAAATTTTGACTAATGGCAACTCTGATAACAGTACCAAAGAAAATAAATCAAGTTATTTGAAAGATAGATAAAATGAGATCAGGTAATTTTGTCAATATCCACGAGTGACCAAAGTGGATCAGTGGGACTAAGTGTACTGCAAGTTATAACAGTAATGTAGTAGTGCCACGGCAGCTACTAATAACCAAAAGAGGAGATACGAAAAAATTGAACGAAGAGGGATATACCAATAGAGTAAACCCTGGAAAGAGCAACCATCCCTATCATCATATGTAACTGTGAAAGTACCAATGCAAAGCCTAATAATGTCAAACAGGGAGTGCCCTGGAATAAAAAGACCCAATAACATTCAAGATCAAAGACAAAAATTTGGACCCAATAACATGTCCAAAGAGAAAAATTTGGTAATGGGTGTCTAACCACTCAATCTCGAAAGGGAGATTTCCTTGCATCAGAGATTCAGCACAAACTGCAGTGGGTGCATCCTTCTGGTCTTGTACGATCATCCCTAATAGAACTGGAGAAAGTGCAATATCATTGAGCTAATGTCCTGTATACACTTGACCAGGGTATATGTATGGTGCTTAAAGCATCCAATCACCAAGATAGGTCAGAAGAAATAAGTGATCAACCTTGCAAAATTGGGCATAGATCTGCGGCATAATGTTTTCCATATATGATTGATCGCCTCTGGGATATAGAGAGCCAGACACCTCCAATCTGGTAACAGAAAAAGGTAGCAATAGACAAAAAGGTAACAAGAGACCCTTCTAAATCTAAGTATAGACAGTGACATCTCCTATATCTCATAACATATGGGACACCTAATGATGAAGTGATCCTCTACCTGATAGAACTCAAAGGCCTCTCTTTCTGGCTAACAAGCAATCAATATACAATTTATGGCAGACAAAAAATTGTTTCTGTGGATTCGCTCTCACAAAGCTGACATAAATATGTTACAAGGCAAATAAGTCTATGCATATTACTTTAAACATCCAAGTACCAAAAACGGCATGGACTGCAAGCATTACATCTACTCAAGACTCACCAAGCAAAAATAGTACAGTGCATAGCAATGAAACCATGAGAACTACAAGCATTCTCCCGAATGCCTCTAAGTGCACTCTAATCTTAAATTCTAGGCTTGGTCTAGTAAGGTAAGTATATGTACAATGATAAAAACATTAGATTCTCTCGCCATCCTGAGAGTGTGATGTTAGTGATAGTTTTAAGGTTAATGAAATGTATGAGATACTAAATGTTATTTTGCAGAAATTCCTACCCTGCAAAAAGCTGAAGGAAATCAAAAAACACTAGGAAATAAGCACTGTTGTGGAAATTTCATCCACTGAAGACATCAATTCAAAACTGAAATGTCACTTTTTTCCTGGAAGGTTTCCCAGATTTTAGCCCTATAATTTTCAGCCTTTACCCTGCTATTAAGAGTATAAAATAACAGTAGAGAGATCACAATAATTCACTTCAAACAGCCAATAATAAAATCTGAAAATGCACTTTTACAGCAATATAACGAAAGAAAATCAGCCCCTTACATTCTTCCTTAGATATCGAATAATTTAACAATTTGACTTTTCTTATGTCCAATCAGCAAGACAAATATCTATAAATAGCAAAGCATATAAAATGTATATAGCTGAAATTCAAATTTGAAAATGACACAAGATATGGACAGCTGGAAACTTTATTACAAGCTCAAGATGATGTACATGTACGTGCCATAGCCTTCTCTCAAGGCTAGTACAAAAACTCCAACAATCCAAAAATCCCTAGTACAGATACTACAGTAAATTCTGAAATTAACGCAACTAAAGTATCCACTTAATCATGAGCAGAAAATAGAACGCATATAATGCAATAGAAACAATCACATGAACACAGTTATTTTTGGACAATTGTCCCCTGAAAAACCCAATGCGGGAAACCGGTGCAGCAGATGAGGGTTTATACTATTCTTCAGCAATGGAAATCATTTACAAAAATTAGACGAGCAGATGTCTAGAATACACCTGAGATAAATTTTCCGAACCCTTCGGAAGAATTTCTGACACTCTAGAGGCACCCTTCCTCCCTCTGCGTCACTCTGTTGGGTCTTCTGCACATTCACTGTGTTGGACTGCGTCACTCTGTGTGGAGGACCAGTGCTTATGCTCAGCGTTGTCCCCTTTGTGTTTTCTTTTGCCTTCTTCTTCCTCTGCTGACCTCCCCTTTCTCCTTCTGCCTCTGCAACTCTGCCTCTACACCATCTCCCTTTGAAATCGAATTCTATTGCTTCATAACCGATTTCCTTCGGGTACTGAGTGTGTGCCCGGCTTGCTTTCCAAATTACCCTCAAGTCTATGACTTGATCTTTGTTTTCTAGAAGATTCACACTCTTCTTTATTAATACCTTTTAATTATTTAATTTCCTGAAGTTTAGACTTAGCGATCACTTTAAAATAATTAATTATTTTAATAAAGCATGATCCGAGTGGAATTTCCACAAACAGTTTCTGGGTTCTTTGGAATACTGATGTCCAAGCCTCCTCCCAAAATATGAGACTTGGAACACTTTCCAATGCTACAAAATCTACACTCCCTCTTAGCGAAGAAAGTGTTTAAGCAAAATACCAACTGCATCTGTTCTAACCTAGAGCATCTAATGCATTGTTAATGTCTTGGCTGTTGCCCCTCATCTCTACGATGTTGCCCTCTATACTGTTTCCTATGACACTATCTTTGTCACTGCCTCATCCGTATTGCGGCTCCCTCTGAATCTCAAGTCCACCCATTCCTTTACTCGAATGGATTCTTGACCATCCCCATCTTTTCCCTGAAGTAGGTAAACTTAATCTTACCCAATGCTTTCGTGAGGATATCTGCCCCCTGTTTTCTTGTAGGAATGTACTTCAACTGTACAGCTCCCTGTTGGACATAGTCTCTGATGAAGTGGAACGGTCATAAAACACAGGATTCTCAGAGAACTTGATGCAACTCTGATTATCAGACAAAATTCAGGTCGATTCCATACTTTTCTTGAGCAAGTTCATGAGCAGCTTACAAAGCCATATGGCCTCACACGAAGTTGTGCTAGCAGCCATATATTCAGCATCGGCTGAGCTCAGTGCCACGGATTTTTGTTTCCTACTGCACCAAGAAGTCATTCCTGATCCGAGACAAACAGTTTCCACTGGTACTTTTCCGATCCATTTGGCTTCCAGCCCAGTCTGCGTCAGTAAACCCACTCAACTAGATTTCATTGGCCCTGGTGTACTTCAACACATACTCGACTGTCCCCTTCAAGTCTCTGAGAACATGTTTGGCTGCTGCCCAGTGAGCCCCCCTTGGTTCTACCATGAACTGATTGAGGGTATTCACACCATAACAGATTTATGGTCTAGTGTTGACCAGATACATCAATGATCCTATGAGTTGCCTATATAGGGTAGGGTCAGCTTCATCATTCTCGGACGTGTCTATCTTCTTCTAGTTTGTGATCATTAGCGTAGCCATGGGTCTACAGTCCTCCATCTAAAACCTCTTCAAGATCTTTGTAGTGTATCTTCCTTGATCAAGGAATATTTCTCCCTTCTGTTGCCAAAACTCCAACCCAAGAAAATAGTGCATCTGCCCCAGATCCTTCATGTCGAATTCTGTAGCAAGATTTTCCTTGCAGTCTTTGATGAGCTTGGAAGATCCAGTCAAGAACAGATCATCCACATATAATACCAGAATTAGCGGCTCATCCCCTACTCTTAAATAGTATATATTGGGATCTGCATCACTCTTGACAAATCCCATCTTCTGCAAGTAGCTATCAATTTTCCCATACCATGCTCTAGGAGCTTGGTTCAGTTCATACAAGGCTTTCTTAAGCCTGCATACATGATTTTTCTGCTCATGTGTCACAAAACTCTCTGGCTACTCTATGTACACTTCCTCTTCTATCACCCCATTCAAGAACGTTGTCTTGACATCCATCTGGTGAATTTCCCATCCCATTTGCGTTGCAAGAGAGATGACGGATCTGATCAAAGTGTACCGAGCTACAGGGGCGAAGGTTTCTTCATAATCGATCCCTTCCTTTTGTGCATACCCCTTAGCCACAAACCTGGCTTTGAATTTCTCTATGCCGCCATCTGCAGCATACTTGATCTTGTAGATTCACCTTGATCCTACAACTGATCTGTTCTGAGGTCTAGGGACTACTTCCCATACATCGTTTGTCATGATGGAGTTGTACTCCTCCACCATAGCATCTACCCACACCTGATGTTGAGCTGCCTCTCGAAAACTAGAGGGTTCTCCAACCTGTGCTACCAGTGCTTGGTACCTGTCTGGCTGCCTGCGTACCCTCTTCTCATTTCTAGAGGCTCCAATAAATTCCTCTGCATCCATCAGAGTTTGTTGGAGTTCTCTACTCGTCCTTCCACTAGTGGTGGGTGGATTTACCTGCTCTCCTTCTTGCACTTCCTCGGAAGAACTTTCCTCAGAATCCTTGTGTCGTGGAGAGGCACTAGAGCCATCTTTTGTAGATCGTTGTGGCTGAACTAGCAGATCCTCCTCCGACTGTGTATCTGTAGACATTTCCCAGGATCTCCTGAAGGCTCTCTCCTCCATGAATTTCACGTCCCGTCTTACTACGATCTTCCTATTCTCGGAAATATAGATGCGATATGCCTTAGCATTTTCGTTATATCCCACAAGGTATCATTTCTCTGCAATCTGATCTAACTTCTTCCTCTTCTCATCAGGTACGTAGCAATACGCTATACTGCCAAAAATCCTGAAGTTGGCTCACTTCAAGCTTGCTCCCAGTGAACACACTCTCAGGGGTAACTTTACCCAATGCTCTATGAGGCACCCTATTCTGCACATACATTGTTGTATTGCAAGCTTCTGCCCACAGAAATTTGGGCATGTCTTGATCATAAAGCATTGCCCTCACAGCTTCCACAATGGTCATGTTCTTCCTCTCTGCAACCCCATTCTGCTCCAGATTATATGGAGTTGTCCATTCTCTCTTGATGCCTTCCTTTGCGCAGAACCTTGTGAAGTATATTCTCCACCATTATCTGATCGCAACTTCTTAATCCGCTTTCAGGTTAGATTTTCTACCAAAGCCTTGAATTCTTTGAATCGCTCAAAGACCTCATCTTTGGTCTTCAGAAAGTAGATCCATGTCTTCCGGGAATGGTCATCAATAAAGGTGACAAAAGACTTTGCACACTAAGAGCATTCGTGGACATCGATCCGCAGATGTTTGAGTGTATCAATTCCAAAACACTCTTGGCCCTACTGCTGCTTCTTAGAAATGTTGCCTTGGCATACTTCCCTAATACACACCCCTTGCAGACATCGTCTTTCCTGGTGCTAAGTTCTAGAGCTCCCGTGACAGTCTTCTTGAGGATCATCAAGGCTCCATGATGTAGATGCCCCATTCTTATCTGCCATAATTCATTCAAATCCCTTTCATCAGTACTGCCTATCAGTGTCATTGGAAACTCGAGTTGTAACTTATACAATTTATGGCTCCTTACGCCAATTTGCCTTCATTTTCCAACTAGGGTGTTTGACATGAACTTTGTTGCCAATAAAGTATACATCGTAACCCCTGTTCTGAAGTTGAGACACCAAGAGCAAGTTCATCCCCAATCTCGGTACATGCAGTACGTTGGTGGCCCGCAGCTTATTACCGAATTCTGTTTGAAATATTATGGTTCCTCTTCCAATGGGGGTACACTTAGCCTTGTTTCCCATCGTGATCTGAAAATTCATCTGCTCTTCCTGGTAGCTCGAGAAGCATTCTCTAACTCTCGTCATGTTCCACTGTCAATATACCAAACTCCTGGAGAGGTCATGCTTGACATACAAGCGAAATCCCCTTCTAGTCTGGATGCCAGAACCGAAACGTCATGATCCCTCTGTTTCTCCATGCGTTCTGGAGGACTGCGTGAACCCTTCCGAGCTGATGTTGTATCATTTTCATACCTTCATTCCATTGTAGAACCTCCTCTTCTGCCCCTCGTCTTTGTTCTAATACCATGTGAAATTTTCAAGTTGAAACTGCTGAAATACTATTGCAATGATTTATTAGTTTCACCTACTTATTTATGATAAGTTATTTACAGATACTTCAGTAAATTCTGAAATTAACACAACTGCAGTATTCACATAATCATGAGCAGAAAATAGAACACATATAATGCAAAAGAAACAATCACATGAACACAGTTATTTTTGGACAATTGTCCTCGGAAAAACCCAATGTGGGAAACCAGTGCAACAAATGAGGGTTTATATTATTCTTCACCAGTGGAAATCATTTACAAAAATTAGACGAGCAAATGCCTAGAATACACCTGAGATAAATTTTCCAAACCCTTCGGAAGAATTTCTAACACTCTAAAGGCACCCCTCCTCCCTTTGCGTCGTTCTGCTGGATCTTCTGCGCAGTCACTGCGCTAGACTGCGTCACTCTGTGTGGAGGACTAGTGTTGTTGCTCAACGCTATCCCCTCTGCGTCTTCCTTCTGCCTTTTTCCTTTGCTGACCTCCCCTTTCTCCTTCTGCCTCTGCAACGCCTCCTCTACACCCTCTCCCTCTGAAATCGAATTTTATTGCTTCAAAATCGATTTCCTTCAGGTACTAAGTGTGTGCCCGGCTTGCTTTCCAAATGACCTTCAAGCCTTCTCTTATAGTCTTCTCATTGATGAATCAATGGCCCAGATTATATCTCTAATCAATGGCTGAGATTAAAAGATGACTTGATCTTTGTTTTCTAGAATATTCACACTCTGCTTTATTAATACCCTTTAATTATTTAATTTCCCTAAGTTTAGACTTAGGGATCACTTTAAAATAATTAATTAGTTTAATAAAGTATGATCCAAGTGGAATTTCCACAAACAGTTTTTGTGTTCTTTGGAACACTGATGTCGAAGCCTCCTTCCAAAATATGAGACTTGGATCACTTTCCAATGCTACAAAATCAACAGAAAGCTCCCACCCACACTATACAATCCAAACGGAACCTCAATAGGTCACCTACTGTCACCTTAGTGACATACCTTTGCCTCTTTAGGCAAACACTCCTCCGGATTTGAGGAGGAATCCCATAAAAATCAATCAGACATAATCAATAAGAAGCAGAGTGACATCACAACTAATCCCAAACATCAAGTTGGGTTTAAGAGAGAAAAGGAAATAATGGTAAATGAAGGGATGAGAAGATCATTGCCAATATTCAAGAGCAATGGAGTCAAGGGAATATTAATGATGAAAGGATAGGATATCAAAAAGAATGACCCTCCTTCGTTCTGTTACCTGAAATAATGAACTTGGGGGGAAATAGTAACTAAGGATGGGTATTCTCTCAACCAACCAGGGTAAACTGCAAAGGCAAAGACCCACTAAAGAGGATTTTTCAATAGGATTTCCCTCACACACAAGTGCTAAGTCTCCAATGTAAATGTCCGCAACACAATGTCAACAAGTTGTCCAACAGCGTGTCCAACAAGCTCACCTTCAAGAGGCTGATCCTCTCACCATCCACATAAAACAAGGCTCGGATAATAGATCTCCTAAAGTTCAGACCTTGAATAGAATCAAAATCAGATTAGAGCTCTGATCTAGGCTTAGATCTCGACCTAGTCTTGGTCAAGAACAGACCAGATTTCTGATAATGAGTATATCTTGGTCACCAGACTTCAGATCACAAGTATAATAATCAGATCTTGGTCACCAGACTTCAGAATACAAGTATAATAATCAGATCTCAGTCACCAAACTTCAGATCATAAGTATAATAAGAATATCTTGGTCACTTTCTTCATATTATAAGTGTAATGAGCAAATATCGAACCTCTAACTTCAGATCAGAAGTATAACGAACAAATCTTGAACCTCTCACTTCATATCATAAGTATAATGAGCAGATCTCAAACCTATAACTTCAGATCATAAGTATAATGAGTATATCTCTAGTCACTAATTTCAGGTCATAAATGTAATGAGCAGATCTACAAATCTTGGACCACTTCACATAGGAGAGCAGATGAGTAACGTATGTGTGTTAGAATTTCATCACAAGGAGAGAAAATTAACCTCTCTATATGCCATCATGTGATCCAAATGAGTGAGTTTTTTGGCAAGCCAACCAGCCATCATGTGATCTAAATGAGACAGTTTCAAGGCAAGTTGACTTGATCATCTAGAAGAGCCAGCCTAGAACTTGTGGAGCCACTTGAAATTATAAATAAATATAATAATTTTGTTTTTCTCAAATACAATGAAAATAAATAATTTTATGAAGATCGACCATAGCTACAATCTCAACACTCCCTCTTAGCTAGGGAGGTATTCATAATCATAGTCAAGATGTCATACAAGTTGAAAAAGGTTCTCTAGGAAAGCTCAAGATTTATAACAGCATCAACAATAGTTCATTACCATCAACATCAAACAACCAGTACCAAATCACCATGGTACTATCCATGCATGGTCTTCCCAAGAGACATCAACCAGTTTCTCATAACCATGGTACCATCATATCCATACATAGTCTACTAAAGAGACATAAATCAATCAACTAGTACTTCAGAACTAGAGTATCGTCATATCCATGCATGATAACAACAAGCTCTTTCTGAAATGAGATCCGAGCTAGATGTTGGGAGGCTCCTATCCAATCAGGTAGCCTCTAAACCCAATTTCCTATATATGTCATTGTACTTTACACAAGGACTACATCCCTATTCAGGTCATAGTTGTGAAAATTCCGCAATCCGGAATCCTATTGCAACAATTGATTAAATTTCTTCTATTTGTCTAACTGAACAAATTATTTAATGTATAAAATAAAAATACAAGAAAAAATACTCACATGAGTATACACACATTAACACCGTTATTTTTGGACAATTGTCCCCGGAAAAACTCAATGCGGGAAAACGGATGCAGCAACTGAGGGTTTGTATATTATGCAGTAAATTCTAAGTACAAATCTATGATTGGCGAATCTGACAAATCATATAGAGAAACTGACAAGTAAAATCTTGTGAGACAAATCTCACTTTGCCACGGGAATCTAGCACTGACCTGCACCCAAAACGAGTTGCTCTGCGTTGCCTTTGCGCAGTCTTTGCGTCACAATTGTAGTTTCTCTTTGTCTCTGCGTTGGATCTCTCTGTTGGCTGGAAACTGGAATCTGTTGGCCTCGGGGAACTGGCACTGACCCTCTGTTGTCTCCTCAACAGAAAAACAACTCCCTTTGTAGCTTTGCGCAGTCCCAGCGTAGCCTCTGCGTCACTGGCTCTGCGCAGTTGGCTATGGCTTCCACTGCCTCCTCTGTTATGCACTCTCCAGGTCAGAATTCTTCCCCCTGAAACTTATCCCTGCCCCACTCTGTGAGAATCCTCTTGATCGATCTTCTCCCTAAGCACTGATCATTAAAGAATTTTGATCTCTGGATTCTTTCTCTCTCTCAATGTCTTTTCCAAATGCCCCATCAAGTCCTTATAATCTTCTCGTTGAGACTTCAACAGCCGAGATTAAATCGTTAATCAAGGACTAAGATTAAACTGACTTGATCTTCGTCTTCTCTAGAAGATTCACACTCTGTTTTAATTCCCATTAATAATAATATACAACATGATCTGAGTGGAATTTCCAAAAACGCTTTATGGGTTTCTTTGGAATGCATGTGCCTAAGCCTCGATGTAAATCTTGAGACTTAGAGCACATCCGAAACTACCACAAATCAACACTCCCTCTTAGCGAGGAATGTGCTCTAGCAATACACCCTACTAAGTATTGCTCTAATTCTACAACATCTCCCTCTGCATTGCTGATGTCTGACACTACTACCCATCAACATTGTGTTGATGCATTTGTGCTATTGCTGACCCTGCTTACTGCTGCCAACTACTACTGCACTGCAACTCTCTGATATTTGTTGTTGTTGCAACTAAGGACCCATCTGCTATTGAAACGGGTTTTCAACCATACGCATCTGCTCCCTGAACTGAATGAACTTAGATCATCCCAAAGCGTTTGTGAGTACATCTGCTACCTGATCTACTGTGGAGACATACTGCAGTTGTACTGCCCCACACTGAACACAGTCATGGATAAAATGGCATCTGATATCTATGTGTTTAGACCGATCATGAAATATTGGATTCTCAGAGAGCTTGATACAACTCTGATTGTCACAGTAAACACTACTCGATTCCATCCTCTTCCAAAACAAGCTCACAAGAAGCTTCCTAAGCCATATGGCTTCGCATGTTGTTGTGTTGGCTGCCATATACTCTGCTTCAGCTGAGCTTAGTCCTACTGACTTCTGCTTCCTGCTGTGAAAAATCCTAAATCTGGATTTCTACTGCAACAAATCTGAATTACTTCTCCTATTATTTCTCATAATTATTTCAGTACAGTGAAATATCGAAGTAATTTCTAAAGCAGTCTACAGAAATAATGTTGCGGAATAAAGCTAAGTGCTGAAACAAACCGAACAAAATATAATGAAAAACATCCACATTTGACACAGTTATTTTTGGACTAAGTCCCCAAAAAAACCCAACTCGGGAAAACCAGTGCAGCAAATTTGAGATTTTTGTATTATTAAGCAGAAGAATCTTGAGTACAACTAGGGTGCCAATATCCGGCTCACCCTTCAGAGAAATCTAGACAACAGGTGAAAATATGAGTTATACCTCAACCTGCAAATCCCCGGCTGATCTAAACAGTGCTGGTGAAGCCCCTCTCTGCCTCTGTGTGATTGCGTACGCTGGAACTGAGTAAGCCTGTGCGGACAAGCTGAGGAACTGCGTCACCTCTCTCTGCAACTGATTAAGCTGATCTGAGACTGAGTTTTGGCCCTCCTGGCTCAGAAACCCCAACTTCCAGCTATCTCCAGACTGAATCAAAGAGACACTGCGTCACTTCTACGTGTGTTCCTTCAAGAACTGCGTCACCCCTCCAGGTGACTGTGCTGTCTCTCTCTCTGTCACTGTTGCCTCTCTCTGAAATGTACTCCTGGTCCTCCTAACCAGTTACTGCATCTGCCCCTCTCTAAATCTGATCACTGAATCAAAATCACTTAGCAAACCCTGCCCTAGTGATTCAATTTTGACCAATCGCTGTGTCTCCTGACACAAACTCGAAAATGCCAAATGCTAAATGTGCTCAATGTGTTTTCCATAGGCCCCTCAACCTCCTCCTTATATTCTTCCGTTGATCCTTCAATGGCCAAGATTAAAACATAATCAAGGGCTAAGATTAACTTGGAGGTGATCCATGACTTTATCTAGAAGATTCACACTTAGTTTAATTAATACCCTTTAATTAATCAGTTTCCCTAAGTTTAGACTTAGGAAAACATTAAAAAAACGATTAATTAAATTAATTAAACCATCTCTAAGTGGAATTTTCCAAAACCATTTATGGGTTTTATGGAATACATGTGTCTTAGCCTATATACAAAGTTACAAGGCTACAGCACATCCGATGCTACCATAAATCAACACTCCCTCTTAGCGAGGAAAGTGCTCTAGCAAGACAACTCAATGTGCTGCTCTGACTTCTGGAACATCTACTGTTATGTTATTGACGCTGCTCACCAATACTGCACAAAAATGTTGCATCTGTACTGCTGCTAACTCTGCAACGTGCTGCCAACTGCCACTGTACTGCAACTCCCTCTGAATTCTACAACAATGTTGTTGCACTGCGTGAACACTACTCTGCACTGCGCTGCACCACTCGTGCACTGCGTTGTTTCTGCTCATCTACTGCTGCTACTCAACTATTGCTGCACTGTTGCTCATTGCAACAAAAAAACATTCGAAATTGGCGAAGTAAATCTGCGACTGAATAATAAGACTGACTGCTACTAACTTCTGCACTAGCTCTCTGAAAAATAGTGCATTGTTGCTGCTCTGCACTATGTGAGCATTGCATTGCACTGCGTTGTATCAGTGTGCACTGCATTGTTGCTGCTCAATTGTTGTTGCTGCTACTCCCTCTCTGCGTTGATCAGGCTCTAGTACTGCTAGCGATTGCATTGTCTTCTCATCTTCCGCTGCAACTATCCATCCTGCTACTGTCTTAAGGCTGTCGTAGCTCACATGTGATCCAACAGTTCAGAAATACTCAAGGATCCTGCCACTTGTAGATTCTAGATCTACAACTCCAAGTCAGCCCATTTCTCCTTTCAGAATATGAGCTAACATAGCACAATCTCCTTCTGCCTCAATCTTGGCAGCTCCGGCGTGAGGACCTTGCTTCTCCTCTTTATCATTTTCTTAAGAGGACACTGTGTGGCATAATGTCCCATTTCCCCACACCTGAAGCACTTGATCTTGGACAGATCTTTCTTCTTTTGCTTCTATTGCCCCTTTGATGCGAGGGCAGTTTTATCTTCTTCCTCCTTGACTTTCGAACCGTTGTTGTCATCCTCCATATGGATTTTGAGGAGGTCTCTCCTCAGCTCTTCTTGTTGTAAGGTTGCCCACATCGCTTCCCATCCTGGAAGGCTTTCTCTGCCCAAAATGCTCTGGACAAAGATCTGATAGTCTTCTAAAACAGAGTTTAGAGTGAGCCTTACTAGCTCCGAGTCTCTAGGTGCTGACCCCACTACTGACAGCTAGTCTCGTTTATCCTGAATACGAGACAGGAAGGAGTCAAAACGCTCTCCCTTCTTCATCCTGGTATTACGCATCTTCTCCTCCAAATACATCTTCCGCTGCTCGAAAGATCCATGGTAGTCTTTTCCAGCCCTACCCACATTTCTCTAGCAATGCCCTCTGCTGCTATGTGAGGTACGATGTGATCCTTCACACCATCTAGGATCAAACGTTTGGCTCTTGCCATGTTCTTTTTGAAGGCTTTCAGGTGTGCTGCATCAAGTGGCTTTGCAACTGCGTTGTCAATGAGGGCCTTTAGATCATGCTCATCAAGGAGAAACTCAATCCTTGATTTCCAAATGACATAGTTGGAGGCACCCTCCAATCTATCTTGGTCATGTAGTCTGTTGTTGGCCATCTCCTCAACTGTCGATTTCTTTCTCTAATCCTCTGCTCAGCTAGACTTACGCACTCCTTGTGGAGTAAGCCATTACTTCTGCTGCTGCATGGGAAAAAAACTAAGCTTCTTTGAGTAAGAAACTCTCTGAGGTCAAGAAATCCCCAATCTGTGTTTTTCAGAAATTTTCTTGACGCTTATGCACCAGCTCTTACTGTTGTGCAGTAACTGAGAACTTCAGCTACGCTGGTCTACTACGCTGCCTCTTCTGCAAATGAAAAAACTTACCCCTCTGCCAACTCTCTCAGAGGGAGCCTTTTCTGTGCTGAATTGCCCTCCTGGCTTGGACAACGTAATTTTTGGGAGGGTTTGCTTACGCAGATCCCAGTCTCTCCTACGTTGATTTGCTAGTTCACCCTTGTTTCTCCTGCACTTCAGCCTAAATAAGTTCTGATACCATGTGAAAAATCCTAAATCTGGATTTCTACTGCAACAAATCTGAATTACTTCTCCTATTATTTCTCATAATTATTTCATTACAGTGAAATATCGAAGTAATTTCTGAAGCAGTCTACACAAAGAATGTTGTGGAATAAATCTAAGTGCTTAAACAAACCGAACAAAATATAATGAAAAACATGCACATTTGACACAGTTATTTTTGGACTAAGTCCCTGGAAAAACCCAACTCGAGAAAACCGATGCAGCAAATCTGAGGGTTTTGTATTATCAAGCAGCAGAATCTTGAGTAAAACTACGGTGCCAATATCCGGCTCACCCTTCAGAGAAATCTAGACAACAGGTGAAAATATGAGGTATACCTCACTCTGCAAATCCTCGATTGATCTAAACAGCGCTGGTGAAGCCCCTCTCTGCCTCTACGTGATTGCCTGCATTGGAACTGTGTAAGCCTGTATGTGCAAGCTGAGGAACTGTGTCACCTCTCTTTGCAACTGGTCAAGCTCAGAAACCCCAGCTTCCAGCTATCTCCGGACTGAATCAAAGAGACACTGCGTCACTTCTGCGTGTGTTCCTTCAGGAATTGCGTCACCCCTCCAGGTGATTGCGCTATCTCTCTCTCTATCACTGTTGCCTCTCTGTGAAATGTACTCCTGGTCCTTCTGACCAATTACTGCATCTGCCCCTCTCTGGATCTGATCACTGAATCAAAATCACTTAGCAAAGTGATTTGATTCTTACCAATAGATGTGTCTCCTCACACAAACTCGAAAATGCCAAATGTTCAATGTGTTTTCCAGAGGCCCCTCACCCTCCTTATATTATTCCGTTGACCCTTCAACGGCCAAGATTAAAACATAATCAAGGGCTAAGATTAACTTGGAGGTGATCCATGACGTTATCTAGAAGATTCACACTTAACTTAATGAATACCCTTTAATTAATCAGTTTCCCTAAGTTTAGACTTAGAAAAACATTAAAAAAACGATTAATTAATTTAAATAAACCATCTCTAAGTGGAATTTTCCAAAACCATTTATGGGTTTTATGTAATACATGTGTCTTAGCCTATATACAAAGTTACAAGGCTAGAGCACATCCTTCCTTGTCCCCTGATGCATCTATTTTCTTCCAGTTGGTTATCATAGGTGTTGCCATGGACCGAAAATCCTACATTCTGAACCTCTTCAAAAATTTTGTGGCATATCTTCCTTGCCCTAGGAAGATCTCTCCATTCTTTTGCCATACTTCCAACCCTAGAAAATAATGCATCAACCCCAAATCCTTCATGTCGAATTCTGCTTCAAGATTCTTCTTGCAGTCCTTTATGAGCCTATCCTGTAAGAAACAAATCATCTACATATAATACCAGAATTAGTGGCTCATTCTCCACCATCAAATAGTAGAGATTGGGATCTACATCACTCTTGAAAAATCCCAACAGTTGTAAGTAGCTATCAATCCGACCATGCCAAGCTTTGGGTGCCTGTTTGAGCCCGTACAGGGCTTTCTTCAATCTAAATACATGAGTTTTCTTCTCATGGGTTTCGAAGGCTTCAGGTTGTACTATGTACGCCTCCCCTTCTATCACCCCATTCAAGAGTGTTATCTTAATGTCCATTTGGTGAATCTCCCATCCCATCTGAGCTGCTAGGGATATAATAGATCTGATGGAGGTGTATTTGGCTATAGGGGTGAAGGTCTCCTCATAGTCAATTCCTTCTTTCTGCGCATACCCCTTTGCTATGAACCTTGCTTTGTACTTCTCCACGCTACCATCTACAACGTACTTGATCTTGTAGATCCATCTTGAACCTACAACTGATCTATCCTCATGTCTAGGCACAACTTCCCAGACATCATTTGTCATGATAGAACTGTACTCTTCTACCATGGCATCCACCCATACTTAGTATTGTACGGCTTCTTGAAAACTGGAGGGTTCTTCTACCTGTGCTACCAATGCATGGTACCTGTCAGGTTGTCTACGCTGCCTCTTCTCGGTTCTAGGAGTTCCAATGAACTCCTCTGCGTCCCTCAGTGTTTGTCGTGCCTCCCTACTGGTTCTACCACTGGTGGTAGGAGGTTCTCTCAATTCCTCCTCCTGTTCCTGTTGTTCCATCTGCTGAGAACTGCCAAAATCTTCTCCTCTCGAGGAAATGCTAGTACTAGTCATTGTACTCTATCTTGGTGCATGTCCTCCCTGTTGCCCCTGCTAGTATTGGACTAAAGGAAATTCTGCTAACTGATCCTCTGCTGGAATCTCACGAGATTTCCTGAAAGCTCTATCTTCCATGAACTTAGCATCTCGTCTCACTACAATTTTCCTGTCGCTGGGAATGTAGATTATGTATGCTTTTGAGGTCTCGCTATATCCTACGAGATACTCATTTTCTGCAGTCTGATTAAGTTTACTTCTCTTCTAGTTTGGTACGTGACAATATGCCAGACTTCTGAACATTCGGATGTGACCTACTTCTGGTTTCCTTCCTGTGAAAACTCCTTCAGGTGTTTTCTTCCCCAATGCTCTGTGAGGAGTTCTATTCTAGATATACACAGTTGTGTTACATGCCTCTACCCATAAGAATCTAGGCAGGTCTAGGTCATATAACCAAGCATGAAGTATTCACAAAATTCCAAGTATTCAAAGTTGAAGTAAAGAACCTTACAGAAAAGAAAATCAAGATTCTAAGATCTGATAATGAGGAGAATATACATCCAAAGAGATCATAGCATTCTGTAAGGAATCTAGGATTAAGAGGGAGCTAATAGTCCCATATAATCCCGAACAAAATGGTGTTGTTGAAAGAAAGAATAGATCCATTGAAGAAGGTGTAAAAACAATACTACATGATCAGGATCTACCTAAATTCCTGTGGGGGGAAGCAACAAAGACAATGGTCTGCTAAAATTTGGGTACCAAAGGACAAGTGATTCCCTAAGGCTTTGATCTTTGGCCTAGGGAAAAGTGTCCAAATGTATTTTGTACCTTTCTCCTAAAGTGACTTTATAAGTGGTAAAGTCAAATCTAATTTTAAAGTAACTTTATAAGTGGTAAAGTTACAATCTAATTTTAAAGTGACTTTATTAAAGTCAATGAAAAATTAGAAAGTGAAAAAGTGACTTTGGAAATAAAAAGCTAAGTGGGTCTTTATTTAAGTGAGGTGAATTAAAAAATAGAAAGTCAGAATTAAATGCACACTTATTCTCAACCCTTGATCTAAAGCTATCTCAGCCATTGGATTTAGGGATTCCCCAAAAGCCACTTAGGGTTAGGTTATAGGAGAAAAGAAGAGAAAAAGTCATTCATTTCTTTCATGAGCAGATTGAGAGAGAGAGAGAAGGAGAGCAAGAAGAATTTCTGAGCAGGGAAAAGAAGGAGAGCAGAACCTTGGCAGGAATCCCAAGGCATTTATTTCAGCAGTCCATACAGCAGTTTAGAGGCACGATTTTCAAGGCAATTTTGCACAAAAATTGAGGAGAGAGAAGGTAACATTTATTGCAGCAGTTGAGGCTTGATTTTCGAGGACTGTATAGCTGTTTTTTCAGGCACAAAAATCGAGGCAGCGTTCAACACTTTTCTAGGCACGGATTTTGAGAAATTCGTACAGTTGGGTTTCACACGAATTTCAAGGCAGCCTGGACAGTTGTTTCGACACAGTTTTCTAGGTTGTCCGTACAGCATTTAACGCTGTAATTTTTGCTGTAAAATTTCTGTTGTGTTGTTGGCACGTTTTCCAAGGTGGTGGCTAAGCACAAAATTCGAGATAAGTAAATTTTGTGGTTGCTGGAATTTTCTGTGTATTTTTGTTTCATTGTAAAAGCGTTTTTTTCAAAAATAAAGAAGAGCTCTCAAATTGGTTTTCCCCAAGAGTTGTAGGGGGTTTTTCTAGGGTCACATTGACGAAAAATCACAGTGTTATTTTTCTCTGTGTGGCTGTAATATTTTTCTGTGCTTTTATTTCCGCATTTCCAGCACTTGTGAAATTCCCAAATTTGTGTTTTTAGAAATTTATTTCATTTCGAGAATTTTGAATGTATGATTATGGGAATTTTGAATGTAAGATGAAACTGAAAACCGGAGTGGGGTCAAAATTTCTACATGGTATCAGTGCTTGGGTGGCTGAAAAGTGCAGATTGGGACAGCAAGTGAAAAATTACAGCAAGTTGATTTTTTACACAGAAAACTGAACCTTTACCACAGTTTTGACATTTTCAGTTTGTTAGGACAGCAAGCATGCCTTTGGGCTTGAGGGTTGAGGATAGGTTGAATGGGAAGAGCAACTACAGTGCATGGAGGGAGAGAATCCAAAGCATCTTTGAGGATGCAGAAGTCTAGGGCATAATGGTTCACACCACACAGCACCCAGTAGCAGTACCTGCTGACCCTGTTCAATTGGCAAAGTTTAACAAGAAAAATGCTAAGGGAAAAAGACTGATTATCGATGGTGTTAAAGACCATGTCATTCCTCATGTAAGAGGAAAGACATATGCACATGAGATGTGGACAGCCTTGACCAATCTTTACCAAAGCACCAATGAAAACAGAAAAATGGTCCTAAGGGAGAAGCTAAAGGCCATTAAAATGGCTAATACTGATAATACTACAGCATACCTCACAAAGATCACTTCTATGAGAAATGAGTTGGCAGCTGTTGGAGAGACCATTCCACCCACTGAGATGGTGTGGATTACTTTGAATGGTCTTCCCAAGACTTGGGAGAGTTTTGTGGATGGGATTGTTGCACGGGAAAACCTTCCCAACTGAGAGAGGTTGTGGGATTATTGCATTCAGAATGAGATCAGAAAGAACCATCTTGGGACAGCCAAACAAGTGGAGGACGATGACAATGTAGCATTGTTAGCAAGAGGCAAGAAGGGAAAAGGAAAGAAGCAAGCTTCCACAAGTGGTGGTGAGGTCAAAGACAAAGGTAAAGGTAAGCAGGTGAACAAGGAGAAGGACTATTCCAAAGTCAAATGTTGGAATTGTCAGAAGTTGGGACACTATGCAGTTGTGTGTCCGGAGAAGAAGAACAAGAAGGGAAAGGACAAGACCATGGTAGCATCTGTAGAGATAAAGGACTTTTCGGAGAGCTTTGACCGGGAGTTTGGGTTCATAGCTGGTGAGTCCACTATTGCAGGATCACCTGCCACACAGGTTCAAAGGGAGTGTGCACTTCCCTCCACTAGCGGAGCATCTTCAGGTATTTGGTATGTTGACAGTGGGGCTTCTCATCAAATGACAGGAGTCTAGGAGTACTTCTCGGAGCTTTCAGAGAGTGGCACTGATACAGAGGTAGTACTCGGAGATGACAGCATTGTTAGAGCAGTCCGTGTGGGGACATTGACATTTGATAGGGAACCCAAACCTTCCTTGAAAGTGTCAGATGTTCTATATGTGCCAAGAATGAAGAAGAACCTTATATCCGTTTCAGCATTGGAGGACAGAGGGTATGAGGTGTTGTTCAGGAGAGGGCAGGTGCTTATATATCCTAGGGGCACTCCAACTTCTTCAGCTAGAGTGATTGGTGTGCACCATGCCAAGGTGTACCAGTTCTCATTCCAGCCCCTGATGGCATTGATTAGCAGTACCGACAGCAGATCTAGCAGTTCAGATTTGTGCGAGATTTGGCACCGCAAGATGGGGCACATGTATCATGGGGCCTTGAGGACATTGCGGGAGATCACCACAGGTGTACCAGATTTCAGTTCTGATCACCTTGATACATGTAGAGGATGTGCTATGGGGAAGTTCACCAAATCCCTTTTTCCCAGCAGTGACAGCAGAGCGACAAGGATTCTTGACTTGATTCATACCGATGTGAGCGGTCGAATGTCTCATGTATCCTAGAGTGGATATGAGTATTATGTGTTATTCATTGATGATCACTCCAGGAAAACCTGGATTTATTTCTTGAAAACCAAGGGTGAGGTCTTCAAGCGGTTTCAAGAGTTCAAAGCTCTTGTGGAGACTAAGACAGGTCGGAAGATCAAGGTCCTCAGATCGGACAATGGAGGGGAGTATACCCTTGGTGAGTTTGTTGATTATTATGCGCAGGCAAGCATCAGGAGGGAGTTCACAGTTACTTACAACCCCCAACAGAACGAGGTTGCGGAGAGGAAGAACAGATCCATCATTGGGGCTGCCAAAGCCACGCTTCATGATCAGGGGTTACCTTTGTTTTTGTGGGCAGAGGCTTGCAACAATGCTATGTACTTGCAGAACAGGAGTCCATATCATGCTTTGGGCAATGTGACTACGGATGAGGCTTTTTCTGGGAAGAAGCCTGATGTTGGTCACTTCCATATCTTTGGATGCATTACATACTCCTCTGTTCCCAAGGAGAAGAAGACCAAGCTAGAGCCCACTGCAAACAAGGGCATTTTTGTGGGTTACAGTGAGACCTCGAAAGCCTTTCGGATTTATATTCCTACAAAGAGGAAAGTTGTTGTTAGGCGGGATGTGAAATTCGAGGAGGATAGAGCTTTCAAGAGGTCACGAGAGTTAGAGTATCTGGATTCACCAGACCCTCAGGAGCAGTTGAGTCAGTCACAGGGATCCAGTGGACAGGGATCAGGAGGTAAATCGATTATGTTGGAAATACTGAGAGGGGGGTGAATCAGTATTTCTTTTCAATTGTTAATTTTACCAGTTAGATCACTTATATTTAGAACACAAAATGAACAATGATGGAATAGATACTTGTATTAATTTCTTCTTTACAATAAGTAAAGTACAATAATGATATAGGGCTCCAACCCTAGATGAAGACCCCAATTTCCCAGGCTCCAACCTATATTGTGCCAAGCACCGACTTGGTCTTTCCAAGGCTTCAACCTTGTCAATTTGAGGCACCAACCTCTAGGGCTCCAACCCTATCTCTGGTACAGGCTTCGACCTGGTTTCTTGAGGACTCCAATCATCTAGGGCTCCAACCCTATCTTCCAAGGCACCGACCTTGTCTCTATGAGGCTCCAACCCTCAACTTCACTTCGTCAAAATATGTTTGGTTATTCTTCACGGCTCCCAAAGTCTTCTTCAACGAGCCCTATCACACTTAGTCTCTATGTCACATCATCAATGACAACCTTTTCTTCTTAGAAGGTGTCACCACTGCTCTTCATCGTATCCAAACAAAATCTCCAAGGTCACCTCATGATGACATCAATGCATCATGGTCTCCAAGTCAACTTCTAAAAGGTGTCTTCAATAATTCTTTCCCAACAAGATGTCTTCAAGATGCTTACGTACAACTTTCAAGATGGCTTTCCAAGGTATACTAATCAAGATCCCCAAGACAATTTCAAATTCACTTTAAGATGTATTCACCAAGAGTCTTCTTAAAGACTGCTCCAAAGTATGCCCAATATACCGCTGTCAATGTCAATTCAAGTTTTCTTTGAAGATCCTTCAATAGTTGTTCCAAGGAGTTGCTCTAGGTCTTCAAATGCTTTAAATAACTGTCCAAACTAAGTCTTCAAACCTGCTATAAATCCACCTTCAAAAAGGTCTTCAATGTGCTACAAAAGGGTATCTCAGGACTGTTTTAAAAAGACCTTCAAATGCTGCTACAGGGCTGTTTTAAAGCTGGTCCAAAACTGGCTTCTAACAGCCTTAAATGATGAGCGAAGCTAACTGAAATCGATATTTCTCCACTAGCTGCTACAGGACCGAGACTGCTGGTCCAAAACTGACGTCTGAGGTGAGGTCTTCACACTGTTTCAAGCTTCAAAATTGTGCTTACTGCCTGTCATAAATCCGTGCTTTTTAAGGAGAAAACCGAGACACAACAATTCAGGTCTGAAGCATGACTGTCCACACAAATCTGAGTTTTTGTAGGTGACAGTTCCTCCTATGTATCACTGGTCCGAGCTCCAGATTTGACTGTCCTGAGCTCTCCACAAAGTTTTTCAACCGAGCTATAATAGAATTCTGATCTTGAGGTTCGAGCCTCTTTTTTTTGGCTTCACTGATAACTCAAAAATCAGCCCAAACAGAATTATCCTTTTTCCTCCTCGATTTAAACAGTAGGTCTGAGGTAAGGTATTGACCACACTTCGGTCTTCCACAGGCAATCTACTCGCAGGTTGTTGTTTGTTGTTTTGTAATGGATATCTTAACAAAAAGTCACAGAGGAAGAAGAAGGCAGCAGCGTTGGTCCTCCACGCAAAGTCACGCAGTCCAGCACAGTGACTGCGCTGAAGGGGCACGTAGAGTGATGCAGAGGGAGGAAGGGTACCTCGAAAGTCTCAGAAGTTCTTCCGAAGGGTTCGGAAAACTTATCTCAGGTGTATCCTAGACATTTGCTCGTCTAAATTCTGTAAATGATTTCTATTGCTGAAGAATAATACAAACCCTCATCCGCTGCACCAGTTTTCCCGCATTGAGTTTTTCATAATACAATTGTCCAAAAATAATTGTGTTCATGTGATTGTTTCTATTGCGTTAGATGCGTTCTATTTGATTTTTTGCTCATGATTAATTGAATACTGCAGTTGTGTTAATTTCAGAATTTATTGAAGTATCTGTAAATAACTTATCATAAATAAGTAGGTGAAATTAATCAATCACTATAGTAGTATTTCAACTTAAAAATTCCACAATTAAAAGCTCATGGAAAATTACAGGTTGTACAATTATCTCTAATGGGTGGACAAATCAGAGGGGTAGAACAATAACAAATTCTATTATAGCTTGCCCTAAAGGAAACATGTTCCTAAAATCCATTGATGCATCTACAAATGTAAAAGATGCACATTTGATTTTTACATTGTTGGTTGATGTGGTGGAGTCAGTTGGGGTTGCAAATGTTGTCCAAGTAATCACGGACAATGCAGCAAATTATGTAGCAGCTGGAAGGTTGCTTTGTGCCAAATATCCCACCATTTTTTGGACTCCATGAGCTGCCCATTGCATAGACTTGATACTAGAGGACATTGGGAAGTTGGAGTGGGTGCAAGATGTTGTGCAAGAATGCAAGCAAATTACCATGTATATTTATAATCATGCTTGGGTGTTGAACCTTATGAGGGAATTCACACAAGGTGAGCTTAGTCGCCCAGTTGTCACATGGTTTGCTACAAACTTTCTTTCCCTCCAAAGCCTTTTGTATGAGTACCAAGCTTTGCGAAGAATGTTTTCTAGCCAGCAATGGGTACTTTGGAAAGATAGCACAAAACCAGAAGCATTGTCTGTGAAAGCATCTGTCTCTGGTGATAGTTTGTGGGACAAAATCACTGCGATTGTCAGCTTCATTGAGCCCCTTGTGAAAGTCTTGAGATTGATGGATGGAGAGAAACCTCCAATGGGATATATTTATGAGGGCATGGATAGGGCCAAAGAGGCCATCAAGACTTTCTATAAGAGAAATGAATCTAAAGATCTCCCTATATGGAAAATTATTGATTCCAAGTGCGACAGGAAACTACATTCACCATTGCATGCAGTAGGAGCATATCTCAATCTGAGCTTATTCTATAATGAGGGGTCTAACATTCAAAGAGATCCCGAGGTGATGAGAGGTGTCATGATATGCATTGAGAAGATGTTCTCGGATGTAGATATTCAGGACAAAATCAACCTACAACGAGATATGTACAAGGAAGCATCTGGCATGTTTGGATTCAACTCAAGCCAACGTCTCAAGGACAAGAAAATGCCTTGTAAGTGCAAATTGTTAGAACTTAGCTTGTAATTTTTCTAGTTCTCTTTTATATGTTTGGCATTGCAAACTCATAATATTTGTTGTTATTTTTTTACAGCTCATTGGTGGATAGATTGTGGCTCTGAGGCACCACAATTACAAGGATTAGCCATCAGAATTCTAATTCAACCCTGTAGTGCTTATTCTTGTGAGCGCAATTGGTCAGTGTTTGAGCACATCCACAGCAAAAAGAGAAACAGGTTGGAGCATGAGAGGTTGGAGAAGTTGGTTTTCATCTACTACAACCTTCGAATGCTCACAAAACAAGTGCAACCAAAGGATACAGATAAAATTTTATTGGATACCATTGATTTAGAGTCTGATTGGGTTGTGGAGGAGGAGCCCCCTGATTTGAGTTGGCTTGATGAAGAGACCGAGGATCTCTCTAGTTTGCCATCTCAAATGGAGACTCCCAATACACCTACCTCACAGTTGCTTCAGCCTTTCGATGCTACCATGAGCTCGACGAGGGCTTATTATAGGCGTGGTCGTCCATGAGTGATGAGACTCAAGATTGTTATGAGACAATCATTTATCATTTATGACATGTATATGTATTTTGAACTTGCTGACATTTTTTATTTTAATTATGGAATCATGATTCCTTTTCTTATTCAGTATCTAAATGTTTTGCTTACAAAAATTGAATATGTTATGTTGTACTTTTATAGATATGAGATGATGTTATGAATTATTGCATATATTGTGGTTTTTATAACTTATAAGGACTGGAATTATCATTAGTTTCTTTTTTTTGCTTAAAATTTACCATATTTTAAGTTTTTTTGCATTTTGATGAGTCTTATACGAGTTTTATACGGGTCGTTCCCGAGTCTTATATGAGTCGACGAGTCAATGGTCGGACGAGTCTTATACGAGTACGAGTCCTACAACATTGTGAAGAATATCAATCTATCATGAAAAATGGAGACTGGGAGATCGTACCTAGGCCCGAAGACAAATCTGTAGCTACTTTCAAGTGGATCTATAAGATCAAGCATGCGGTTGATGGAAGTATAGACAAATATTAAGCAAGATTTGTGGCTAGAGGCTTCTCCCAACTCGAAGGCATCGATTATGAAGAAACATCTGCTCCTACAGCAAGATGCACAACGATTCGATCATTAGTCTCTCTGGCAGCATCGATGGGATGGAACATTCACCAGATGGATGTCAAGACTGCGTTTTTTAGTTGCACAATAGATGAAGAAGTCTACATAGAGAAACCCTTGGGATTTGAAGTCAAGGATAAAAAGGCATATGTTTGCAGATTGAAGAAAACACTATATGGCCTCAAGCAAGCACAAAGGGATAGGCTTCAAGAAGAGTTTTGTTGACCCAAACCTTTACATTAAGGTTGTAAGAGGCAAACCTGTAATTATTCTTTTGTATGTATATGATCTTCTCTTGACAGGTGTAGAAGGTCAAATTGAAGAATGTAAGAAACAACTAGCAACGGAATTTGACATGAAAGATCTTGGATTGATGCATTACTATTTGGGACTAGAAGTCTGGCAAGGACTCGATGAAATTTATTTGGGTCAAGGAAAGTATGTGATCAAGATGTTGAAGAGATTTGACATGATTAATTGCAAGCCTATGACCACTTTGATGATCACCGACTTGAAAAGACCAAGGAGTTCTGAATCAAGCCCCGTGGATCCTTCCAAGTATAGACAACTCATTGGCTCACTGATTTACTTGGTGAATACTCGACCAGAAATATGCTTTGCAATAAATGTTCTCAGTCAATTCCAAGTGTAGCTGAAACAAGATCATTGGATAGCAGTCAAACAAATTCTGAGATATTTGCAAGGAACCATCAACTACTGCCTAAAGTATGATAGTAGGAACGATGTCCAACTAATTAGATATACAGATTCCGACTCGTGAGGCAGTGAACGAGATGGAAGAAGCACTACAGGAGGTTGTTTTAGCTTGGGATCCTCCATGGTCTCATGGATGAGCAGAAAGCAAGACATTGTTGCTTTGAGTAGTGTTGAGGCTGAATATGCTGCAGCCTGAAGCGGTCTGGTTAAGGAAGCTAGTATCCGACTTGTTTGAAGGACCAATGAACCCTACAGGGATACTTTGTGACAATACAAGTTGTATGTGTTTGTCTGAAGATCCAGTATTGCATGGAAAGACAAAGCATATAAACAACAAGTATCACTATATTCAAGAGCTAGTACAAAAATGGAGCGCTACAACTTCAGTATATCTCCACTGATGAACAGGTAGTTGATATATTAACTAAATCACTTCCAAACAAGAAGCTTGTGTATTTGAGAGACAAGCTTGGTTTGGTGGATATGTCCTCCCTATCTGAGAGGGAGAAATAGACACTACATTCTTGTCTTTATTTAAAAAAAGAATGAAGGATTGGGTAACCATCTGGCATTCGATACTCTTTGAGAATGTGGTAGGGCATTCAAGACAAGAGTAGTCGTGGACCGATATTCTTTGAGGATTAGCTACCCAAGAAAAGAATAGTCCAAAGGAAGGTCATACTCGGTGAACACACGGGTGGAGTATGTACCTTGAGAGACAATGATGATGGTGTTTATCAGTCATTGGTCTCACCAACATTGTGCTCTAATCTTGTGGAGAGATAGAGTTGTTAGTCGAGGCCTTGCTATGTAACAATGCTAGTTAATATGATGCTAGACAGATGGGTTACCAATCCGACTCTTCTTATGAGATCTCCTCAAATTGAGAATGACAATGTACCTCCTATGAATACCTCCCTAGTTAAGAGGGAGTTTTAAAAAATGTGTAACTAGGTTTGATCTTCATAAGTATGAAATCTATTCTTGTAAATTGTAAATTATAAAATGAAAATAAATTATTATTGAAGTAGGGGTTTCATGCTCAAGTTCTTTATTTTATAGGTCAAGCACATACTAAAGTGCTTCTAGGATTTGTCCTAGGTATAAGAGTCATTGTCCTATGTTGAAGACCCTATGGGCACATTGTAAATTGTAAAGAGAATTTTATTTGGTCTCTAAAGTGTCAAAATACCTCCAAGATCAAGTCGGCCTAGAGAGCTGCCAAGTCGGCCTACATGAAGAGCCACGTCTCCCTTGGAAGACGCCTATATAAGGAGAGGAAATTGACCTCCTTATGGCATTCACTCACTCTCACTCATATGCGAAGAGGAGGACAAGAAGAAGGTCAAAGAAGAGGACAAAGAAGGAGCTAAAGGAAGCCGAGTGGCTTTATTGGGTCTCTCTCTCTCTCCTATGCACAAACTGTAGCTGGAGTTTTTGCGCTAGGGTTCTCTTGACTTCGATCTTGAAGGAGAGGCAGCAAAGAAGACAAGCGAAGGACTTCTAGGGCTTCTTTATAGTCCCACGTCTCAAGGAAAGGCCAGCGAATGGAAGGAGGAAACTCTACAAGGAGATCGAAGTCTCCTTGTGTGATTGCAGTAGTTGCAGTAAATCAAAAATTTCGGACTTTCTAGGAGACGTTGAAGTAGTGGCAGTTGGAGGTCGTGTTGATCTTGATCTTGGAGGGTATTTGTCTAAGTCACTAGGTCATGGAATTCATCAATTGAACAATCTATAGGATGAGAAGAGATTTACGGGTTTTCACCTCAAGAGGAGGGGTTTTGGCCCTGGCTTGCAGCCTATACACTGTGTCATTGTTCTTATTGTTTTGGTAGTTGTTTGATGCATTGCACATTATAATAATAAGGAACAAAGATAAGAAGTAAGAAGATAACACAAACAGTTATCAAAGAAAGAGAATTAACTTATTCACTACCCTATAAAATTCTTAGCAACATTGATGGCTCGTTGATTTCACTCTTGTTTCTTTGTTGTCATAAGTATTTTCAGATTTGATATAGCACCAAATAATTCATTATAAGTGGTTTTCATTGTTTCATGCTCTAAGTAGTTCATTGTGGAGAAGATTTATTGCCTAAACAATGGAATCTAACGTTTACTTGTCTTGTGTTAGCTACAAGAATTGTTTAAACTTTGCACTAAGGCACTCACACAGCTAAAGCTCTAGTTTTCTAATCTTGTTGATGATTTAAGTTACTTTGGGAATTTGAAATCTAATTGGCATTGTAGCATGGCATAAGATCATTATTGGAATATCTTTGTAGAAATTTCTGAATCTTAATTCTTATGCAAAAATTATTACTGTTAATCTGGTTAAGCTTCTCCTACTTATACAAGTTATTAACAGAATAAATTCAAGTTAACATCAAAGCAAAATACATAACAGATCTCTACCAATTCAAATCTAGAATAAGCATATGCACACATAGACACAGTGACAGTTATTTCTGGACAAACTGTCCCCGAAAAATCCCAATGTGGGAAAACCGGTCTGTGGCTGCTGGAGGGTTATATTATTAAGAATATTTCTGAATACACAACTCTGGTTTCCAGATCTGGAAAAACCTACAGAGAAAACTCTAGATCTATAGCTCTTGGTTGATCTAAGACCAAAAATACTGACTGATCCACACCCTCAAACAAGATTTACAGAACTCAGCCCGATCTAGGCCTAGAAACCCCAGCGCTGCCCCTGAAAGACACTACTGCTGCTGCTACTGCCGTCTGTTGCTGCTGCTACTACCGTCTGCTGCTGCCGTCCGCTACTTCCTTTCTCTGCACTGTCCTTGCTGATCTCTTCTCTGCTTCTTATGTATTCTAGACCCCGGGATCAGATCATCTCCTTGGTCTAAATTTCCCTCTCTGCAACTAAAACACTTCTGAGAATTCTTAGCAACCACGCCCTAGAATCTCAGCTTAGCTTCAGTGCTCTGCCTCCATGTGTGTTTTACAAATGACCCCAAGCCTTTCCTTTATACTTTTCTTGTTGACAAATCAACGGCAAAGATTAAATCTTTAATCAATGGCTAATATTAAAAGAAAGCTTGATCTGTGTGACTTAAGATAATTTCATCACATGTTTAATTAAATTCACTTAAATTATTTTATTTTCCTAAGTTTTAACTTAGGAAATACATTAAAATAATTAATTAATTTACTATCTCCTAAACCAGATGAAATTTTCCAAATCCATTTCTGGGTCTTGTAGATCCAGTGTACTCTAGTCCCTCCACAAAGTTTGGGAGCTAGAGCACAACTGATGCTACCCCAAATATCCAAATACACAAAATCTCAACACTCCCTCTTAGCATCAAGGGTGTGCTCTAGCAATACATCACACTCAAGCATTACATGATTTTGGGCACTAGTTTTGTGATGTTAAAGCTTGGCCTCCTGCCACTCAACTCTGCACCTGTTGTTGCCATGTACTCTGGCTCGGCTAAGCTTAGTGCTACGGACTTTTGTTTCCTGCTACACCAAGAGGTCATTCCTGATCCGAGACTGAAACAGTACCCGCTGGTACTTTTTCGATCTATTGTGCTTCCAGCCTAGTCTGCATCTGTGAACCCACTTAACTGAATTTCATTTTCCTTCGTGTACTTTAGCCCATACTCGACTGTCCCTCTTGAGTATCTAAGAATATGTTTAGTTGCTGCCTAGTGAGCCCTCCTTGGTTCCACCATGAACTGACTGAGGATATTCACTGCATAGCAGCTGTCTGTACAAGATGGGATCAGCCTCATCATCCTCTGATCTATCTATCTTCTTCCAGTTAGTGATCATTGGCGTGGCCATGGGTCTACAGTCTTCCATTTGGAATCTTTTCAGAATCTCTGTCGTGTATTTTCCTTGCACTAGGAAGATTTCCCCTTCATGCTGCCACACTTCTAACCCAAGAAAATAGTGCATCCATCCCAGGTCATTCATGTCAAATTCTGTTGCCAGATTCTCCTTGCAATCCATGATGAGCTTGGATGACCCAGTCAAAAACAATCCATCCACATACAAAACAAGAATAAGTGGCTCATCTCCTACTCTCAAGTAGTATAAGTTGGGATCTGTGTCACTCTTGACGAACTTCATCTTCTGCAAGTAGCCATCAATCTGACCATACCATGCCCTGGGGGCTTGTTTCAAGCCATACAAGGCTTTCTTAAGTCTGCAAACATGAGTCTTTTGCTCATGTGTCTCGAAGCCCTCTGGCTGCTCTATGTGCACTTCCTCCTCTATCACACCGTTCAAGAACGCAGTCTTGACATCCATCTGGCGAATCTCCCATCCCATCTGCGCTGTCAAAGAGATGATGGATATGATATAAGTGTACTGTGCTACTGGAGCAAAGGTTTCTTCATAGTCAATGCCTTCTTTCTGGGCATACCCCTTTGCTACAAATCTTTCTTTGAATTTCTCTATGCTACCATCTGCAGCATATTTGATCTTGTAGATCCACCTGGATCCTACAACAGATCTGTCCTGTGGTCTAAGGACTACTTCCCAGACATCATTTGTCATGATGGAGCTATACTCCTCCACCATGGCATCTACCCATACCTAATGCTGAGCTGCTTCCCGAAAGGTAGAGGGCTCTCCAACCTGAGTTGCCAATGCCTGATATCTATCAGGTTGTTTCCTTGTCCTCTTCCCTTCTCTAGGTGTTCCAACAAATCCTTCTGCATCTCTAAGAATCTGTTGGAGTTCTCTTCTCGGACTCCCATCAGTGGTGGGTGGTCTCACTTGTTCTTCCTCCTGTTCTTCGTTGGAGGAGCTTCCTTCAGAACAATTGTGCCTAGGAGAGGCACTGGACCTCTCCTCCAGAGGTCATTGAGGCTGTACCAGTGGATCTTCCTCAATCTACGTATCTGTGGCCATCTCTCGAGATTTCCTAAAGGCTCTTTCTTAAAGGAATTTTACATCCCTTCTTACCACGACTTTCCTACTCTCTGGAATATAGACGCGGTATGCCTTTGCATTCTCACTGTAGCCCATCAGAAAACCCTTTTCTGCAGTTTGATCCAGTTTCTTCCTCTTTTCCTCGGGGAAATGGCAGTATGCTACGCTGTCGAATATCCTGATGTGGCTCACTTTAGGCTTGTTTCCTGTGAACACACTTTCGGGAGTCACCTTCGAAACCCTGTTACAGACACGTTACCGGAATGAAGCATTGTGTTGCGGGCCTGCGCCCTTGCAGCCTCTATTATGGTCCGGCTCTTCCGTTCTGCAACTCCATTTTGTTCTGGATTGTAGGGAGTTGTCCACTCTCTCTTGAGGCCTTCCTGCGCACAGAAATTTGTGAAGTCTTTATCGATATATTCTCCACCGTTATCTGACCTTAACTTCTTGATCTTCTTTCCGGTAGAGTTCTCCACCAATGCTTTGAAATCTTTAAACCAATTAAAGACTTCATCTTTGGTCTTCAAAAAATAGATCCAAGTTTTTCTGGAATAATCATCAATGAAGGTGGCAAAATATTTTGCCCCACTGAGAGTTGTTGTAGACATCGGACCGCAAATGTCAGAGTGTATTAACTCTAATACACCTTTGGCTCTGTTGCTGCTTCTTGGAAATGTTGCCTTAGCGTACTTCCCTAGTACGCATCCTCTGCAAACATCGTCTTTCTTTGTGCTGAGTTCAAGAGCCCCTATGACAGTATTTTTGAGAATCCCCAAGGCTCCATGATGTAGATGCCCCGTCCTTCTATGCTATAACTCATTCAGATCTCTGTCGTCTGTACTGCCGATCAAGGCTACCAGAGATTCAAGCTGAAGCTTATACAGCTTGTGACTCCTTACTCAAATTTGTGCCTTTTTACTCCAGTTAGGATGTTTGACATATACTTTGTCTTGAATAAAGTATACATCATAACCCTTGTTCTAAAGTTGAGACACCGAGAGTAAGTTCATCCCCAACCCTTGTACATGCAGAACATTCGTGGCTCGAATCTTGTGGCCATCTTCCGTCTAAAAAGTTACGGTACCTCTCTCGATGGGGGTACATTTTCCTTTGTTTCCCATAGTTATTTGGAAATTCATCTGCTCCTCTTAATAGCTCGAAAAACATTCTTGAACCCACGTCATGTGAGCAGATGCTCCACTGCCAATATACCAAACATCAGGAGGAGCTATGCTTGACACACATGCAAGATCCTCCTCTAGTCTGGATGCCAGCACTTTCATGTCATGTTCCCTCTACATTTCTGCATGCTCTGGAGGACTACGTGAGTGGTTGCATGAACCCTTCCCTTGGTTCATGTCAGATTTTCCCTTCCAGTCAACTGCGTTGCCCCTTCAGATCTACAATTGCTCTGATACCATGCAGAAATTTCTGAATCTTAATTCTTATGCAAAAATTATTACTGTTAATCTAGTTAAGCTTCTCCTACTTATACAAGTTATTAATTGAATAAATTCAAGTTAACATCAAAGCAAAACACATAACAGATCTCTACCAATTCAAATCTAAAATAAGCATATGCACACATAAACACAGTGACACGGTTATTTCTGGACAAACTGTCCCCGGAAAAACCCAATGTGGGAAAACCGGTCTCTGGCTGCTGGAGGGTTCTATTATTAAGAATGTACACGGAATACACAACTGCGGGACATCTGGAAAAACCTGAAAACTCTAGATCTGCAGCACTGGTGGTCAGCCAGGCACTGTGAGTCCAGCCTCAGTGGACTGTGGGCTGGAGCAGTCAGGCCAAACCTAAGGCATTTTTTAGAACACATGTTGTGTTCTGCGTCATTTGACATTTTAGTGCTTTGGTCATCCTCTTCAGCAGCAAAGCAAAACATTTATTGTTGTTTGATATACTAAACAGCAACATGTCCCTTATTTTTTGTTCCATGCTTTGATAAATCCTCTTCATGACTTTTTGTTGAATTACAGGATGGATCCTGCTGATCTCATTACTCTTGAATGATATAGAGTTCATGACATTACTGGGGATCTTTGATAGGCCTTGGTAGTGCTCTGCCTCCATGTGTGTTTTACAAATGACCCCAAGCCTTTCCTTTATACTTTTCTTGTTGACAAATCAACGGCAAAGATTAAATCTTTAATCAATGGCTAATATTAAAAGAAAGTTTGATCCGTGTGACTTAAGATAATTTCATCGCATGTTTAATTAAATTCACTTTAATTATTTTATTTTCCTAAGTTTTAACTTAGGAAATACATTAAAATAATTAATTAATTTAATATCTCCTAAACCTGATGAAATTTCCCAAATCCATTTCTGGGTCTTGTAGATCCAGTGTACTCTAGTCCCTCCACAAAGTTTGGGAGCTAGAGCACAACTAATGCTACCCCAAATACCCAAATACACAAAATCTCAACAATCTTGAGTGATTGTGATTAGCACCTTATGTTGATAATCATTAGCTAATTAATAAGTGGATAAGTGCTCTAAGTTCCTTTAATTGTTATCATTGGTTAAAACATCATGTGGATTGATTTATCGTTTAACATTGACACTTAATAATTTGGCACATTCTTCATCATAAGATTGTTTCACCATTTATTGTTAAGTACTCTTATCATTAAAGGCTAGCCATAACTTAAGTACTTAAAGACTAAAGCAATCTTAACTCAATAAATTCACTCATAATCCTTGCATCTCATTCTAGGACTAGTCTTGCACCTAATAACTTACCTCCAAGCATAAGAATGTTTGATAGACTCCTAGGACAACCCTTCCTCATTTAGCTTGAGGGATTCAACCCTTTCTATTAAAACAGTGACCTTGCAGTTGTCAGAGCCACAGTCTCTGCAGCGTCGAAGGTACTAGGAGGTTGGAACACAGGGGGAAGTATCATTAATCAAGCCTTTGTTTGTTTCCCATTGGCTTCCATCCCACAACCTACTCTAAAGACTGGTCTCAAAACAGCTAAGAGAGAGGTTCCATTTAGACTAGGCATATAATCTAAAATTAACCAAGATCCTTGCATCACACTTAGATCTTAGGACTTGCATCTCATATAGGTTAGTTCATCATCTAAGCAATAGTTGTCCATCTGTTTACTGCTTTAAATTGTAACGAGCAAGAATTTTGACTCCATAAGGCATTGGTCTCAATTCCAAATCTAATTAAATCCTTAAATCTTGCTAAATTGAACCAAGTAGCTGGGCCACTCAACTGTGTCTCCCGGACAAGTTGGTTCATAACTTGTCTTTCATCATCTTATTTCCATAGGGACTACCCCCCATAGCCTGTTGTTGAGAGACAGCTAGAACGGAGTGCGCGAGGATCAGAGTGACAGCCCCCGCCCTGAGCAGTTGTCGCGGTACCTGTACAATCTGAGCGACAATAGGCTTCTCATGTGGATTGTATGGTCTATTTGACCTAGTTTGGTCTTTAGTGGACATTGACATAAATATGAATTTCAATTTCTCAACAATATTTGTCTTGTCTCTGTCTTTGTTAAACACTAGAGCTCAAAATCTCACACCGTCATGCCCCATTTAATGATAGTTGCTAAAGATGAAATGAAACTTAACCCATGATCCAATATAGAGTGCCCTCTCCTATGCATGCACTCCTAACAACACCAAGGTTATGCAAGCCTCTGAAGAGCCCCTCCAGTTTATAAACGAATGTTGCATTGGTCAAATTTCTATTAAGCACTAATATTAATGTCTACAAATATAAGATTCACATAGCATAAAAGATGCATTTCATACCAAGTTGAAATTTGATGTTTACTCCTCCATAACATACAAACTCCATGAATTTCAGAGGCTGCCAACCTGCTTGGTTTCATCCTATCAAATGAAAAAACTTAATTAATAAGTGGTATCCGCAACAGTTGCAGACTGCTTCTCTGTATGGGACCTGGGTATGACTAGACAAACCACACCAACCAGAGGAAAGAGAACAACTCTTGAATTGCCAGTAGTGTTCCAAGCATTGCCAGTATGTTTACCACCTATTAAAGTCAAGGAAGATGTTATTTAATTAGTAGGAGTAATACCAGTCAACATCCAACAGTATCATTATTCATATCACCACAAAAATGAAATCGAATGAGCAGTCCCAAAACTTGTGAAATGTGGAAAAGCCAGGTACAGTAATAATTCATGGAGAGCGTCCATCTCTTTGTTATAAAGAAAAAATGTAAGAAAGATGGTCCATCTAGACTCTATCATTTTCATGACTTATACAAAATCAGCATAAAATGTAAATTTGAAAATTTCCAATTCCTGTAATTGACAAAATTGCTGGATGAAGTATAGAGAGTCAAATGACACAGCTATATTAGACAACCATAATTCTTGCAAAGAGAGATAGATCTCATATATGATGTTTATTCCACCTCTAGTGAGACCCAACAGACTGCAGAGAACAATAAACCTACAAGTATTGACTGTGGGTGGGAGGCCACATAAATCTATCATGTACACTCACACTGGTATTCGACATTTCTCACCAGGCTCCAGCAGCAACTCCAGTGCTAGTTCTTTGACATAAAAGTTTATTATTTGCACATCCATCCATTGGCATTCTATACTTGCCCAATCTAGAAACTATCATACTTTTACTCAATTCCATGTTACGTACTTTTATTGGGTATCTGTAATTTCCTAAGAAACATTTACCCAATCCTCGGTAAGTTACAGCCACGAGATGATATTCATATTTACTTATTGGGAAAATTTACACATAGGATCAGCTATATTATAAGCACAACACCTCAACATATATGTATTTATTAAGTACAGTTAAATTTTAGAAAAATCATAGCCATCTATGTACCTCCATGACATGTTTTTGACATACACTACTTAAGCATGTGCAGAATTTATGTTGGAAATACTGTACCATATCTTGATTTCACTTGCACAAAATATAATTTCTCTATTTCCAATGACCACTTTATCATAGCCAACCAACAATAAAATGCCATGTTCCTGGATGAGGGGCCTACATTTCAATTTGATTCAATCATAGCATGCAACTTAAGTCATTGCTTTAATAAAAGATACTGAGGTCTGTTACTTACGGAGAACCTCAAATTTGGTCTAAAAAACGATGTCAGAACAATTTTTGTGTCTGGCTTCATGCCCAGAGAATTCATAATGTCTTCTCGAACACGATGTGTAGCTGTAGCAGTAAGTGCCATAATCGGTATATGATGCTTTACAGACTCAACGTTGCTTGCCTGGAATTTTTCTCTCAGTACAGACAAGCGCCTAGAAAAGCATTTGAGACAAAACACAATCAAGTCTTTCAAGATGTGTTAATTGCTTATGACTGCTCCGAACATATATCCTTTACATCAATAGTGGGAAACTATCGTGTCCAAACTAGCATAACAAGTAAACAGTGCTACAGGTTGTACCTGTAATCAGGTCGAAAATCATGACCCCATTTGGACACACAATGAACTTCGTCAATAGCAAAAAGAGTAATACCACGACTTGCTGCAAGCTTCTGTAATGACCCAATTACTCTGTAGAGAAAGATTATGCAATACTGTATTACCCCTTCATACATTATATGATCATCTGAAATGTCATTAGAAGTTTTAAGATGGCTGATTAGAGAAAAATGACCCTACCGTAGAAGTGTCTCTGGACACACATAAATAATGTCATACATGCCTGCCATAGCTCTATCCTCGATGCTTTTGTCTACTTGCCCTGAACCAAGGAAACAAGCAGAAACTCCATGTCTTGCCAGCTTCAAGCATTGATCATGCATAAGGCTGATTAATGGAGATACCACAACTACAACTTTCCCAGTCAATAATGCAGGAAGCTGGAAGCAAAGGGATTTGCCTGCATATCAATATGGACAAAACAATTTAAAAATCAAGACGTATTTGGTTACAAAAAGATCCTGCAAATCAGAACTATATTAAAGATTATGTATGCTACCACATTACAGATTCAACAATAATGCAAACATGACCTGAGCCTGTTGCTGCAAGAACGAGGCAGTCTTGATGACATGCCCATGCCTTCAAAGCCTCTTTCTGAAAGCACTTCAATTCTTTATAGCCAAAGCGCTGTTGTAAAAGAGTTTCTGCTTTCTGTTCCCAATCCAGTTGTGTGTCTTGTAAAGGATCAGTGTGTAAACTATTGCCATGGAATTCATCCTGCAACAAATGCAGTTGCCTAGTATCTGCATTTGTGAATGTGATGTATTAGTACATAATTATATGAAACTAGAATGTTAGGCAGGGTTGAAATGCCCTTTTCTTCTTAAGAAAATGAAGCATACCATTTCCGGCTGCATAGCTGGACGATAAATTTACACAACTGTCCATAGATCCAGACTCATCGTGTCTTCCAGTGGGTTTAAATTTCTCTGTAATCAGAGATTGCTTTGTTGGAAAAAAACCAGTACGAGAGCCAAGATTTTTTCTGACATCACATTCTTCTCTAGAATGACTGTTGGGCAGATTATTTTGACCATTCTTCATACTATTCCAATCTCTCCTAGCAATAGCAGGATTGCCTGCTAAAATGAAATCTATGGCATCACTTACTGACTGCCCAACAGCTTCTACCGCTTCCAATGCAGCACTGAATTCAAAACCCATAGAAATCAATTCAGCAAGCACCGCATCCTTAGATAAAACATTTGTCTGTTCCATGTCACAATGCTGCAGGTTTTCAATATCTACAAAGGTTTGGTCTGATTACACTTTCTGGGCAATGCATCACAGGCAGCTCCAAATACAGAATCTGAAATACATACATGATACAACCCAATTAATTTCAAAGTGGCACAACATAAGCACCATTACTTTATTTCTTTGAAATTACCAATTCAAACCTCTAGTTTACTGGACCGAAGTAGTGAAATTAGTTTGTTTTCGTGATTTAGATATGCATTACAGGATTTCTGTTATGTGAAGTGGTTCTTGATTCACATGTATCTAGAGTGTAAGAGAGTTCATCAAACGAGTTAAAAGACATGAAGAAATTCTGGGACCAAACTTCCAAATAAAGATCCGTTGCCAATTGGGCCATTAGTTCACTGGTGAGGTCAACAGATTATGTGGTTTACCAGTACCCCACCCAAATGACATGTCTCAAAAAGGGACAAATCCAACTGCAATTCCTGGGTGGTTTTGGCAGAAAAGATACCCTTCGAACCTGGCACCCAAGCTGGAGAAAGTCTGTGTTATGTAGTGCGTCTATCAACATCCGGGTATGTTTCACGAAACAACTTCTAAAAACTGATTCCGTATCATTGAAGATAAATTCTAGGGGGAGAATGATGGAAAGAAGGTTGATGCTCCAGAGCCCGAGCTGCCAATAAAGGAATGGAGATGGTTGCAAAATAATGACAAGAACATCCCTCCAGCCACTGGATAGATCCCCACATCTGCAAGGCATTCTGTTTTTGTGATTTTCGTGTTAATCTCTGTGATGGATGTACTTGCTAGGATGGCACTACTGAATTTTGGATTCCTAAACCATTTTATTCATGCCCAAGAAGTTACCTGCTCTCAGACCGATTGGCATATAAACAACCAGTAAATTCAAGGACCTTATTTGCAAAGAAATAGACCTTGAAGGACAAGATAAAGACTTTTAAAGCTTGCCTTGAAAGGGTTAACCTTGACATACCAAGCCATCGCGTTAGAATGATTGATCAGGACCTTTTGGTTAGTGCCAAAGTTAATCGTGACCTTACTGGCTCACAAGTTTGACTTGTGCAGTCAGGACCAACTCTTCAAAGGGTTGACCAGTCGGAATACTTCTAACAATGGGTTGACCATGAGTGTGACTACCCAGATGACACCTTTGGCACACAAACAAATTCCTTCAACCCTTGACCAGTTATATTTCCCAGCTGTGAGCCAATATGGCTTCCAACAGTGACACAACCCACAATTCATATGCAGTTAGAAAACGAATGTCGAATTAGCATTGCATACACTGAATTCATAATATAAATCCAATTGAGTTCACAACCCTGATAATTAATTTCCATAATTTTGAAACATTCCATTAACAAATTGACTTGTCATCAAAATTTATGTAATCTATTACTGTTCAAGTTCACACTGAAGCTGTCAAAATCCCAATTCACTTGATGTGAACTCAAAGGCAACTTGGAGTGGGTCATCCACTGTCACCTCAATGACACGCTCCCACACATAATGCTGGAATAATTTACAACAAAGGGGGGCTTCCCCGAGCAACAAAGCCTTGATAATGGTAAGGATTTGAAGGGGTATGAGGACTTAGAGTGAATCTGGTTTGTTGAATAGAAATAATTGTATCTTCCAGATTTAAGGTGATATGATTGAACCTATGGATGCAAGGTTGGAGTATTTAAAAGGTTCAATATAAAGCTGGAACCTGAATGTATAACTAGAGACACCCACCAGCTCTTATATGTTTCATAAACATTCAGATTTAAAGCATGAAAGAGAGGATGAATTATGCATTTAATCAAATCTATTCTTGCCCAAACGTAGGTTATGAAGCGCAGAATTTTGAAGGGCTAAAGAGAGGGTCTTTATACCTCAAGTAATGTGAAATTCAGGTCTCCTACAATCACCAAGTGGCAAAGAGATGGCTGGAAAATAATCTGAAAATTCAGAATTTTTTAATAGATATTTTCCAGAATTAAATTATGGCCACATAAAAGGTTTTGAAGTGCAAAAATTTGGTGGTGTTTGAAGTGGAGATCAGTGCCAATATCACTTGAGCTATGGAGTATTTAAGAACAACGGTTTAAACTTTATGGTGCTATTTTCACTTGTTTCAGGGCTATGAACAGCTACATAAGCATGCTACAGCCAATAAATGCTTGCTGTAATATAATTCCCAGAACACCTAATGCACTAATAAAGAAGAAACTTATCAATTTATTGAGAGAAAATGCTTTTTGACAAAATGCTTTAAGTATGCACAATTTCTTGTTGGTAAAATCAAATTCACTTCATTCCTTCAATCACCAATTGCATCAGAAATAAAAAGAGATAATTAATCATCTATCAAATGCTTACACTCCAGATTAACAATACCAACACTGTATTCTCCACAAATAGCTTGACATGAGGATGTTCTTTCCTTTGTATTCAGCAATATAATTCTTTTGCATCAATGCTCCACAATCCTAAATAAAGGAGTACTATAGTTTCTTCAACTACCAACCACTATTCCAATGAGAGGGGCTCTCTTTATATAGAGAGAGATCTAGGACCTCTTACAATAAAATATTGTTTTCGGTACAAAAACTCTCACATAAATAATAAAATAGTAGAAGGTTACAATAGCTATTTGGAATGGTCAACAGGGGTGGTCAACCCAGACTAAAAATAGTAATAATGATCCAACTGTGGCATGTGTGATCTAAAAATAGGCCGTTTCATGCATTCCAAATGTCCAAGAGTTGAATAGATCCATCTAGAAGAGTGTGTAAAGGATTCCGAGTGTCGTTTGTTATCCCAAATGTGTTATAAGTTATAACAGCTAGTCAACTTGCCAAAAATAGTTTCCAGCACATTTCACAAGTCAAATAGCTATTCAAAAATACTCCAACAGCTAACTAATGATCAAAAGTCATCTCAAAAAGTATGCCTTGTCTTCACATGTGATATGAGAGCTGAAATATCCTCAAGACAGTACAGCCAACCATCAAGCAGAAAATAATAATAAATTATATTCAATCTGCTTCCACGTGTGTGACAAAAGGGGTATGCTCTTTCAAGGGCCACATCACCATAAATAACATTTCCTAGTGAAAAAGCTCACCATATATAGTATATACTAAGGTGAGTTAATGGACGCCCCCATGTACCATAATAACCCATAATCAACAATCAGATCTTCCTAATATATATAAACCAACTGATGATACTATCCTTGATAGATTCATTAAAGTATTTCCTGGAGACATCATACGCTCTAACAGACAAGAAGCCTAAATCTTTGGATCAGGCTAAAGTCTTGGCTATTGAAATAGAGCACAATCTCAATGCTTCCAAAAATTGACCTTCTCGCTTATCCAAAGGCCAAAATTGAACCAAAGACTAAGCCTAGCGCCCAAGTTGACCCTACCTTGCAAGCATTTGCCCAAAAATTCGATAAAGTTACTTCTGAGCTTATGCAAGGGCAGATGGCCATGATGGACAAGTTGTCAATGGTGGAAAGCAAAAAGGGAGCCCATCAAAATTTTCCTCCTAAGCCACAATTCAATATAGAGAGACCCCCCAAGAAGAATGATTTTGCTAGTGGCAAATTTTCACAACAAAGTGTTCCAAATACTCTTGGTCCAAACAACAAGGTTGGTCCAGAAGGAAACCCTTGGTGTCAAACTTGCAATGAGTTCCATTCCCTTAGGAGTGTCCCTATAATCAGGTGGAAGAGCAGGAAACTTCGGAGCATCTAAACATTGTGCATAACGCTCCTTTTAATATATTGCTTGGAGAGACCTACTTCCAATAACAGCATGAAGAAAATTCCAAAGAAGCCACTAGTGACCAAGATGAGCCAATCATGGTTGTTGAGGACGCAGGATGATTTAAGGGATTGCACTAATCAAGAAGAAATAACAACCAAAACCAAGCAAACTCTAGCACTGCACTCCAAAAGAAAGATAGGCCACCTCCACCACCTAGGAATATCCCTAAGCCCACTACCCAAAACCCTAATGTGACTTTGGATGTTGACTTAGGAAATGTGTTAGCTAAAATGAATGTGCAGGTGCTTCTTTTGGAGTGGGGCTCGATGGTGATGTCTTAAGTGAGTCCTAGTGTATAGAGTCAATGTAAATTATCATACTAGATCATGTTTTGAGTGTTGTAGAATTTGGTAAAGTCTGTGTCTAAATTTAATTATTAAAATTCCCCACTAGTTGAGATTTTAATAATTATTTTGATGTAAAATGTAAAATGTAATATTTATAGAAGTTGATGGAGGTATGAGTACTCATAATTAGAAACTCTACACCTCAACTCTCTATTTAGACAAATTTTGAGGGTTGAAATTATGTCTATCCCCTCAAATTATTGTTAATTTTCTTTTTCCGACAAAAAATTAGCTGGAAAATGGTCAAAAAATTAAAAATGATAGGAAATAAAATTCTCTACTAGTGGAAAAATAAATTTTTAAAGGAGATTGACTTTTCCGAAGAAGATTAAAATTGATGGACTCATTTCCAAGACAAAAAAATTCCTGGACCAGAAAAAATAACTTCTCAAGGAAAATCGATTTTTTTGGTTCAGGTGGTTAAATTGAATGAGGGAATTTCAAGGAAAGAAATTGGAAAATATTTTTGAAGCCCTCTATAAAAAGTGATCTTTTAAGAAAAATCAAACTTTTGGACCATGGTGGTTAATTAAAAGGGGATTTGTCAAGGAGAAAATTTTGAAAATTTAATATTTTGGACCCAGATCAAAGCCTTCTTCAATAAATTCAAAAATTTTTCTTCCAGATCAAGGGACGGGATTAAATTTTGGCATGGATCAAGCTTCAACTAACTATTATTCTCCGAGATCAAGTCAAATTTGTGCACTTCATTGGACCTATCTATTTTCCACTTGGAGGGGGATCTAGATCTCTCGTTTTTCTATAAATTGATCCTAAGGCTCTTCATTGTAATCAACTTTGGATGGTGTTATTGAATCTGGAAGCTCTATAATATTTTTCTGATTAATAAAAGTAAAAAGTCTTTGGGGGCAAAATTATGGTGTATCTCTTTTTTGCTGGATGTTGCTGCCTTGAGAAGTTGTATTGGGTCAAAGTCGAACTCCTAGAAGCAAGATCAAAGTCTTTCCTCCAAGATCGAAGTTCTAGAAGCAAGGTCGAAGAAACTGCTACATGTTGAGAATTTGGTCGGTTCCCCACCATCGCTTCCGTCTGGCCGTCTCTGCCTACTCTCGCTTCTGCGTTCGCCGCTTCCTCGTCGTCTCTCTCTCTACGTCGCTTCCGCCCCCGCCCGTTCCCTGCCTTGCCCCCCCCGGGCTGTTGTCCTCCACGTCTGCTCCCTGCTCCCCGTCCTACCTCAGCCTCCCGCCGCTGCTCCCCCTTCCCCATCCCTGCCCCCGCAGCCGTGGCTGCTCCCCGCCATCTGTTCTCCCCGCAGCCGCTGCCTCCCGCGACCCCCCTCCCGACCTCCCACAGCCGCTGCCTCCCACGACCCCCCTCCCGACCTCCCACAGCCGCTGCCTCTCGCCTCCAGCAGTTGTTGCCTCTCGCAGCCACCCGAGCAGTCGGCCTCCCGCTGACCCTGTCACCCTGCAACCACCTCCGCAGCCGGCCTCTCGTTGACCCTGTCACCCTGCAGCTACCTGCGGTTGTTCTCCCCGCCGCTTGACCTCCCGCAACTGCGGGCTAGCAGCCACCGCCACTTGACCTCCTCGACCACCATCGTTCCGCTGCCTCCATGCACAGCATTGTAGGGGATGACAGAGAGGAAGGAGAACAAGGACCCCCGTGTGGGGCCCGAATTTTCCACCTCTCCGGACTTCAATGACAAGGGACCTCTCACGTATATTAGCAGTGCCACAATGTGTTGGGGACCGTGTACAGCCCCACCGACATCGCACTAGAATCCGACTTCGTCTTCTGGACCTCCCAAATCAAACAATTGCTGAGGAAAACGGAACTCCTTGAAGCATAGAACTTCAGGCTGCATTCCGAGGTTGGCACGCTATCCAACAGGATTAGAGCGATCGAGGAAGACAACTTATCTCTGAAGAACCAATTGCAGGAATGTAGGGAAACCTTTGCAGCACGACCGGCAGATGAGGCTCTACAGGCGGAAATTCAGGGTCTTAAGGATAAACAGGAGGAAATCAGATCAGAGCAGGTATCCTTCAAACAGGAAACTGAATCACATATCAGCTCATGGGCACAGGTAGTCAGAGGAAAAGAGAAGGCTCCGCCCCTCACAGTGGTGGAAGAGGTTGTGCAAGCTAAACTTGTGGAAGAAAGGACCAGGCGGGCAAGAGAGCTAAACCTTAAAGTAAGGGGACTTTCACCACCCATCTCCTCTTCGAAAATTCTAGAAATAGGCCACAAGTTTCTCCGGGACACACTGGATATCTCTGATATAACACTGGACAGGGCATGGCTGGGACATGACTCCACTCTTTTTCTCTGATTCCACAACGCCACGGATAGACTTCGGGTGCTTTGGGCAAAACGGAAACTATTCTCTCTGCCTGACAAAGTATTTATGGACGAGGACCTCACAAGAACACAGGTAGCTGAACTTAAACAGGCCAGGGAATAGGTCGCGGCAGCGAGATAGGCAGGAAAGTGGGCGGTCATCAGAAATCTCCGTGCGGTTATTCGAGACTCCTTCCCCCCGGGGTGGGCTCCCCGAACCGGCAGTTCGAAATGACAGGCCCGAGAGGAGGGGAGGCGGGGCACGAGTATTTCGATCCACTGCTGGAACGGAAATGGCTCTTTCTGGTCATCCCCAGGCCTATTGCACGATGCCTTGACTTCAACAGACATCCTGCTTGTTACCAAGACACAAGCGAGCCCCGTCCGCCCTCTCCCGGGCATCACAGGTTACCAGTGGCCCTTAGGTTGCAGAGAGGAGACACGGAGCTCTGGAGGAGTCAAAGGCTTTGGAGGAGTAGCATGCTTCGCCAGAGAGGATCTCAGTGACAAAATAACTATAGTAGCAACTGATGATCATGCCAGATTCATGTGGATCCGGATTAGAGCCAGCGCCCCTCCTTTGAGAGACATTTACCTTGCGGTATGCTACTTCCCCCCCACTTCCTCATCCTTTGCCATCCATAGTAGGACGGCAACCCCTTCACAGACTTGTACCCTGGCATTACCAAGTACTCTACTTTGGGTGACATCATTATCATGGGGGACTTTAATGCCCAAACCGGGGACCTCCAGATACCCATCCATGATCGTACAGAGGATGTCTTCTGCACCCGAGGGATAGATCTAGTCTCAGTGAACATGCACCCTATTTCGGAGGACAGCTTGGGCCCCACGACAGCATACGGGAAGCACCTTTTGCAGATGGGGGAGTCTCACGAGTTAATCATTTTAAACAGCCTCCCTTCCTTTCCTTCCTCCCACTTCTTTACTTGCCAGCCCCACGGGGGGGTGCAAGCGTGGTTGACTACGCTCTCACCAGCCCTGATCTCCTTCCGCACATTCATAACTTCTCTATTATCCCTATTCCCCTAGCTAATCATGCACTCCTCTCACTCTCCCTCCAGATCGGCATCCCCTGTAAGCCCCTCCCCCCCCCCCCCTTCAAGGCCCACCCCGCACCCTCTTCAAGTTCAAAGAAGGCGACCCTGACGTCTTCTCTTCTACCCTCAAGCATGCGCTTCCTCCTATAGCCCAGTTCACCTCCCTCGAGTCTGCCACCGACAAGTACCACTGCCTCTCATCGGCAATCTGGGAAGCCGCGCTCCAATCCTTCCCCTCCTCTCCTACACTCCCCTCGCCGCACCACCTAGACCGGGAGGGTGTCCTATGAACAGGTGGTATGACCACGAGTGTAAGTCCCTGCACCAAGATCTCCGGCACGCTTTCAAGCACTTTCATCCGTCTTACCCCGCCATCCATTCGGCCTACCGCCGCCTGCTTCGCCGCAAAAAGCGTCATTTTATCTCCCACCAGAGACTGATTCTCTCTGATCTTCTTCTCCACTCTCCCAGGAAGTTCTGGAGCACCGTCCTTTCCAGGCGGTCCCCCACCCCCACCGACCTCGATCCCACCTCCATGTTCTCCCACACCACCAAGCTATATGATATCCCTGGGCAACCCCCCACTCAGGTCGTCTTCCCCCCAACCACCTATCACCTCTTCTCCGACAGAGATATCAAAGAGGCGATATGGGCCTTAAACAGCAGCAAAGCCGCAGACGAAGAAGGCTTCCAGGCCGAATTCCTCAAATTTGGGCTTCGTCCTCTGGTGGGTTATCTGGCGGATCTTTTCAACCAGGTCATTCGTGATGGCTTCCCTGAAGAGTGGTCATACCATATCATTTATCCTATCCACAAAGCAGGGCCTACCTCTGACCCGAACAACTACAGAACGATCATGGTCAGGCACACCTTCTCAAAGCTGTATGCTACGACCCTCCACAAGGGGCTTTCCAGCTTCCTAGAGCAGAAACATCTCAAGGCAAGGGGACAAGCTGGGTTCAGACTGGACCATCAGACCACCGACCATATCTTCACTCTTCGGGCATTGATTGAGGAGGCCCGATTTAAGTCCTCCAAAGTGTATTGATGCTTTGTGGACTTCAGGAAGGCCTTCGACTTCGTCCCAAGGGAGGACATTTTTCAGAGGTTGAGAGAGATTGGCATCTCTTCGACTTTGTTGACTGCCATCATGCGTCTCTACGAGTCCATGCTTGGCCGTCTCCGCACAGTTGGAGGGATGTTGGAGTTCATCCGCAGCACCATTGGAGTCAAACAGGGGTGCCCGCTTTCCCAACCCTTTTCGGGATTTACATTGCTGAGCTGGAATCTTTCCTCCGAGAGCATATCCAGGAGTCCGATGGGTGCCTTCTTCACCAGGTCCTGATCTCCATTCTACTTTTCGCGGATGATATTGTTCTCATGGCCTCCTCCCCAGAAGGGCTGCAGAGACAGCTTGACGCCCTCACAGCTTTCTGCGACCTTCGACACTTGACGGTGAACCTAAGCAAAACCAAAGTTGTAATCTTCAATGGGGTGAAGAAGTCCTCGAATTTCCACTTTCTTTTCAAGGGGGATGTTATGAACCTAATTCATAACTTAAGTGTTAAATATAGTCATTAATAAAATAAATAGAAATAAATATAATTGTTAAATAATCAATTAGGATTAAGTTAAATAATCATTAGGTTAATGAAAAGGCATGTCTAAAAGACATGCCCATTCGTGAAAAGGTACCTGCATAGGTATAAAAGCAGGACCTCATTGTAATCATTGAATCATGTCATATCTTATCAATAAAATATTATTATTATAAATACCTCTTGTGTATTTTTATAATTAAAGCTATTTCGCTATTAAGCCTACAAATCTGCAAGTCTTGCTGCTACAATATTCAAATCTACGAATTCCGCTGCTACAATGGTATCGGAGCCATATTGTGGACAGGTTGAAGGAATGGCACACAACGTCGTTCTACAAGCCTACAATTATTTACCATATAATGTACCATTACGTCAAGATCCCAAAAGAATTGAAATAATTGGAAAAATGCTAGAAAAGCTTGAGAAGTTACTTGCAAAATATCCTGCAGTAGATCATAATAAAAAAGATGAAAAATGCAGTAATAATAATAAAGCAGTTAGTTTTTCTAAAGGGAAATCAAGTAAAAAATCCATGGAAAAGTCAACTAAATATATCCCTCCACCAATGCGTAATAAAAGTAAAGAAGAAGGGAAATGTTGGAAATGTAGAGATAAATATTTCGCAGGACACAAATGTGCCTTTTATACAAGAAATAACAGTGAAATAGCACAAAAAGATGATGCTGAGGCAGATAAAAATAAATTGGAAGAAGGTTATGTTGAGAATCAAGAGAAAAATTACAATATAGATTATGAGAGTTATGTAGGGTGCAGTTCAGATAATGCTGAAACAGTTAATGCTCTTGAAGGCAGTTATGGAACTGGACCATCCAACATTCGTCCACTTCCAAGAACCGTTAGTGATACCGATAAAATAAACATTGACAGTACCCAGAACAGCAAAAGAATTGACATGGCGCAAGACTCCACTGTTAATTGCAGTGGCTGGTCAAAAGTGCTAAGCAGCCAAGACAGTGTAGCATTGAATAATTCTTCACGTTATGCAGAGGCAGAATCTGCAGAGGATGAACATAAGCATGTAGCATCTGTTATGAGTAATGATCCTGGGGTTTCTTCAGAAAATATCTCACAATTCCAGCTCGAAGTTGCTATTGTAAAATCAAATAGTGAACCTAGAAATGGACAAGCGAATGATAGAGAAGAGGGGGAGTGGTCAGATAAAGACGATACAATTGAACCTTCTGGCAAAACTGAAGTAGATTCTTGGGCAGGTAATGATGCTGGAACCAGTAGCAGTAGGCCTGTTTTGGAGTCAAAGCCCAAGGAGGCAGTGGAAAAAGGCATAGATGATTCCAGAATTTTTGAGGGAGATTTTGATGTAAGTACAGTAAAGATAGAAGTAGACAGGAAATCTGCGCTGGGTTCCAACAAGAGCAAGGAACTAGATAATGACATCAAATGCGAGGAGTCGACAAATGTTGGTAAGCCTGAGGACATTCATGTCAGCACTAAGCTTTCAAACAGTGATAAAAGTTATGAGGATGATTGCAAAAAAAATGCAACCGTTTCCGCTTCGAATGCAGTACATCATGGGAATCGAATTCCAGAATATTTCAGCACATTTTGTAAAAACAACGATAAACTTTTCTCTTTGCCGAGGAAGGGCCGCAAGTCCTCTGTAGAAGAAGATGAGATAACACAGAAAATAAAAAATGCTAAGACAGCATGCGCCTCAATCTGTGAGGTTGCTGTGAAGGTTCCGGATGTAACGTTGGTGGTCAAGGAAATTAATTCTATGGCTGCACTTGTACGTGGTGGTCAAGGAAACATAAGGGTGCTTAATGCAGCAGAATCAAGAAACGGTTCTGGGCCAGGGCAGATTTCTTCCTTGTATCCTGTGAATTCATCCAATCAGACAAATGGCAACAGAAATATGAACTGTTCTGGACGTCCTACTGTTGTTAATGCTCAAGAAACTGTGCTTAATTCAGACGAGTTTCCTCCTGTTTTAGAAAGACATCGTGTTTCTGCCGCGTCTGCAACCGAAAACCAAGGCCAGGCAAGCAATGCACCTTTGCTTAGTATTGAAGAAGCTCGTGCTGCAAACAAAGAATTAATTGAAAGTATTCAATCAGGTTTGGGAGGCCAATTGATCAACGCAATCACAGTTTCCATTATGCAATCCGAGGGCATCCAGGCAGCGGGCGAAGTCGTTTTGCCAATAACACAGTATTCTACCGACACCTTTCAAGACGGGGTCATGGGAACTCCATTTCTTGAACCCTTGCTGCAGGCATTAGACGAATTTCGATGCAAATACAACAATAACGGGCAGCCTTCTATCTGGAACCCTCTGACTGACTTCCTCCAGCGGCAGAGCCATTCTCAGTTTTCAAATGAGGGCACCTTCCCCCAATTTGAAAGAACAGAAACAGATCAAGGAAACGATGGTTATAATTACAATGCGCAGCCGGAAGGTGTGGATTATTATCAGCACAGCGAGGACGGAATCGAAATTGAAGATATGGTAGATGAAGTCGGCCCCATTGCTCCTCAAATCTGTACCTGCAAGGGAACGAAGGTTACTTATAGACTGAAATGGAGCTGCCAAGAATACCATCTCCTAGAAATTGCGGATATAAACGAAAACGAAAAGGAGTTCGAGAAGAATCTGAAGGACGGAGATTGTGCATCTCGAATTGACCACGATGTTAAGGAGACGTTTTCGTTTATCGCTGAACTTGTGAAGCTAATTCCGCCAGCAATTGTGAGACTGCTCCGTTTTCAGTTCAGATATTTGGGAGAAATGGCTGTGAAAAAGGGGAGAAAATCGAGTGCATATTATATGAATGAAGGAACTGGCAACCGGCAGGATATTAGTAGAGGAATTAATTCAACAAACATGGACAGATGTGTTTGGCAATGTTACGAGTTAATAACTTTTGGAACGCCAAACGTGGCATTTGAATAACTCTCGTGGCCATTCCAATCACGATTTTAAATAATCGTTATACTTATATATATATAAATATTATTATTAATTTAATTAATTAAAATCATTAATTAATTAATTAAATTAATCAAAATTAATTATTATTATCACTATTTAAATAGTAATAATAATTATTAAGAAAAAAAAATATATATATATATATAAAAAGGGAGAAATCAGTTTTCGAGGAAGTTAAATTATACATATAAAGGAGTTAACTAATATATATATATATATATATATATATATATATATATATATATATTATTGGAGAAATGAAGAATGACATGTTTAGCAGAAAATCTCAAGTGAAGAAAATTGTCGAAAAGTTAAGCTTTGAGGACAAAGCTTTTCAAGAAGGAGACAATGTTATGAACTTAATTCATAACTTAAGTAATATAGTCATTAATAAAATAAATAGAAATAAATATAATTGTTAAATAATCAATTAGGATTAAGTTAAATAATCATTAGGTTAATGAAAAGGCATGTCTAAAAGACATGCCCATTCGTGAAAAGGTACCTGCATAGGTATAAAAGCGGGACCTCATTGTAATCATTGAATCATGTCATATATCTTATCAATAAAATATTTATTATTATAAATACCCCGTGTATTTTTATAATTAAAGCTATTTCTGCTATCAAGTCAACAAGCCTACAAGTCTTACTGCTACAGTATCCAAATCTACAGCTTCCGTTGTTACAGGGGAAGAAATTGAAGTCGTCAATAGCTACATCTACTTGGGGGTGTAGTTCTCGGGTCTCCGCTTCAACCTTCGGCCGGCCCTCCAACCCAAGATAAACAAAGGATATGGCTCCCTGGCCCTTCTAGAGAGACAGTGCTTTCGCCATCACTTCCAGGACATCCCATCCAAAATGAACATCATGGACACCTTGATCCGTCCCACCGTGCTCTATGGATTGGAGGTTTGGGATCCCTCACTACTGGATTCTGATTGGGCCTCGGTTGAGCGAGTCCAGACTCTTCTCCTGCGCCGCTTCATCCGGTGCAAGCAGATAGTCCCGCAAAACATCATCCTTGCAGAGTTTGGAGCTAGGCCCTTCCGCATGGAAGCAATCTTCCGGATAGTCTCTTACCTTCATCGTATTCGTGGCCTGGCAAACACGAGAGAGGGGAGAAACAGATACCCATACCTGGCTTATTGCTCCTCGGAGAACATCGCTCATAACCAAACCAGCCGCACCAAATGCTGGTTCACAAGGGCGACAAAGCTCCTCGGTCTCATCGGTATCCGGACTGATCATCTCTCCCCCTTTCAGTATTCACTGAACGCCCCGGAGCACCTTCTCCCAAACCAGTAGGATCTTAACAAAATTATCAGGGAGGACATCTACAGGCGGTATATCCAAACCACATGGGTTAACCCTCCAGGTGGTCTGCGCCCAAAAATGGCCTTTTACGCTGAACACTTTTTGGAGATCAGAGATGGGCTCATCACTCGACCCTCTTACACCCTCCAGCATTGGATGCATGCCCTTAGGATCCCTCTGGGGCAGCTCAGAGTTGGGTCGCACAAGCTTCGGGTGGAAACAGACCACCATATTGACAGGACGGAGAGGATCTATCAGCTTTGCCACCTTCAAGAGGTCGAAACTAAGTCACACTTCATCTTCAGATGTCTAGTCTACTATGAGATCTGCGGGCGCTTTTACTGCCTTTTCAGAGGCCCCCAGAACTTGGCCAGCTTGCTTAGATATCCGGATCAGAGATGCCTGGCCCTTTACCTCCAGGAGACTTTCAAATACCGCTCGACTCTACTCCAGCCACCATCTACTTCGGCCAACACCCAGAGGATCACAGACTTCTTCAAAGTACTCTCAGCACCACAGGGCACCAAAAGAACCCCCGATCGATCCATAGATCATGAGCCCAGGTCAGTACGGCTCCGGGTCTCTCATCCCACCAGACCCCCCCTCCGGCATTCCAGAGTCAGACACCCCCCAACCAGGAGGCGCCCCAAATCCTCCAGGCAGCAGCAGCTCCAGTCCAGATTTGGCTCCTCCCCAAAGCAGCAGACATTGACGAGTTTCCTTCAGTCCTCTTCTATCAACATCGGTTGTTAGGAGAAGGAGTCTCTCCCCATTCAGGAGGCTCATCCTTCTCCTCCAGTACTTCCTCATCGCAGCTCATTGTCATGGCATATCAGACATTCAGCCATCCAGGCTTTACTTTTGTACTCCTCTTAGCTTTGTATTTCCTGCTTTTATGAAGAAAAGGGGACCGTTTGGTCCACCAGCTAGTGTGATGAAATCATTGTAACCAGCAGTCCCATTGACCTTTTTGTGGTCATTCGATGGACATTAATAAAATTATCTTATCTTATCTTATCTTCAGTCTCATGCTATAATCTTTCTAATATTGTGCTTAAGGCTCTATTAAATTAAATTTCTGAATTATTAGTTCACTTGCCAGTAGTTGGATCTTCTATTTGCACAGGTATCTTGCATTAGAATTTGGGTTTATAATAACATTTTTGGAATAATCGATCTCGCAGGTACCTCTAGATCTTTTATTTTCATTGTGCAATTTGAACCCCTTGTGGACTAATAATTTCATCTTAAAGTGTGAGAAGTAATTTTATTGATCAGATCTTGAGGACTTGGGAAAGTTTTAGCTCAACCAACCAACTACTTGAGGCATGAAGGCTAAGAACCCATAGTGGGATTCTCAAAGGCTCATCATAAATATATCTTTGAAGGGAGTTTCCTACCTTATATTCTGCCAAGATCATCTATTTACAAATCAAATATTTCACTTATTTTAAAGAACTTTCATTGATCTATCTGCTATTTCTAGAGCTATGTTTTTTTTATCTTATGGGCAGAGGTGTCGTCATACCCTTAACACTTGTAAATTAATTGTAAATATTTCTTGTATATATTTTGTAAATAGATCTAGCCATTGTACATAACTTCACCCATATTGTATATATTTTCTTGTATTTTTTTGAAGCTTTTCTTTAAGGTTTGAAGAGAGGGACGAGGGTTTTTGGCATAAATTTATTTTGCAGGTAGGTTTTCTTGTAATCAAGGGGATCTAGCTTGTTTTGGAGGGGCAAACCCTCTCCTAATCTAGACAGCTAGGGTTTGAGAGCATTCAAGTTTATTTTGGGAGTTGTCCATCAAATAACCTTCCTTTTCAAGGTCGCGAGGGTTTTCAAGCTCATATTTTGTTTTGATTCGAGGTCTACTAACCCTTCTTTGCAACAAGTTTTAACCATCGTTTGGCAAGGATTCATCATAAATTTTGGGCCAAGGATCATTTTTTAAAGGTTGGATTTATTAACCAAATTTTTTTTTGGAGGTCGCTAGTAGATCTAGCCTTAGAATTTATTTTGCAATATTTTGGAGCCTAGCTACAGAGACTTTACGATCTGATCTAGCTTGATATCAAACAATTAACCCTTGATCTATGTTTGCAGACAGAATTTATCCATCTTAAAGGGTTTCTTCATCTAATTTTTTGGCAACAAAATCTCATAGAGAATCACCAGCTTGGAAATGTTGGGTTTTAATTGTGTGAATTATTTTTCTATCCATTGTTTCGTTTTGCAGAGACATCCTAATTTTTTTGAGGAGGTTTTCATATATTTGTGGAGATAAATCATTGTTTCATTTGCAAATTTTTGTAGGACTAGCCTTGAAGGGTCATACTTAGCATCATAAGGGTTTAATAATCATTATTTGTGGCTTAATAATCATTATTTGTGGCTCATATTAAATTTTTTAAGCTATTCCTTGTAGGTCGCGGGCATTATTAGCCTTTTTCTCTTAGTCACTAGCCCTTTAGGGCTTAATCTTTATCATTGAATTTGATTTTCTAACTCTTGTCATTTTGGAAGTGTTTCAGTGAAATTTTGAAGAGGTTTTCCATCATAAGTCTTAGCATAGAAACTAATCTCAAAGAGGATTGTTATCATTTGTAAAATCTTGAAGGGAACCACATTATTTTAGGCCTATTTCTTAATGTCGAGAGGCCTTTTCCTTGACCGGCGTGAAGGGATATTTGACAGTTGGAGGACCGAAATTCTTTGAAGAGCTTTGGGCCTAGACATATCTAAGAATCACCATAATGTTTTTGATAAAATTTTAATAAAAATTTCCTTGTTGGTCGAGAGCATTTTAGGCCTTTTCTTCCTCCGGACCGAGGGCATTCTCACTATCTGTTGCCATTTCATTTGAAGACTAATCTTGTTGTTTGCGGGGAAGATTTCATCAAATCTTGGGCCATCATCTTGGGCTTGAATTCAATAAATTTTAAGGCTTATTTCCTCTTTGGCCATGAGCAATTTTGATCACTAGTGCAAGCAATTTTAGGGTTATAACCAGCTTGTTTGAAGCGTTTTGAAGAATATTTGGTAGCTGATTTGGTTCATTTTTGTGACTTGAAGAGGTTGTATTTTGAAGCATTCTCATCATTGTACCCCTCTTTGAGTTCCAAGAGGCATTTTCCTTTACCAAATGGACCTCTTCTTTGTAATCCTCTAATAATAAAGGCATCAAATCATTGGCTTGAAGGGAGCTTGGGATTCAATCCCATGGTATCCCCCTCCTTATTTAAAAGGGAGGATCCTTGTCTTGTTCTCTTGTGTTAGGTCTAGTCACTAACCCCTTTCTCTTCTTTCTTGTTAGATTAACATTTCATTTGCATTGGTTAATTTACCTTAAAATCACTATTAGCAATCTCATCTACTATTAATAATTTGTGCTTAAATCATTAATCCCTCACTACTTCTAATTGACATATCATATAAGTGAAGAACATCCTAATCAGCACTACAACTAAAGACATTTGAAGTTGTTATTGTTTCAATGAGTATATCTTAAAGTGCTTCATTATTTTGATATTGGAGTCTTATAATCTTGTGCTTAAGTGATTCTCTTTAATCTTGGTTATAAGTAAGTTAACTTCTACGTTGAAGCATCTTGCCATAATTGGATCTCATTGAAGCAATCATATCTTATTGTCATTTGCACTATGATTCTAGATTTAGTGTTGCATCCTTAAAACTTACCTCCAAGCATAAGCTTGGTTGATAGAGAGTTAGGATCACTTTCTTCATATCCAATTTGAGACGCTTGACCCTTACTCAATGGTTAAAAAAGGTGACCTTGTAGTTCTCTTGCAGGCAGTCCCTTGTAGCAACGGAGGCACTTGGGTCGTTAGAACTCCTGGGTAGGTATCATTAATGAGGCCTTAGCCTCCTTCTCTAACAGCTCTTCCTACAACCTTGTTCAAGACTTACTTTGATAATTGAGAGGGCCTTCTGTTAATTTTGGACAACTAGGTCCAAACTCCATGTTGTGATGCTCAGATGAAGATGCCAATATTTTTATTGGACTCCTCTTTCGGAGAGGTGCAAGATCGATCTAAAGATCATCTTAATCCGATGAGCAGAACAATTATTTTGAATTTATTCAAAATATGTACAAGTCGGCCTTAAGGTTTTGTGCCCCAGCAGTTGTGTCACACCCTCATTGATGGATATAAATTGGTCAACATTGGAGGATATTTTCACTCATCTCATCCTCACACATTTCTCTCTCCTCATTTGATTGGTTCGATGACCTTGGAGGCTCTTCTCTCCACACACGGGAAATTTCAGCAGCAGCTCTTTTCTGTTTTCGGCCTAGGGTTTCTGCAGCAACTTTGACCAGCATTGACTATGGTCAACGCAAGGTCAAACGGACCTGAAACTCTCCCAAAATTTTGATCTTTCAAATCCACATTTTTTGGCACTATTCCCGAGGCTAGACATTGAATTTGACTTGGCTGCGTTGACCTAGCTGCTACTGCTGTTGCGTTGACCGTTGACTGACAGCGTTGACTTTTGAGTTGACCATTTTGGTTGTCCAAGAGGGTTGTGTGACATTACTGGTTGGCTGACCATATTGATACATTGTTGGTCGAAGCATCCTGTTGATCACCGTACTGCACCAACACACATATATTTTTGGCTTGTCTTCTGTCGATCTATTGGTATGTTCTATCAGCGTTTTACTTTGTTGTTTATGTGATTGCTGACTGATATTGGGATAAAAAGTAAAGTTGCATCAAGCATAGAACATCTACAAAAATTTACATGGAATCGGAGCTGAGGTGAAGACAAAGCCCTAGTTTGTAGCAATCACCGAAGAAGAGGATGGGTTCCTCAAACTACAACGGCTTTAAGGCTGATGACAAATTGACTGGGAAGGATGACTTCCATGCTTGGAAGATGACATTGGATCTCAATTTGGAAGACCAAGATGTCATGGACTATGTGCAGGGTAAAATTCAAGAGCCTCCATCCACTACAACTGCTGCTTCCAAAACAAAATACAAGAAGGGAGAAATCAATGCAAAGCTGATGATCAGGGACTCAATTCATAAGAGTCTGGTTGCCTACATCTCTGAGTTGGGCACATCCAAGGAGATGTATGATAAGTTGGTCAACATGTTCAAGGCCAACAATGCGAATCAAGTCCTATTCTTCAAGAATCAATTGAAGAATCTGAAGAAAGGCAGGGAAGAGTATGTTCAATCATACTTTCTGAAGCTGACCGAGATGAGGAATAATATGTTGGCTATTGGGGAGTGTTGTCGCACAAAATGTCTAGGCACCGCGACAACAGCTCAGATCGAGGGTTGTCACCCTGATCCCCAATCTCTCTATCTAAGTTGTCTCCTTGCAAGCTAAGGGAGGTAGACCCTAATAGAAATGAAGAAAAAAGATTGGTTGAAAATCAACCAACCCAGGAGACACAGCTAAAATACCAAATACTTGATGAGATTAACGAGATTTCACAGATCCAATTATATTAAAACTAGTGCCTTATGGAATTAAAAGATCCCGTTATGCAATTAAAGCCAAGTAATTGATGTATAACTGTTGCTATAAAAACACAAAAGACCACAATGATATTCAATAGAACGCACCACAATTATGCATTAAAATAATCTGAACCCACAGCAATGCTATCATAAGATGACCATCGAATATAAATGCCAGATCATTGCAATATTTCTGAATTTATGATGTTCCAATTTATTCCAATCCAGAAATTAAAATGTTCCTATATAGTCAAACTTTCAATAAAAAATTAAAAGCTCATTTGACTATAAAAAAAAAAAAATTTAGAATTTTTATATATATATATATATATATATATATTTTTTATCATTTTTTAAATCCTCTGGACGGAGCCTCCCTGATACATCGTGTCCAAAGTTGTCCACATTTCATTTGTTGTGTTCTTCCCGGCAATATGTGGAACCACGTGATCCTTGACTCCATCCATGATCAAGCGCTTTGCTCGCGCCTGATTCTCATTGAATTTCTTCAGGGGATCTGCATCGGTAGGCACATCTATGACTCTTTCAGCATGGTCCTTGATGTCGTACTCATCCAGGACTTTCAGGATCCTAGCCCTCCAGATAACGAAGTTAGACATGTCGTCCAACCTGTCTTGATCTCTCAGTCCATGAGAAACCATCATTGCTTAGATCTGTCGAAACAGGTACTCCTCTCCCTCTTCCTACTGCAACGCTCAACAGGAAACTAGATCTGGATTTCTTGGCGATAGAAACCCGCTATAGTAGTTGCTCCCTCTGAAAACTGATTTCCCTCCCGGAAATCCTCCGCCAAAATCAATTGAATCAGTTCTCTACGATCACCCTCCCGATCGAATCTCATATCTGTTTGGCACAGATCTGCTGAGCAACTGTTCTCCTCCCGCTATTGTTACCTTTGTTAAGCATTGTTCTGCACCGACAGAACTTGTGCCACAGCAACAACCTCTGAAGATCAGAAGCTCTGCTTCTATACTTCGGCAAATCTGCACAACAACCTCAAAACACTGACTGCGTCCCTCTGGCTGGCCTCTGCGTGAGCAGATTGCCTCAGCACAGCCTCTGCGCAGCGCAAGCTATTCCTGCGTCACTCTCGAAGGCTCTGCATTGTCTCTGCGTCACTCAGTTGGCTCTGCGTCAGCCTCTGCGTAAACCTGGTTGGGCAATGTCCCTACTGGTGCTGCGCTGCCCTCTCTGGATCTCTGCTGCTTCAGCTGCCTTCACAGCAGCAATTTTCTTCAGCCGCTCTGCTGGTGGATCAGCTCGATCTACAATGCTTTGATACCATGTGAAAGTTTCAAACAGAAACCCTACTGCAGTATCTAGATCTACTTCACCTACTTGTTTAATTAACATTAACAAGTTATTTTACTGAATTATTCAGAAAAACATTAAAGTAGACACTAAATGCAGCCTACACATCTACATATCATTTACTGAACAATACACACATGTGACAAGATTACACACGATTTTTCGGACAAATGTCCCCGAAAAAACCTAATGCGGGAAAACTGGTGCAACAGCTCTAGAGGGTTTTATTATTATGCAAAATATGAATACAACATTCTGGGCACCAAAAATGGTTGGCCCTATAAAGAAATTACACACCAGTTTGTACCTTTCACTCAGAGACAGAATATATGGTTATATCACACCCTCAAATGGGATTTACAGATCAAGAGCCCCTTGTGGCACACTAGAAGCCTCAGCGCTACCTCTGCAGCCTCTGCGTCAGCCCTCAATGGCCAGCGTCCCCATTGCGTCACCCTAACTGGTATTGCGTTGCCTCTACGCTACCCTGGCTGGGCCTGCATCACCCTGGTTGGTGCTACGTTGGTTGGGTCTGCGTCACCTTGGTTGGGCTTACACAGCCTCTACGTAGTCCTCTGCATGGTGTTGGTTGAACTGTGTCCTCTTGGCTGGCTCTGTGCTGACTGGTACTCACTGCCCCTCTGCTACTATATTCTCGGTCTTGGATCAGAGCATCCCTTGCCGATCTCTTCCCCTCACTACACTGCAAACTCGCTTTGAATTTCTCAGCAAACCCTGCACCAGAAATTCGACTTAGCTTCAATGCTCTGCCTGTGTGTGTGTGTGTGTCTCCAACTGACCCCAAGCCTTTCTCTTATACTTTTCTCGTTGGAAAACCAACGACCGTGATCTAATCTCTAATCGACGGCTTAGATTAGAAGACTGCTTGATCCACGTCACTTAGAACATTTCATCACATGTGTTTAATTAATTCACTTTAATTTTTCTAATTTCCTAAGTTAGACTTAGGGTCCTCATTAAAAAAATAATTATTAGAATAACTTCAACACCAGACGAAATTTCTCCAAACGCTTTCTGGGTTTTGGAGGTCTCGTGTGTCTTAACCCCTCCACAAAATTTCAAGGCTAGAGCACACTCGATGCTACCTCAAAATCTCAACAAAATATTCCAGACACGATTAGAGCTACCACAACATACTTGTTTATTGTTCTAATATTCTCACCATTGATTCTTATTCTTTCAACCCAAGTAGTTTATTAGTGATAATAATGAGAGATTTTTTAAAATGACTCACTTTTCTTAATATGACTTCAGTCTCTAATCTTAAGGAGCTCGGCCTCTTCTTTAGAAGTTTCAAACACTGTTCAACAGCCCTTATAGTAGCAACAAGTGTACCATTTTTATCATCGGTAGCAAATTGTCTTTTCATCTCCAAGATCATAGAATCCTTGATTCTTCCAAATCAAGTATCTTGGCTTTCCATTGAGCAAGATTCAAATTAGTAATGTGGCCAAGGTGCATTATGTCTTAAATAAGTAACTTCAAGGAACTTTCTTCAAATTTGGTAACCAATGACTTCTTGCAAATAATTTCCTTAACTTCCTTTAGCTCAGAAAGGAACTTCAATGATTAGTCATCTTAAGAACTTTGTTATATACATAATGCAAGACTTCTTCCACGGAGGTAACATATTCTTAGGAAATATTTATTGCACGGGCATATACAAAACTTTAATTCAATTTGACTTTAGGATACAAAACATTTCTAGCAAAGACCTTTCTTTTACGCATGTCCTTTAGGTCTTCTTAGAGTTTGCTAGTTGTAAAGATTCTTATTGCAATCATATAGACCATAAGAGATGAATATTGTCTAAGGATCAAATATCTTTACAGAGATCTTCACTATATTGATCAAACAAGGTTTTTTTATAGAAAATACTTTGAACGTGTCTCTATTCGATATTTTAACATAGGGTTAAATAGGTTCAACTACGTTGTCTTTAATTTGAGTAGAGGAACAATACTTTGAGACAATCTTCTCTTGAGTTTGCATTCTCAAACTTGAGGGAGATACACTTTATTTTCAACCTTGTAATTGTTGCCCAAAAGAATTTAACTTTGGGCAAGATTACTGAGACCAAAAATACATACCTTGCAATGTAAGCAAACTTTAGTAGATTGAAAGACAGCTTCACTAACTTTGACATTGACTGAGGCAATTTCGGAATTGTCAAAACTAGAAATGCAACAATACTTGTAGATTCTAATAGTTCCCATAACTATATAGATATCAATGTCATTAAACAACTAAACCTTTTGATGCACCCCACCAAGGACCTCGCAATTATTGTTGTTAATGAACAAAAGGACAAGGAAGTAGGAAGATGTCATAAAGCCTCAATCCAAATATCAAAACTAGACAATATTCTACAATCTACCTCTTGTGATATGTATTATGGATATGGTACTAGGTTTGGAATGGTTGATGCTGTTCAGAACTTGTACTACCAGCCTTGAAAAACAATTCAGAGAATTTCATTAGAAAAATCAACATTATAAATCATTTGGTGTTAAAGGCTCCACTCTCAAGAAAGGTAAATTAAAACTAATAAAAAGAGTAACAAAAACACGTGAACATAAAACAACAGAAGCAAGAAAAATTTGTTACCAAGAAACATCAAGCTTTCATGTTAATCAACCATATCAAAAGACTTTAGGATACGATGTAAACAATACTAAGGGACCTTGACAACACTCAAAGCAAGAACAAAGTCAAACCCTAAAACCAAACAAGCACAAAAATAAGCCACCATAAAACTAAAGAGTATCTTATCTATTCTGCTTTGAGGGCAGAGCATTCCTAAAGGGAATGCCAATGTAACTATAATATCCCCAATTTTGTGAGCATGGGACTCACTAAGGAATTTTGCCCAATTTCAGTAAATCTTAATTAAAAAGGGGCAAATAATATTGGAGAAAGGTGGCTAGTATTATTTTATCAAAGAATAGCGGCAAATTATTATTTTATTAAATGGTGGCAAAAGTGACTTAGTGGAAAATGGTCCCTCGCTAATAAAATAATATTAAAAAAAGGAGTCTACAAGCATGAGGAGAAATTATAACAGGAGGATGGACTCATTTTGTGGATATCTTTGATCATTTTGCAATTTTAACATTAGTTCTCTTGAGCACGCCGAGATCCTGCATGAGCAGAGGATACGATGCATGATTGAGGCAATTTTCTAGTGGGTGTTCGGACTCCAAACATTGTATTGGCACATTATCGAGAGGGCGGATGGCAGACTCAGTGGTGATGGTTGGCAGGAGCAGGATGGATCCACATACATTGAGTCGATTGCGAGTATCGAAAACCCATCTATTGGTTGCATTCAAGGGGTAGCTACTTGGCACATGCGGTTTCCAACGGTCATCATTACTATGCGCTGGCAGACACGGGGCAGTTTAGCATGCATCAAATTAGTTCATGATATATGGAACACATATATTCATTGCATGCATGGACTAGAGACGAGGCACAGATGGATTCCAACAGCTATCAGAGTTATGTCGCAGCAAGTTTGGCTATGGGATCCGGGGATTCAGTTGGTTGATAGATCACTATATCTCATGATGAGCGGACTCATGGTAGAGAGTGATCTAGTTCACTCTTGGGTTGACACATGGGGGTTCGCGGAGGCCTTCATCATATGGTGAAGCAGGCTTTCCCTATTGCTGCACAGGATCGGGGTTAGCTTTATATGGGTAGGCTTTGGCATCATGGAGATGCCTGGGCGAGATGTTTTTGGCATTTTTCAATATTTCACCACAAGGTTCCAGGAGAGGAGGATACAATAGCATGATGGGCAGTCAGTTGTAATCAGAGTGGCATAGCGTCGACATGGTGGCACCTTTTTGAAATTAGCATGGGACCCTGGTATTGAGGGATTCATTTACGACAAGATGGTGCAAGGATTCAGGGTGACTTAGTGGAACATTTGGGACCTCGGTATTGTTTGCAGTGACAATTTGGTTAGCAAAGAGAGAGAGAGTGCTTGTTCGAGCATTGCTTGAGGGCAAGCAATTTTTGGCGGGGAGGAATGTAATATCCCGAATTTTGTGAGCATGGGAGTCACTAAGGAATGGGCAAATATTATTGGAGAAAGGTGGCTAGTATTATTTTATCGAAGAATAGAGGCAAATTATTATTTTATTAAATGGTGGCAAAAGTGACTTGGTGGAAAATGGCCCCCACCAATAAAATAATATTAAAAAAATGAGTCTAGAGGCATGAGGAGAAATTATAAAAGGAGGATGGGCTAATTTTGTGGATTATCTTTGGTCATTCTACAATTTCAACATTAGTTCTCTTGAGCTGCTTAGCCAAGACAACCATGTTGTTCAACACAAGGAATTTCCGAGCGGGAATTCCACCTCTACCTTCGGTGAACTTCGAGTGTTACCCTAGGGAAGTAAGAAAGAGTCCATCTCAGGGCTTCTCTAGGAGCTACATTGCAGACCATTTCCAGCTGGAACGTGCTTCTCTTAGGGCGCAAAAGGAAATTCTAAGGGGCTGAGAGAAGCTAGCAAACAATGGAGTTTTGGTCAAAGAATTTGCAAATATTTATCCATAGGGAGGGCAAATTTTTCCTTAGCGATTTGCAGGGTCAAGAGTGTTGCATTTTAGAGGGTTGAATTTATCTATTTCAGGGGTTTCTAGACAGCTATTGCAAAGACATTTTGACAGAGAGATTTGGGGAGTTCGGGCTAAGCAGAAATAAAGAGGCTTGGAGGAGTGACTTGCAGAGGTTGGAAGAGATTTTTCCAGTAATTGATTGGCCTACTACAGCAAAATTCTTTCTACATGTCGTTTTTCCAGCTATTTAGAAGTCAGAACCATCCACATTTCTTGGGGTCATCATAGCACATTGGATTCAACCCAAACCCTTTCTGGGTTTTTGTGGGTTTATTGAGAGGAGTTTCCAGCTAATTTTGTAGAAATTTTCAGGCAATATTCGGGCCTGAAATCGTCATTCTTACAGCAGGGCGAATTGCTAGTTAGCTGGAGAATCTTCATCACTTGGTGGGCTCGATTTTGGTTTGGAGTTGGGCCAAACCCTTTCTAGGTATTTCTGGGTTTTTGGAGGGGAGTCTGTGGTTGCAATTTCAGGGTCATCCAAGCACTCTTCATGGCAGAATCTTCAGTCACATTCCAGCAGCAGTAGCAGTGATTTTCTGGGTTGTGCGCAGTACCAGTTTGGGCTAATATTTCCTCCAGATCAGAGTTGTACTGCATGGGGTTTGCATAGTTTGCATAGCAAGCCAAAGTTCCAAAACTTCAACTCATTATATGTACTCTTTTATCATAAAATTAATAAAATGGCTCAAATTGTGTTGCTGGACATTTTGGTGTTTTAATTACTGTGTATGAGTTCAAGTTTATCTACTGTTCCTAGTCCATTACTTGGTATTAGCAATTAAATTCCAACTAGGAATATTACAGTAACAAATATAATAATAATAATATAGTAATTAAGTTAATGAAAAGTCAAAAGAGCATACCCATTACCCATTCACCTCGTGATCGTGATGAATCATTTTCGATATATCTTAACAATTGTGTGAATCTCATGTCAATCTAGTAATAAATAGGATTTATTCGACCATCTCCCTTCTTTCCATCTGAACAAATGTTAGAGGTCAACCAATTGCACCGTTCACAGCAGTAATGGTTAACAATCTGATAATCACTTCCAATTTTGTTGTAAAACCCTCCGGTTTCTCCCATTATTTCCCAAGGTTTTTCGATCAACAGGTTTTCCAAATCTTTCTGAGATTTTCATGTCCGGGTTTATGCTTTTCGAGAATTCCTTATTTTGTAATATCCCAATTCGATGACTATCGCCAATTTTTGCTGATGCTAGTCTGAGTTTATGCTTGCCAATTATTCCCGATTTTGTCAATAATCCAATTTGATGACTCCCGTCATTTTTTTTGCTGATGCCAAGTGTTGCGACACTGCAGGTTCCAACCCCAGGAATGCTTCGTCAAACTCAAGGTGGGGAAGGAGCAAGGAACCCACATTCCAGACCTTGAACCATACCCTAAAACCTGTAGCAGGGTATCGAACGAGAGAGCACTCACAACAATTGAGCTAATGTTTGATTTCATTAGGGCGCGAGAGGAGCAGGTAAATCGGGGTCAAACGAATTTCAAACAGAGGGTGGCGAACTTTCTTAAACAAAGCATTCAAGTAATTCGATGACGACCTTGCTTGGCATAAAGAAGCCGAATTCAACAGGAGAGTGCTAAACTCTCTGGATACCTTGCTGGATGACGTCTACAGCCGTCAACCCCGTGTGATAATTGAAGAGAGAGAACCAACACAGCGTGGGAGGCCTGGCATAAACGTCCAAAGAATTGCCAACTGGTCTTCTGGTGTATAAAAAAATCGAACTCGTATCTTGCTATTGAGTTTGTATTCATAAATATATGTATTCGCTCTTTAATTTTCTCGATAAAGAAAACAAGCTTTAGTTAGGTAGAATCCAGGTATCCTGTTAATGAAAAAGGAGAAATGCCAAATGATAAGCGATTTTTGAGTCGGCTTAGTCTTTTTGGCTATGGACTACTCTCCTTCAGGAAGGCTTATATTCAACAGAAACTTTTTTCCAACCAAACCAATTTGAAAAATATATTAACCCAACAAAAAAAAACTAGGTCAAACAGCACGATGAAGCAGAAGTACATGATTTTCACCGATTCATCAACCTAGGTTCGATACACGGGTTCCACACAGTGCATAAACATATCTTGGGAAAGCCAGTACACCTGGACCAGCTCGTCCATGGTTCAATCCATAGGGAATAGACAATGTAGACAAATTCAGCGATGCTTGCAGGCAAGTTTAACATCGGATCTGCCGCGCGTTTTGAACCTCGGCGTCAAATCTAGTTACTCAAATATACTAGCTATCAAACGAATAAAATTATGTAAATTTCAGGGCATTTACTAAAACCTTGGACGCCAAGAGAGTATAATAAATCATGGACAGTACTAATGCTTGGCAGGTTCACTGTGATAAATTTGAAACATGGAGAAGAAAGTGATTTTAAAATACCGTGTAAAACGAAGAGTGAGCTTTTTGTAGTGGAAGAAATTCTGTTTGCTCCCACTTCCTCTGACTTTGCCGTGCTCTTCGTCTTTGGTTTCCCGCCAATCGAAAGAAGAGAGCCGTGGGTGGCCTCGGATTCACCTTCATCGCAATTTATATATATCGAGATATTTTCGTTTTGATTGCTATTCAAATCAAATTTTATAGTATTATTTTATTAGATATTATTTTTGGGATTCAATTAAGTTAAGTAATTTATTCATCTACCATTTTCATGAGAGGTGGTTGTAAGTGACTAATTTTTCATGATTTTTGAATAGTCTATTTAGTACTCATTGCAAATGGAGTAGCAAGTTAAGTGAGCTTGATTGTGGAGAAAAACTTCACAGTTAAACGCGCTTGAGTCAAAGGAGTTTTGGGATGGGTGATCTCCCAGGAAATCCTGGTTACCAGGTGCAGGCCCCAGAAGTGATGATTGATTATATGTGATTCATTTCACTAGTTTCAATCCCATTTCTTCACCCTTGTGAGTATCACCCAATGCAATGAGTGCTAAGTGGACTATTCAAAAATCATGAGAAATTAGTCAGTTACGACTGCCTCTCATGGAAATGGTCATTAATGAATGACTTACTTAACGCAGTTGAATCCCAAAAATGATATCTAATATGATGCACTGTGGAAACCCCTCATACTTGTATTATTTTATTGCTTTATTTGCTATTTTTAATTGTCTCATTTTTTTTAATTTGTTTTCCCTTAGGGGCGGTAAGTGGGAGGGGTATCATATGCTTTAATGAAAAAGATCCAATATGCTTATAGTGGGAATTTCATCTAATAACCAAACTAAATATCTTATGCTTTAGTAAGGATGGGAAATTGTAATGGCAAATGAAATCACTAAAATAATAATGATTGGAAACTCATTTATTGTAATACGTCTGATGTGGAATGACAAAGGATTGCAAAGCATAACTTCTCCTCCTATCTTTTAGAGGATCATTTTGCAAATAATGCAATTTGAGCAAATCGAATTATTTCATGTGTATAAACAAATGAATACAATGGCAGATTCACTAGCCAATAAGGGAGTTACATTAGAGCAAGGGAAATTTACAACTCACAATTCCATGACCATTGAAATCAATCATTGTGGCTTATATAAATATTATAAATACTCTCATAGCCGAATAAATCAAAAAATATCCATGGCGGAACTCGTCTACACACCTCTCTCATTAAACATTTGGTTAACAGCTCGAACGTCGGCACAAATATGTAAGGAACATGGGCACTCCTTAATTTTTTGGCCACGCAAATTGAAGGGAATGAACCCTTGTCTAAATCACTTTAGCATTTTGTAATATTCCCGATTACCAGCAGCTAATTGGCAATATTAATTTTTGCCCAGATTTTTTTTTCTAATGCTCATCCATTAATAAAAAGGGTGTTGGGACCCATAAACCAACTTAGGAGAAATAATCTTCCTAAAGTCACTTAACCAACATGATGCCTTTAGCGTGGGTCCCAGGGGGAGCAAGTGACAGCGCAGGGAGAGGGACATCGCAGAGGCAGCATGGGCGAGGCAGCCCAATGGCAACGTGGGCCAGGCATCATGGGCCAGGACAGCATAGAGTAGGCAGGGCAGCATGGAAAAGGAGGACAACATAGCACAGTAGGTGCCATAGGTATGAAGAATGTAGTCTAAATGCTCCAAGATCTTGTCCAAGAAACCATGGAAGAATAGCTTATGTCAACCCTCAAATCTACGTTGAAAGATAAGCTAACAAGATGTGTTAAAGTTGACCTTCAAACAGCTAGACAAGTTGGCCTACCAATAAAAGGTATGGTCGGCTTAAAGACAGTGAAACTTTCTCTATATATACTTGAGTTCTGTGGATCATTTGCACATAGATTTTTGCTCATATCTGAGCTTCAGTGCGGACTTTTGGAATGAGTTTCAGTGTGGATTTTGGACTAGCTTCAGTGCGTATTTTGGACGAGTTTCAGATTGGTTAAGATACATACTTCCTTGTGGTATCTTAGTATAAAAGGTGTTGCGGTCTACTGAAAATAAGTACGGATTTGTCAAAGATGTTTTGCAGAATATTCTAAAGTGAAGCTGTTGATAAAAGGTGATATTGGTATTCATTTCATGTTCATGTAGAGTTGGGAAAGTGGTCTGCAAAGAGAAGAAGCGTTCAGACATTGGGAGAAAGTAGGAAAGTACATCTGTGATTTACTTTCCCAAGTACATCTTATATACATCTCAAGTAACTGAGGTCTCAATTGTATACGAAGGAAGTGCTGGTGTAGAACAATGCAAGTTGGTGAAGGAAAGAAGGAACAATATTGAAGGACATCAAAGAAGTAAAGACAAGGTCTTGGATGCATACATAGGTCAAGGATCTAAGTCTGGGTCATGGTACTTGTCATCTGAAAATCTATAAGAAGAATTTCTTGTGGGTTTTCCTCTCCAAGAGGGAGAGGTTTTGCCCTAGCTCTAGGAGCCTAATTATTGTATCTTGTGTCTTTTGATAATTGACTTGATGAAAGATTTATTAAGCTAACGAAGGGAAGACATAAGTAACTCAAGTAACCTCACAAGTAATTATCAAGAAGAGAATTTAGAATTAATCACTAGCCCTCTAAATTCTCAACAACAACGTACACTTCGTAGGGAAGAACATGCATGTCAAACACTCTAGCTGGAAAAAGGTGAAACAGATTAGAGCTCAGAGCAACATGCTATGCGGGTTACATCTTGATTCTCCAATGGCACTGATAGTAGCAGTAGGAAAGAGCTCAACTAATTATGGCACATGATGATGGGACATTTAAACCATAGATCACTTAGGATGCTCAAAGAAACTGTAACAGGAGTTCCAGTTCTCAACACATAGCATTATGATGTATGTAGAGGATGCATACTTGGGAAGTATGTGAAGGCAACATTTATGAGAAGTAACAGTAGAGCGAATGGCATCTTGGGGCTGATACACTCAGATATTTATGGCCCTGTGTCCACTAGAGATCTTAGTGGCGGTGAATACTTCATCACCTTTATTGATGACCATTCCAGGAAGACCAGGATCTATTTCTTAAATACCAAAGATGAGGTCTTTGATCGGTTCAAAGGGTTCAAGGCTCTCGTAGAGAACACAACATGGAAAAATATTAAGGTGTTGCACTCAGATAATGGTGGAGAATACATTAATAAATACTTCACAATTTTTTGCGCGAAGGAAGGCATCAAAAGAGAGTGGACAACTCCATATAACCCTCAGCAAAATGGAGTAGCGAAAGAACATAACAAGAGTTGGGGCTACAAAGGCTATGTTGTATGATCATGACCTGCCCATATTTTTATGGGCAGAGGCATGTAACACATTGGTGTACATTCAAAACAGAACACCTCATAAAGCATTGGGGAAGAAAACGCCAGAGGGAGTCTTCACAAGAAAGAAGCATGAAGTAAGTCGCTCAAGGATTTTTGGGAGTGTGGCTTACTGCCACGTGGCAGATGAAAAACGAAGCAATTTGGATCAGACTACAAAAAAGGGGCTTCTTTTCGAGTATAGTGAGACCTCAAAGGCATACATGATCTACATTCCTAGCAGTAGGAAGATTGTAGTGAGACAAGATGTAAAGTTCATGGAAGACAAATCTTTTAGGAGATCTCGAGATATGCTTGCACACGATCAGTAAGCATAAGTTTCGTTAGTCAAGCAACAGGGACAGCAAGTGGGACCAACAAGAGGACAATCACAGGGATCGAGTACAGTGACTAGTACCAGTATCTCCTCAGGGGTAGGAGATCTAGAGAGTTATCAGCAGATGGAGCATCAAGGATAGGAGGAGGAACTGATTGAATCTCCCACCACCAGTGGTAGAGCAAGTAGGGAAGTGCATCAGACCTTGAGAGACACAGAGGAATTTTTCGGAGCTCCTAGGATGGACAAGAGACAACGCAGGTAGCCTAATAGATATCAAGCTTTGGTAGCTCGGGTTGCAGAACCCTCCAAATTCCAAGAATTGCACAACATAAAGTGTGGGTGGATGTCGTGGTAGAAGAGTATAGTTACATCATGACAAATGATGTTTGGGAGGTAGTGTCAAGGCCAGAAGGCAGATCACTTGTAGGTTCTAGATGGATCTACAAGATCAAGTACGTTGCAGATGGAAAGTGTATAGAAGTACGAGGATAGATTCATGGAAAAGGGGTATGCACAGAAGGAAGGAATAGACTATGACGAGACCTTCGCCCCAATTTCCAGATATAGCTCTATCAGATATGTTATATCCCTAACAGTGGAGATGGGATGGGAGATTCACTAGATGGGCGTCAATACAACATTCTTGAACATGGTGATAAAAGAAGAGGTGTATATAGAGCATCATAAAGGCTTTGAAACTCATGAGAAGCGCACTCATGTGTGCAGACTAAAGAAATCCCTATACATGCTCAAGGAGGCACCCATGGCATGGTATGGTCGGATTGACAGTTACTTGCAATTTGGGATTTGTTAAGAGTGATGCAGATCCCGACCTCTACTATTTGATGGTGGAGAATGACCTTCTCATTCTGGTTTTTTATGTGAATGGTCTCTTTTTGACAAGATCAACAGGGCTCATAAAGGACTGCAAAAGGAACCTTGCATCAAAATTCGACATGAAGGATATGGGGTTGATGCACTATTTTATAGGATTGGAAGTGTGGTAGAAGAATGGGGAGATCTTCCTTAGGAAAGGGAGATATGCCACAGATATTCTGAAGAGGTTCAAAATGCAGGATTGTCGACCCATGGCAACACCCATAATCACCAATTGGAAGAATATATATGCATCATGGGACAAGGAATTCGACCCCACCTTGTACAGACAACTCATTGGGTCTCTCATGTATCTGATTAATACTAGGACAAACATTTGTTTCGTTGTCAATATCCTTAGTCAATTCATGGTAGAGCCAAAAAGGGTACATTGAGCAGCAGCAAGGCACATTCTTAGATATGTGCGTGGAACAATCATGTATGGGTTGAAATATACTCGTGGATATGATGTCAGGTTATGCAGATTAATAGATACATATTGGGCAGGTAGTTCAGTGGACAGGAAAAGTACCTTTGTGTATTGCTTCAATGTTGGATCGGGGATGGTCTCTTGGTGTAGTAGGAAGTATAATTCAGTAGCATTGAGCTCATCAGAAGCAAAATATATGGCAGCCAACACAGCTATGTGTGAAGCTATATGGCTCAAGGAGTTGCTCGTGAGCATGTTTGGGAAGAAGATGGGAGAGACCAGTGTCTACTATGATAATTAGAGTTGCATAAAACTCTTTGAGAATCCATTGTTTCGTGACAGGGTGAAACACATAGATATCATATGTCATTTCATCAGAGACTGTGTACAGAATGGAGCATTCCAGCTGCAGTATTAATACAAAAGTGCCCTCAGACACGTAATTTTATTATTAATGGGAAAAAAACAAATTTATACATAGGAATTGCAAGATTTTATAGATGTAAACTCCAACACTCTTGCAATTAGGAAAATAACCTATTTATAAGCTACATGTCCTAACTTAATTTAGTTATGGACCACTAGATAAAACAACAAGTGTCCATTTACAATAAATAACCTTCTAACCAATCAGCTAACTCTATTCCTATTTTAGAGCCTAAGATACGACACTATTCTAGAGTGCTATCTTTTCTAACAATATTCTATTTCTAAGTGTCTCTAATATTAATTAAATATTCTAATTTAATAAATATGTTATCCTAACTTTAACTATGATATTTGGATCATCTAACATTCCCCCCTATGATCCAAAGATACATTACAACATATACCAAGTTCATCCCTAAACTTTGTAAATTTTATTCTGCCAAGAGGTTTGGTGAAGATATCGGAGATATAATCTTCTTAAGGACAATAAATCGGCTTGATGACATCCTTTTCAATGAGTAATCTGATATGATGATACTTGGTGTCCATGTTGAGCCCTAGAATTGCCTTCTCTTTTACAAACCTTCACTTCATTTCATCATTCTTTTATCACTTCATAAGCCTAAAATCAATGAAGAATGATTAGGATTGCTTAAAGGTTACATGCAATTGATTAACATATTGTATTTTCATGGTTTTTGTTGTTTTAATAATTTTGTGCAGTATAGCTACAGAATACAGACATTCCGTAGCCGATCAGGCGTTCCACAACTATTTTTGTGGTTGATTATGTTCCAGGTGTCAGTTGGAGGATTGGGCCACATGGGTGTTTCTAGAATGATGCCTACATGGATTCTATCCTACTCACTCAGTCCAGATTAACAGAAAAATGTGCCTAAACTCATGGTCAAAGGTGGAGTCAAACTATGTTATCCAAATGCAGTAGGACTCTTGATTTGAGTCCAACGTCCTATTGCAAGTCTAAATTCGAATTAGCAAGAGTCCAACAGTCCTATTGCAAGTCTAATTCGAATTAGCCACTTGTAGCAAGTATATCTCATAATCAGTTATGTATTTTCCCTTTAAATATTGGTTATACAAGACCAAAAAGACAGTTCAGAAAAAGAACAGTACAGTTCAGATTTGCAGTGAATACTCTATTTTCCATACTCTGTTTTAATAAAGAAGATAAGTCCTTTGACGTTGTTCTGAATACAACCTTGAGGAGTTAAATATTTAATGTCGAATTGATAGCAGAGGGCCCCTGCTATTCGAGGAGGTTTTACATTCTTTCTAGATAAGTAGCTTTCAATTCTGTTTTGTTATATTTCTTACTTAGACAGTTTTCTCAGTTCATATCTTTTAGCATTATGTTTCATGTCATTTGCATAGGTAGAAGATCCTCATGATATTACAGTTAGTCTTGTTTTCAAGCTCTTCCAATATATCTCTATTACATGAATGGGATTTAATTGTAATATTCTGGGTTACTTGCATTTCAGTTTCTGTTATTTAGATTAAGAAGATCCTCATTATCTTACAACTATTCTTTTTCTCAAGCTCTTCCAATATATCACTATTATATGAATGAGAATTAGTTGTACTATTCTGAGTTATTATCATTTTCTATTTTGCAAATAGATAGAAGATCCTCATTTTATTACAACAGTCTTTTTCAAAAGCTATTCCAATAAATCTCTAATTCATGAATAAGACTTAGCTGTAATACTATGAGTTACTAGTTGATCCGGATTTATGCAGGAACGCAACAGAATAAACACATAACCATAAATACAGAGATGCAGCGGAAATAACACTTCATTTCATTAATATCAAAGAACTGAAATTTGCTTACAGACAATGGAAATAAAACTAGCTAGGGTACTGGTAGCTATCTCTGAGAAGAGATGTGGTGGCTACAGACCTCTGAACTGCTTTACAATGAGGTGCGAGGGCCTATTTATTATTGAGAAACAATGGAGAAGCCTAAACATCCAAAAAACCTAACCCTAGGAGATGAAGCGCCAAAACTATGGGCCCCGTTTGGGTAAATTGGTGTTTCAACTTCCCAGGGACGTAACTTTGGCATACTATCTCCGTTTGACGCATATGATACATCATTAGAAAGCTCTATCCGAGGACTACAGCTGTCGGGACGAATTTTATCGAAAAATTCGCTGGCGCTTTCATACCCAAAAAACGTCGTTTAGGGCCTCAAAACGGCTCCGGAAGTTCAGGACCCGAAAAACTGCTAAAAATAGTAAGTTATGCCAAAACGGAAAAACTGAAAGAGACAATGGTGGGGGCCCGAGTGGAATAGGCGGGTGGCCACCAATATCCACCTGGATCATTCCTCCCCCCTTAGGAAGCAATGGTCCCCATTGCGTTAAGTTCCTCCATGAGATGAGGAAATTTCTGCTGAACTTGGTCCCGGGTGAACCACTTTCCTTGGTGCAGGAGTTGGCCAGCTTTGACAACCCGATACAGTTGGATCTGCTGTTGACGAGTGTTCTTGATTTGCATGTCCATGATACAATCTGTGGTGGCATGTTCCATGCAGTCTGGGTTTAACTCTGTTGGTGTGAGTTGTTCTGCAATGTCCGAGGTGTCCAACAGAGGTGGAAAGTAAGGACGAAGGCGATCCACATTGAAGACTGGGTGCAGACCAAGGAATGGTGGAATACTAAGCTCGAAGGCATTGTTACCTATAGCTTTGGTGATGGTGTACGGCCCGTATCGGAGCGGGCGAAGCTTGCGGTGAGGTCCAGTGAGGCGCTCCTTCTGCAAATGTAGCCATACTTTGTCGCCCACCTGGAAGTGGTGTGGCACCCGGTGTTGATCATGGCGCTGCTTGTACTTCGCATTGGCTCTGTCCAATATATCATGAACCCGTTGGCGGATGTGTTGAATGCGCTCGATGAAGCTACTTGCTTTGTCAACTTCAGACTGGACGTGCGCTGAATCGGCCTGAGCAGCTGCAAATGGCATGGCTACGTCAATGGGACATAGTGGCTGGAATCCCAAGCCCACCTGAAAGGGGCTATGGCCAATTGAACCGTGGAGAGCCCGGTTATAACTATGTTGTACATAAGGGAGGCTCTCATCCCATGTGCGTGGATGATTTGAATTGTACATGCGCAGAATGTGTACAATCATTCTGTTGACGACCTCTGTCTGGCCATCTGTTTGGGGATGGAAAGCTGTGGACTTGGTGAGCTTTGTGTCCAACATTGACCAGAGGCTGGACCAAAATGTGCCGAGGAACCTGCTATCTCGATATGATATGATAGACTGTGGGATCCCAAAGTGCACCCACACTCGTTCAAAGAAGAGTTTAGCAGTGGCTTCTGCTGTGATATTCTTCTTACAGGCCGCCATGATGGCCATCTTCGAGAATCCGTCAACGACCACGAAAACACAGTCATTTCCATTCTTAGTAGAAGGCAGGCCCGACATGTAATCCATGGAGATGGATTCCCACGGTCGACTAGGGGTAGGTAGTGGGGTATATAGGCCTTGCTTCTTGATGGTCGGTTTGGCAATGGCACAAGCAGTGCAGGATCTGATGTGCTTCTCGACATCCTTTCGAAGGTTCGGCCAATAGAAATACTTCGGTAGTATTGCTACTGTTTTCTCGACCCCGAAATGCCCAGCGACTCGACTGTAGTGTGCTTCCCATATCATCTTGGCACGCTCGCTTGAAGGAACACAAAGGTGTCCCAGGTGACATAAAAGTGCATCTTGGAGGTGAAAATTTGGAACTTGTGTGCCCCCCAAGAGTGCCTTGTAAGTGTAGCCGAATTCTGGGTCACTCTCATAGAGAAGCGGCCAATCAGAAGTCTCGTGCCCACAAGAGTTGAGCACGGTGGTGAGCGCCACGATCGGTGGTCGGCTGAGGCAGTCTGCAACATTATCGGTGCTACCCTTCTTGTACTTGATGTTCAAATGAAACTGTTGCAGATATGTGGACCACTTCTGATGGCGATCATTCTGCAACTTCCCTTGTGTCTGTATGAACTGCAGGGGCCGGTGGTCTGTGTGGATGATTGTTTCCTTCCCCAAAATGTAATGCTTCCATTGTCGACAGGCTTGCACAATGGAATACATTTTTTTGTCATAGGTGGGATACTTGCGAACTGTCTCAGACAATGTCTCACTGTGATATGCCACTGGATGTCCCTGTTGAGTAAGAACTGCCCCAATAGCATAGTCAGAGGCATCTGTCTCGATCTCAAATGGCTGCTGCAAGTCTGGTAAGGTGAGCACTGGGGCATAACAGAGGCGATTTTTCAATTCTTTGAACGCCTTCTGTTGAGGTTCTGACCAAAAGAATTTTGCTCTCACTCCTCCTTTGGTGACTTGACTCAAGGGCCAAGTGATATGAGAGAATCCCAACACGAATCTACGGTAGAAATTAGCAAGACCCAGAAAGCTGCGAAGCTCTGTTATAGTAGTCGGGGCTGGCCAATCCCGAATGACTTGGACCTTGGCTGGATCCACATGCACCCCCCTTTCATCAATAATGTATCCCAGATATTGAACCTGGTTCATGCCAAACGTGCACTTCTCCAAATTGGCACACAACTTGTGTTGCCGCAGTGTTTGGAGGACTTGTCGGATGTGATGAAGGTGCTCTTCCCAAGTCTTGTTGAAGATCAGAATGTCATCCAAGTACACCACTACGAATGAGTTGGTGAATGGCCGCAAGATGTCGTCCATCATCCTCATGAAGGTTGCGGGAGCATTCGTCAACCCGAAAGGCATGACCAGCCATTCAAAAAGGCCTTCCTAGGTTTGAAGGCAGTCTTCCACACATCAGAGGGTTCAATTGGTACCTGGTGATACCCAGCGTGTCGATCTTATCAAACAGCTTTTGCACCTTGGAGTTTGAGTTGGTCCGTAAGGTCATCAATCCGTGATCGGGTACCTGTCTGATAAGGATCTGTTTCACGCTTCCGATAGTCAATACAGAGTCTCCACGTCCAATCCTTCTTCCTCGTACCAAGACGATCGGCTCCCGCTGTGGCGATGAACTTGTCCGATGTGACCTTTCGCAATGTTCCGACCGCCTCTTGATTTCACTCATTTTCCGCAATAGAAAGCCGATAGATCGGTCCATCGGGTAGTGGCGCACTCCGGGGTCGATCAACGGGGTAAGCTCGACCTGCGCAGGAACCCCTGTGGGTGAGGTGAAGATGTCCCCATACTCCTCCACGACCTTATCCATTTGTTGTTGTCGTGCAGAGGGGCCCTGTCTGGAGGTCGTGGCCACAGTCTTCTTCTTGCCTCGGGGGCGGATCATCAGGAAAACGAATTTCCTGGTTTGGGAAATGAGCTTACTACATTGTTTTGCAGTAACCAAAGAGATAGTCGTAGGAGGTGGTACCTCTGGTATCCTGTACAACTTATTTCCCAAAGTAATAATAACAGCACGAGGTCGAGACTCATACACAGCATGACGCCTCCACAAGTATGGTTGTCCTAATAATACATCAGAAACATCAATAGGAGCAACGTCACATAATACCTCATCCGTGAAGGGCTTGATGCTATAGGGAAGGCGGCACTGCTGGCTGACGCGGAGATCTCGCCCTTGGTGAAGCCACCCGATGGTGTATGGATGTGGGTGAGCTGTGGTCGGCAAGCCCAACCGCTTCACGGCGTCTGCTGAAATGAGGTTCTTTTGGCTCCCATTGTCGACAATGAACTGTACAGGGGAGCCCTTTACCCACATCCGGGAGTGGAAGAGACGTTCCTCCTCCTCTGGATCTTCCGGTTCCTCCTTCTGGACCTTTGTAGTGGCAACAGTGGCGTTGGGCTCCGCATCAATAATCTGTTTCCCTTTTTCATTCCCCTTTTCAGGTTCTGATTCGGAGTCGGAGCATGCATCTGACTCAGAAGCCCTCATCTCGGCCACTAGCGACCGCTTGGCCCGACACTCACTTGTGTTGTGAGTGGAGCTCTTATGGAACTCACACCACTTTCCCGTGTCCTTCTTTGGCTTTACGGTGTTGTTCTTTTCTTGTGGCTTTGACGGGTTGTCTTTAGTCGCCATGCTCTGTCCTTTGTTCTGCGGTTTGGAAGCACCTTTTCCTTGCTTTTGATTCACAGATCCAAAGTCTCGCTTCTTCTGTTTGAATTTCTGCTCAATCTTGGCAGCATACCGGTATGCCGTACCAAGCGAGGAGATGTCGAGAAACTCCATTTCCTCCTGAATGTATCTGTGCAGACAACTGCGATACTTTAGCACCAAATGTTTCTCTGAATCTTTGATACCCAACTTTGTGCGCAGGGTATGGAACAGATTCGTCAGCTCGTGCACATCTTGATCCCTTTGTTGTCGCAGCGTGGTCCATTGTATGTACTTGTCCTCATAGCTCCCCACGGGATAGTACTGCTCCTTGACGGCGTCTCGGAAAGAATTCCAAGTTGGTACAGCCGAGAACAGAGAGGGTTCTGTCTGGTCCTTGTTCTCACAGTAGGTTTCCCACCAGTCCTTTACATGGGGGGTAGCTTTGAGGAGTGCAAAAATAATCTTCTCCCGGTCTGAAAAGTCATGAACAGAGAAATATCCTTCTAATAGATTCAACCATCTATCTACGGCATCCGCGTCTATTTGACCCTCAAATATGGGAATGTCAAAATTTACTTGTACCTTAAAGGGAGTCGCAACTCCAGAGTGGCTACTGGATGCAGATGCGCCGCCGGTGGGCAGCCGTTGAAGGATCCGAGCAAAGCTATCCATCATCGCGTTCCTTTGTTTTTCGAGGGCCTCCTCGAGCAATATTTTGATAGGATCTCCTGCTCCCTCATCTTTCTTTTCGTCCCCCATGGGCGTCCGTCGAGGTTTGCGAGGCTGATCTTGCAAAGGTTCCACCATATCAAGCCCTAGCTCCTTATACCCCGACCTCGTTGGGGACATGCAAAGAAGGATCGAGAAAAAGCAGACCCGCTCTGATACCACTGATCCGGATTTATGCAGGAACGCAACAAAATAAACACATAACCATAAATACAGAGATGCAGCGGAAATAACACTTCATTTCATTAATATCAAATAAGAGAAAGATGCTTACAGACATAATGGAAATAAAATAGCTAGGGTGCTGGTAGCGAATCTCTGAGAAGAGATGTGGTGGCTACAGACCTCTGAACTGCTTTACAATGAGGCGCGAGGGCCTATTTATTATTGAGAAACAATGGATAACCCTAAACATCCCAAAAACCTAACCCTAGGAGATGAAGCGCCAAAACTATGGGCCCCGTTTGGGTAAATTTGTGTTTCAACTTCCCAGGGACGTAACTTTGGCATACTATCTCCGTTTGACGCATATGATACATCATTAGAAAGCTCTATCCGAGGACTACAGCTATCGGGACGAATTTTATCAGAAAATTCGCTGGCGCTTTCATACCCAAAAACGTCGTTTAGGGCCTCAAAACGGCTCCGGAAGTTCACGACCCGAAAAACTGCTAAAAATAGTAAGTTATGCCAAAACGGAAAAACTGAAAGAGACAATGGTGGGGGCCCAAGTGGAATAGGCGGGTGGCCACCAATATCCACCTGGATCACTAGTTGTCTGTTAGAAGATCCTTATCACATTATGCTTCATATTTTTCAAAAGTTGTTCCAACAAATCTCTAAGTCACGAATGAGATCTAGCTATAATGTCATAAGTTGTTTTAGCATTTCATAGAGATCCTTATTATATTACAGTTAATCTTTTTCTCAAGCTGTTCCAATAAATCTCTAACAAATGAATAAGATTCTTCTGTAATGTTCTAAGTTACTATTTGTTTCAATTCTAGGAGATCCTCATTGCATTAGAACTAATCTTTTTCACAAGCTTTTCCAACAAATCTCTAAATGAATGAATCAGATTAAGTTATAATGTTTTGAGTTACTTTCTGTTTTCATGAATATTTATTTAGCAGTTGTACAATCCATGGATTAGGATTCTCTGTTTTTATCATTTTTTAGTTAAGAATAAATCTTGCAATCAAACTATGTTTTAGTGCATTTAGTAACATTTCCTTTTCTTCCTCTTTGTCATAAATTGAGTTCTATCTTCTTAGCATAAGGTAACATATTAGAAATCAAACATAAAACCAAAAACATAAGTAAAACACTAAAAGCAACGAAGTAAGAAAGAGGGATACTTAGGCACATATAGTGCATTACACTTCAATAGTTTACTAGCCCTGGTCGATAATTGATGCTATCAATTTAGGACACTAAATTGACTAAACATTTTGGCGCCATTGCCGGGGAAGTGTAACTAGGTAACCTTATTTCTTACAAAAAAAAGAAAAAAAAAGAAAAAGAAAATACTTCAATCACCTACCACACCCACTATACCATGTGGTGCAGTAAGAGCCACACATCCACATCATGAATTCATATTTTTGCAGGTAGAAGAAGAGGTGATAAAGGAGGTTGAAGAAATGGATGGAGATGATGACAATGAGGAATATCCTTTTGGATTTACCATTCAAGAAACTGATATCAATGTTCAAATGAAGAACATCCATCCATCTGTACTTCCTAACTTCAAAGGTATGAGATCAGAAGACCCGAAAATATTTCTTTTTGAATTGAAATAATTTATAGATCTTATGGCTACTCATTGCACATTCAAAAATTGAATTTGTTTCCAGCAACATTGAAGAATAGAGCTCTTAGATGGTTCATGACTTTAGGAACAAATTCTATAAGGACATGGGATGATATGAAAAGAGAATTTTTGGAAAAATATAAAGATTATTGCATGCACCATGACCTTAGAAATGAAGTCTTTAAGATGAACCAAAAAGAGGATGAAAGCCTAGAAGATTTAGTGGAGAGATTTACATATAATATCAAAAGATCTAAATTGCATAATTTAGGATCAGACGCATTAAAAACTCTCCTACTAAATGCTATAAAGGATGAATGGATTGATCTTCTTAATCTCGTGGGAAAAGGAGATGTCTATCAATTGCCATTTCAAGAACTTTGTGAACTATGCAAGAACATATCAAGAGGAAAAGAAAAGTGTGTAATATCCCCCCAAGATCCATTTATGGCAAGAGTAAGTAAGTCAGCATCAGGATTGGTAAGTCAAACTGAACCTAACAATTTGCTAAACATTCTTCGTAATTTAAATGAACAAACTGACATGCTAAGAATGCAAAACAAGCAAAAAGTTACTTCATTTATATTTTGCCCTAAATGTAGAAAGAAACATGCTTTGCATGAATGTCCACTTGATAACATTAAAATGTGTAAAATTTGTGCAGGATCACATACTACTGAAGATTGCCCATCATTACTAGGGTTGAAGGCAGTTTACCAGAAGGATAATGGAGAAAATCAAGCACAAAAGCAACTTTTTTATGTAGCTCCAATAGGACTATGGCAGCCTCATCAACCCAATATGATGTAATATCCTTATGCACAGTTTCAAGGTTATGCACAACAATCTCAAGGTAATTGGAAAACACCCTTGCCTTGGCAACCTTGGGCATCTCAATCCCAACCTCAAAACCAACCTTGGAAACCTTGGCCATCTCAATCCCAACCTCAAAACCAATCTTGGCAACAAATTTGGCAAAGGCCCTACAAAGGAAATTCACCATATCCTCAATCTTTCCCTCTCTATCCTCAATACCATCATCAAAGTTACCCATACCATTTACCTCCACCACAACATCAATATCACCCTCATTTGACCTCAATTCAACCTTTCCCATTATCATCCACACAAGCACCCCAAAGATCCATTCCCACTTCACTACATGCACAACCATTTCATATCCCTAACAATAAAACACCTTAATCAACTTACAATTTTGAGGTATTGCAAAATGATTCACCAGCTATCATTGAAGAACAACGACCAAAAGAAGAAGATTCAGATAAGGTCCAAGAATCATGGATGTCTATTGATAAAGAGAAGTTATTGGAACCAGAGATTGAAAAGTCTCATGCATGCTTATCACCAAATTCTATGAATGAAGATCACATCTCTGAAGACTTGCATTTCACGATAGAGGAAAGACAAGGAAGACAAGATTACATTGAATCTTGGTTCAGGAGAGTCATCGGATGCCAATGCTCAATTCTTCAGTATCTTCTGATATCATCTCAATCAAGGCAATTGGTCTCTCATATACGGGTACATATCAAAGAGTATATTTCAAACCTGCATATGAGTTTATTTATCATCCTAGTACATACATGGTTCCATTGGAAGTATTCATATACTTGAATATGATTTCTTTGTCAAGTAGAGTATGATTAATAAATAAATAAATAAATAAATTTAAAAAATAAATAAATCAATAAATAAAAATAAAAATAAAAATAAGTCCTATTGTGAAAACCAACTTGTTGGCGCAATTGGACATGAGGTTTGCTTGAAAACCAGGCAACTGGCAAGCAAAGTTCATAATAAGCTCGCAATTTCATGATGGTTTCAATCTTTCATGGTTCTTCAAATCATTTTTGGTTCTATGCTCGAGTTGGGTGATGTGGAATTCCCTAAGGTCCACCTTCCAACAGATCTTGTCCCATCAACCTCAACACTTTATCTGGGATCAAGATCAGAGATTATTTGGAGTGCCTTGGAGCTTGCATACGTCAATGGCAAGCCTCCTCGTTGATAACAACGTGAATACAACAATGTCTCTTGATTGTCAAACCTTATAGGCGACTCGACTTCGACACATTCATTCGTCCTTGTCAAGATGCACTCAGGTACCTTGACACTCATTTAAATTATCGGTGAGTTGTATCGCATTGGTTAACGATTTTCATCATTGATCGGTAATCCAATGATTTCTTCCCATGCTCGACTTCGACACATTCATTCGCATGGTAAGAATTGTACCATGAATTTTGGCTTCGATGAAGACTAATGGTTTTATGGAATCAACAACAACTTGCAGCAGTACATTTTAATTAGTTTCTTGTAGCAGCATGTTCATCTTTTTGTCAATTCAACAACAGCTGCGGAAAGTGGCAGTTTCTGCTGCTATTGTTGTAGCAGTTTGTTTTTGTTTTTGCAACTTTTTCCAGAGGCAGTTTTGGCGCAAATATTGCAAGAGATTGGAGCAGAAATAAAAAATTATGAGCTTATGGGTTTTCTCAAAATATGATAAATTGAGTATTAGGCGGACAAAATTTGAAAAAAAAAACAATTTTGAAGGACATTTCAGATGGGTTTCTAAGGCAGATTTTCATTTTTCAGCATTATGCACAGATTAGGACAAATTTTGGTATTTTTGCACAGCAGCGCCTTTTCTTCATCAAAATGAAATTCTGAAAGCATGTGGCAGTAGAAAAGGTAAAAATACACAGTTCCCCTTTTGAATCACTCAATTCGGCCTTAAAATGAGTTCGTGGCGTAGTTTTTTTGTTGCAACGTTCGGCAGCATGAAGGGTGAAACAGGGCATAAATTGATTTGATCATAACTTTCAAACTGTGCATCCGTTGGTCATGAAATTTTTATGGTAAATGCATTGAGGTAGGTTAAATAAACACATAAAATTTTAGAAAATTTTAGTGTGTATTCTTCAAGAAATTGGGCACTTTCACCTACAGCCATTTCTCATTTTTCGGGAGATCCGTGCAACCAATGGCTGAGATTTTTTGTCGGAAGATGCATAATAATAATGGTAACAACCTCATAAAATTTCAGGGAAGTCTGATGTACCATTTGAAAGAAATTGCAAAATTCATTTCATTTTACAATTCCACTCCATCTCACTCCACTTTATTCCATTTCACAAGTCATATTCCACTTTCATTCCATTTCATTTCACATCTATATTCCATAGCCATACTTCATTTCTTTTTAAAGATTGCGTGATGCAGCCACATCTTATTCAGTAGTTCTGACACAATTGTACAACCTACAAAGAGATGATGATTACAGGAAATTGAAGGATTCTGTTTTGAAGACCAACATGCTAAAAGAGGACGAAAGGAACAACATCAAGCACAACAATTAACAAGGTAAAAATTATGAGGTAAATTGTGAAAATTATTTTAATAGCAAAAAGTTAAAACATGAAATAGATACAATGTGTATAATCGTATGTTTCCTAAACAACCTATCATTCGAATTGATTAACATATCTTGGCCATATCCCTTATCTAACATTCCATAACGATCCTCATTAAAACCTTGATTAATGACTAACGGTCATAATCACAAACGTAACCTACTAGTCCACATCTCCTTAAGATTGTATCATTCACTTATTTCACCACAAGTTCATCATAAATTCTCCATTAGATCCATAGCCACTTCATTTTCTCTCATAGCTTAATTACCTCCATCCATTCACCTCCATTACACTTTGTAGCCAATCCATCTCTAAGTACAGAGAGGTAATTTTGAGGGTGAAGCATCATTCTACAGCTAATCCATCTTCAAACACAGAGATACAGTTTCAAAAATAAAGCATTAGACTCTGTAGTCAATCTAGCTTCAAGCATAGAAAAGTAATTCTGAAAGGAAGATAATCTGCACAGAGGAGGAATGTGGCTAATTGTCAGGACAGAACCAGTTGGAGTCAAGTATTTGGAAGGATATCCACAAGTCAAGGAGCTACTACAACAAGCAGGGTGGTTAAATTTTATAGAGAAATTTGATGGCTTCCATAAGGAGATTACAAAATCGTTTGCCAAATCTTTTGATGGAGCAGAAGAAGAAAAACCGACATGGTTATTGAAAATAAACTTGACACTCCACTACAGGAGGAAGATGAAGAACCAATTTCTGAAAAGTTAACAGAGATTAGAAAATAGATTAGGGCCAAAAGAAAGGAAAATATAACAAGTGAGTATACTGATGAAGAAGATGAGAATCCACCAAAGTTAAGGAGAATTTCTAGACTAAGAGGAATGATGAAAAAGACATTGATAAAGGAGGCAGGAATTATAAATGTTGAATATGAAGAAACTTTGGTTCAAAAACCAGTTGATAGATCTCCTTTACATCAGTTTGAAGAAGCCCCTAACAGAGGAACTCCTAATATAGACCCAGTTCAACAACAAATTTATGATTATGTGGAATCTTTGGAAAGAAAGGCCTCAGAGAATCAAGAAAGATCCCTCAGTCCACAAGAACCTCCAATAGAAGCCCTGAAGGAAGATAATTATGAATTGGAGATATTGAACAGACACATTAAGAATGAGAATGAAATCTTGAGAGAACAAGTTAAATTGAAGAATGCTATGAATAATACTCTCACTCTGCAAATGGAGACACTGTACAAAGAAAACATGAAGCTAAAGAAGAGGAATAAGAAATTGAACAGAGCCCTCATAAATCTCAGGTTTAAATTACTCATGAAGAAACCCAGAATGACACTAACTAGCAAAATAAGCAGAAAGATAAGGTTGGATGTTCTAACAGAGGTTTCAGAGCACATGGAATAAGTTTTGATGAAACTGCATGAGGGCATGCAATAGTTTTGTAGTGGGGGTATGTTGAGCCCTAGAATTTCCTTCTCTTTTACAAACCTTCACTTCATTTCATCATTCTTTTATCATTTCATAAGCCTAAAATCAATGAAAAATGATTAGGATTGCTCAAAGGTTACATGCAATTGATTAACATATTGTATTTTCATGGTTTTTGTTGTTTTAATAATTTTGTGCAGTGTAGCTACAGAATACAGACATTCCATAGCCGATCAGGCGTTCTGTAGCTATTTTTGTGGTTGAATATGTTCCAGGTGTCAGTTGGAGGATTGGGCCACATGGGTGTTTCTAGAATGATGCCTACATGGATTCTATCCTACTCACTCAGTCCAGATCAACAAAAAAAACGTGCCTAAACTCATGGTCAAAGGTGGAGTCAAACTATGCTATCCAAATGCAGTAGGACTCTTTATTTGAGTCCAGCAGTCCTATTGCAAGTCTAAATTCGAATTAGCAAGAGTCCAACAGTCCTATTGCAAGTCTAATTCAAATTAGCCACCTGTAGCAAGTATATCTCATAATCAGTTATGTATTTTCCCTTTAAATATTGGTTGTACAAGACCAAAAAGACAGTTCATAAAAAAGAACAGTACAGTTCAGATTTGTAGTGAATACTCTGTTTTAATAAAGAATATCAATCCTTTGATGCTGTTCTGAATACAACCTTGAGGAATTAAAGATTTAATGCCGAATTGATAGCAGAGGGCCCCTGCTATTCGAGGAGGTTTTACATACTTTCTAGATAAGTAGCTTTCAATTCTGTTTTGTTATATTTCTTACTTAGACAGTTTTCTGAGTTCATATCTTTTAGCATTATGTTTCATGTCATTTGCATAGGTAGAAGATCCTCATGATATTACAGTTAGTCTTGTTTTCAAGCTCTTCCAATATATCTCTATTACATGAATGGGATTTAATTGTAATATTCTGGGTTACTTGCCTTTCAGTTTCTGTTATTTAGATTAAGAAGATCCTCATTATCTTACAGCTATTCTTTTTCTCAAGCTCTTCCAATATATCACTATTATATGAATGAGAATTAGTTGTACTATTCTAAGTTATTAGCATTTTCTGTTTTGCAAATAGATAGAAGATCCTCATTTTATTACAACAGTCTTTTTCCAAAGCTATTCCAATAAATATCCAATTCATGAATAAGACTTAGCTGTAATACTGTGAGTTACTGGTTGTCTATTAGAAGATCCTTATCTCATTATGCTTCATCTTTTTCAAAAGTTGTTCCAACAAATCTCTAACTCATGAATGAGATCTAGCTATAATGTCATAAGTTGTTTCAGCATTTCATAGAGATCCTTATTATATTACAGTTAATCTTTTTCTCAAGCTGTTCCAATAAATCTCTAACAAATGAATAAGATTCTTCTGTAATGTTCTAAGTTACTTTTTGTTTCAATTCTAGGAGATCCTCATTGCATTAGAACTAATATTTTTCACAAGATTTTCCAACAAATCTCTAACTAAATGAATCAGATTAAGTTATAATGTTTTGAGTTAATTTCTGTTTTCATGAATATTTATTTAGCAGCTGTACAATCCATGGATTAGGATTCTCTGTTTTTATCATTTTCTAGTTAAGAATAAATCTTGCAATCAAACTCTGTTTTAGTGCATTTATTAACATTTCCTTTTCTTCCTCTTTGTCATAAATTGAGTTCTATCTTCTTAGCATAAGGTAACATATTATAAATCAAACATAAAACCAAAAACATAAGTAAAACACTAAAAGCAACGAAGTAAGAAAGAGGGATACTTAGGCACATATAGTGCATTACACTTCAACAGTTTACTAGCTCTGGTCGATAATTTATGCTATCAATTTAGGACACTAAATTGACTAAACAATCCACATGCTTTGTCTTTGAATGAAAATTTGGGTTCTTGGCAAGCTTTATTGCTGACTGGTTGTCGATGAATAACGATGTAGCTTCTGCTGGAGGAATTCCCAACTCCTGTAAAACTCTACGCAACCAAACAATCTCACATGCTGCTTCCCATGCTGATATGTACTTTGCTTATGTTGAAGAAGTGGCCACTGTAGCTTTCTTCTTGCAACTTCAAGATACTACAACTAACCCCATGTTCATTAAATAACTTGAGGTTGATGCCCTATCATCAATACTGCAAAGTCGACATCTGAAAATCCACCAAGTACAAAGTTTTTAGTCTTTTTGTAAAGAAGACTAGAATATTTTGTTCCTTGGAAATAATGAAGAACTCTTTTGGTTGCATTCCAGTGGTTGTCTCATGGTTCCTACATAAAGCGTGAAAAATATTGACGGCGTAAGAAAGATCTGGTTGAGTAGTTGTCAGATAAATCAGACTGCCAATCAACTGTCGATAAGCAGTGCTATCCACCATTTCCCCCCCTTCAAATTTTGAAAGTTTCAAGTTTTTTTCCATGGGGATAAGAACAGGCTTGCAATCCTACATTCCAAACCATTGAAGAACTTCTGTTGCATACTTACTCTGAGAAATAAAGATATGATGTGGAAATTGGAATACTTCAACTCCAGGATAGTAGTGAAGTAGTCCCAAATTTGTCATCTTAAACCCTGCATGTAACTCCTTTTTCACCTGTGCAATGTGATCATCATTATTGCCAGTGATAATCAAATCATCTACATACATAACCAGAATCACCTGATTTTTACCTTGTTGGCGTACATACAAGGTATTATTAGATTCACTTCGTTGAAAGCCAACTTTTCGAAGGTATTCGTCCATTTTGGCATACCAAGCTCGAGGAGCTTGTTTTAACCCATATAAAGCCTTTATCAGTTTGCAGAATTTATGTTCTTGTCCTTCAATTTCAAAACTTGGTGGTTGTGTCATATACACTTCTTCCTGTAAATATTCGTTGAGGAAAGCACTTTTTACATCCATCTGATGAACTTTCCATCCTTGCTAAGCTGCTAAGGCAAGTGTGAGTCGGATGGCGTTCCATTTAGTTGTAGGAGTAAATGTTTCCTCATAGTCAATCCCTTACTGTTGCACAAAACTCTTAGCAACAAGTCTTGCTTTGTACTTGTCGATATTGCCATTTTTCTTGTACTTAATTCGGTAAACCCATTTGCATCCGATGGGTTTAACATTTTGAGGACAATCAACAAGTTTCCAAGTGTTGTTGTCGAGAACTACTTGATATTCATCAACCATAGCCTATTGCCATTCTTTATGTTGTATTGCCTCTCTATAAGTAGAAGGGTCAGTAAAATCATTTGCTATCAAGGCAAAATTTCCTTCACTTCTGTGTGATCCCCATGTTCTTGTTTTATTTTGTTCATTAGGCCTTACATCTTTCAAAAGTTGAACTGCCCATTTTGGAAATTGATGTTCACTAGTTTGAGATTGTGAAAAATCACCATCATTGTAAAAAGGGTTGATGTAAACATATGTTCGTTGATCAACCGTGGATTCTGGGGGTGGAGAGTCACTGTCAGAAGAACTGCTGCTACTAGGAGATTTGGATGAACTGCCAGAAGACCCAGACGTCACTGGTGAAGAAGATGGACTAGATGAATTATTTTTTTATGAAGGAAACTCAAGTTCATACCAATTTTGTGAGTTTGGTTGGCTTTGTATATTTCCTTTTCTTTTATCACTTTTATTTTCTAACTTTTGAAGAAGACTTTCAATTTCTTCAGCACTCTTATTCTCATTTTCATCAAAAATCACATCCCTGCTCACGATAAATCTCCCATTGGACAAAAGTTGGTACCCTTTCTTCTCATTAGAATACCCAATCATTGTGCACTTCAAGCCTCGTGAGTCAATCTTGGTTCTTTTTTCATTCGGAACTAAGGCATAACATACTGATCCAAAAACTCTGAGATGTTTAACTTGAGGTTTGAAGCCAAACCATGCTTCATAAGGTGTGATTTCATCTAAAGAAGTAGTGGGAGATTTGTTCCTTAAGTAGACAATTATATGAATTGCCTCGGCCCAATAAATAGGACTTAGATTTTTGAAAGTTAACATAGATCTCGCCATTCCTAGCAAGGTGTGGTTCATTATTTCTACTACTCCATTTTGCTGTGGAGTGTAGACATTGGTAAGATGTCGTTTTATGCCATTATCCATGTAATAAATTTTGAATTCATTTGATGTGAATTCTCCTCCATTGTCTGTTCTAAGAGTACCAATCTTCTCCTCATCTTCATTTTCAACAAGTTGGAAAAGTTTTAAACTTTTCAAATGCTTCTGACTTTTGCTTCAAAAAATATACCCAAGTCATCTTGCTAAAATCGTCAACAAAGAGTAAGAAATATCTGCATCCTCCTAGCGAAGTTTGTAAGGGTCCACAAATATCACTGTGAACCAATTGCAAACGCATGTTTGCTCACCATGAACTTGTGGTAAAAGTCTCGATGTTGTTTTCCATGAATGCAAGCTTCACATTTTGCAGTTTCTCTTTTGAAGGTTGGAAGTCCCTTAACCATTCCTTGTTTTTGTAACTGAGAGAGACTTTCAAAGTTGAGATGGCCATATCTTACATGCCACAATCTGATTGGTGAAATGTCTGTACTTGCTGCTCCTGAAAAGTCATAATTTCTTGGAATAATTGTCCCTTTCAACCTTAACAGTTTTCCATCTTCATAACCTATCATCACTATTTTCATGTTCTATTTGACTGAGTTAATTTTAACTAAGCCATCCTCCATAATCACTAGATGTCCTACTTGTCGAATCGTGACTAAAGATAGCAAATTATTCTTAAATTTTGGGACATACCATACATTTGAATTCATTCTTTCTCCAATGCCAGGTAGAAAAAAATTAAATACACCTTTCCATAAGGAGTATGTTTTGTTTTATCAGCAAGATAGATTGAATTGAGATGGCATTGTTGGAATTTCCAAAAGAAGTCACGTCGAAAAGTCATGTGTTGAGTTTCTCTTTTATCCATAATCCATGCATCTTCATAATCACTTTTAAGAAAGGTTGAAACCTGTAAAGTTGTTGATTTTGTGTTGGTGAAGACATATTCTGAACCATCATGATCATCTTCATCATTGGAAAACTGTGCAGAGTTTGGATGAAACTTAGGAATTTTATCAATGGAGGTTCTACAATCCTCAGCATAATGTCCAACTTCGTTACATATTCTGCAAACAATTTAACTTAAATCTCTGCCTTTTCCTTGATAATGTCCTCTACCTCTGCTTTGACCTTTGTTATGAGTTTGTCCTCTGCCTGGACTTTGTCCTCTTCCTTGATTATATCCTCTGCGTTTATTGTTTCCACTGCCTTGAAAATTGCTCCTTCCTGAACTGTAGCCTCTGTTGAAATTGTTTCCTCTGCTTTGGCTACGACCACGACCTTATATATTGTGTGTTGCTTGACTTTGATTGAAATTTCCTCGACCTCTGCTTCTTGAACTGTCAGTTGAGGATTTACTTGTGCTAGCCTTTGTGAAGAAGACATCTTCCCTAATCTGTTTCTTCTTCCCAAAAAAATTGTCATGTTGGGCTAACATATCACACAACTCATCAAACTTGATCTTCTCTAATTTACAAATTACTTGAGAAGTTTCCAGAAAATGTGTGTAAGACGATGGCAATCCAGCAATTAAAATTTTATTCAGGAAACTTTCATTGACATCTTGAAAACCAACATTTATTATTTCTTTCTTAATGTTTTTAAGCCGTGAAATATATTCAAGAACATCACCACCTTCAGTTAATTTTTGTTGAAGTAATTTTAATTGAAGATCAACCTTCTTTGATTCAGGTTGTGTTTCAAATAGATCTTTGAATGTACACAAAGCAGTCCATGCATCTGAGGCATTTTCAATATGAATATCCATTTCATTGTTAACTAAAGACTTTATAAGAGCGAGTGCCTTGGCATTTTTGACTTCCCATTTTGCAAGTAAAGTTGCATATGTTGGTTTGTTAGGCTTAATGTCGCCATCACATATTTCATGCCACAATTAATTATATATGAGAGTGCTTTCAATTAGACGTTTCCATGTCCTATAAGGTTTCACCGCTTCTAGCTTATCAGAATCAGAGAACAAATTAATAAACTTCGACATGCAGTGTTTAAGCAGTGCACCAAAAGAATCAAGCACGAGAAAAAATGAGCAACTCGTCACATGAAACACGGCATGCAAAAAATGACACACTCCCCGCAAAACGATCTATCGAGGCTTATCCTTGACCCTCGTATAGTCGTTGAAAAAGGAGAAAAATGATTGAGCTTTGCACTTGGCTCTAGTCAATTTCTTGTTGAGTGTTTACAATGAAATCTTTTCAAAATTTGACTGCTTGACAATGCCCTTACAAATTTCCTTTAAAAAAATCTACCCCCCCTCAAAGTAAAAAAGTACTTTGAGTCACAAATAATGACCCTTATTTCTCCAAAATAAAAATTACAAATAATATCTACTTATTACTCCAAAAATTACAAAATTTTCTGCTCCAAACATTTACAAATAGCCCCCTTATCCAAAAATATTACAAATAATTTCTTATCTCTCCAAACAAAATTACAAATGAAATCTTCTTATTGCTCCAAAAATTTACAAATTTTATAAAATAATCACCCCAAAAAATTGTATCCCACTTACATTACAAACATTGTAAAAATAACACTTATCTCCCTAAAAAAATGACCCAAGTTGTTGTCCCAAAAATGAGATACCAAAGCACGTAACTGAAGCTATAAAATTTAAATAGATCAGCCCTGCGCAATCTTCAACACTGCCACGTCTGACTCCAATGAGCCGAAAGGAAGCGAACTGAACCTTCAAACTCCAGTTTCGCGAAAGGAATGAAAATGTCGAATCCCCAATTTGATGTCCAACTAATTATTCAGAATTTTGCGTACTGATAAACCCTGGAGATTGGATGATATGAAGGACATGTTGCATCCATACCTCACCATAATAATATCAGAAAAATCTCGAAACCATACAAAATTCAATTCCTTTAACGCCATTGTCACTCCTGCCTTGCTTAACCCTCAATCTCATTAATTACCACTCATTGATTTGTTGAGATTCAACAAGATGATGAGCTTAGTGAAAAGAGTCGCCTTCACTAAGTGGGCCCGCAGGCTATTTTTGGCGCAATTCTATTTTTAGACTATGTCTATTTTTAGACACGGTGATCATATTTCAGAAGTTGCAGGATGCTATTTGTGGATGGTTGATCAAGCTGGAAAAATAGATGAAATTCTATTTTTAGAATATTGGGCGAAGTCTATTTATAGATCGTCGATCTAAAAATAGAAGTGTCGATTATTATTAGCTCTTAATAATAATCCGACAATAAACAACAACTTATTCTCTTGGAGCACTTAGTTTCAGTGCACAGATTTGGCAAATCAGTGGGCTGAAGGAATTACGCAATTCCTAGGGTTTACCCGTGGTTCATGCATGGAGGACTCAGTTAGAACTGAAGTGGAAAATTTATGGCAGAGTTGGAAGAGTAGTTCATGGAGTTGTTATTCAGTTTAACTCAGTTAATGGAGTTAAACTCAGTTGAGCTAGTTGTATCTAGTCTAATTGAATGATACACTAGTGAGAGTGGAGTGAATTAATTAGTTAATTAATTCACAAATAATAACTCATTAATCAACTGAACAATACAACAGTTAACTACAGTGCATGTCAGTTCCAATGGAGACCCAGTGGAGAGATAGGTGAAAGGGAAAGATGGACTATCTGTTGTGACTATAGTGATGCATTGATTGCACCACACACACATTGGAGTTGCCAATGAGGATTGCACAGTTAAGGAAAGGGTAATTCTAATTCATTGAGAGCTATTCTTCAACAGGGATTGCGCAGTGGAGGCAGGCTAACAGGAGGGCAGAGATCGGTGCATGGATTTGCAAATTTCTTCTATGTTAGTGTGTGACGATTGATTGTACTGAGAGCTTGATGTACTAAGCTTTGTATGAGATTGTTACATGATCTCCGTGATACACAATATATGATAGTAGGGGTTTTCATCTTCAGGCTTTCCCGTTAAACAACTGTGCTATGTGTGATTGTTTTTATTTATGCTTCACATGTGTTTGCAATTAAATTTCCACAAAATATTAACAGTGGAATGATTATGTATTTTGCAAGACTTCAAATATTGTGAGATCAGGGGAATCTGTATGTATGCATGCTTAGTGTATACTAATTTCTACATGGTATCAGAGTAGTGTTAATTCTTGAAGATTGCAATTGTGAAGAATTATTGAGTTTGTGCTAGTGGACAATTCGAATTTGCTACAGAAAATTCTTGGTGCAGAAGTTGAGTATACATTGAAATGTCTTTCAATGGGTTGCAATTGGAGTATTCCCTTGATGGGAGCTCGAATTACATAGCTTGGAAGGATAGGATAGAGGCGGTGCTGGAGGATAATGGACTGAAGGAGTTCATTGATAGCGATATTCCTAAGCTGGGATCTAGCGATGCTGCATTACTTGACGCATGGCCAAAGAAGACAACAAAGAAAAGAAGAATTCTGTTGGAAGGTGTGAAGGACCATATTGTGTCCAGCCTTCACGAGAAAGCCACTCCATTCTTAATGTGGAAGGCTTTGACAGATTTGTTCCAAAGCAAAAGCGACCAGAGGAAGTTGGCGCTTAAAGACAAGCTCAAAAAAATAAAAATGGAGAAGGGCGACAGTATTCCAAAATATCTCACGAAGTTTGTCCACTGCAAGGATGAATTGGGAAGTGTGGGGGTTGTTGTTGATGATGAAGACTTGGTGAGCTTGGCTCTCCTTGGGCTTCTGAAGAGTTGGCATAGCTACGAAGACTCTGTCAATGGACGGGAGAAACTACCGAGATGGGAGTGACTTTGGTCGGATCTTGTGCAGGAGGAGATAAGGTGGGGTACCAGGGATGGCTCTTCATCAAAGAATGAAGATGAAGAGAATTGCGCTTTGGCTGCCAAAGCAAGGAAAGGGAGGGGGAAGAAATTTCATTCAAAATCTAAAGCTAAAGGCAAGAAGCAGTATTTGTCCAAAGTGAAGTGTTTTCACTATCATGAACATGGGCATTTCGCCACCAACTGCCCACAGAAGAAGAAGAACAAGAACGCTGCTGGAGCTGCAGATAGAGAGGCCTTAGCCTCGCAATTTGAACTTGATTTCTCTTTGATTGCGTGCTTGGTTTCAATCTATATTTGATCGGTGTGGTATCTTGATAGTGGTGCGTCTTTCCATATGACGGGAGACAAGGAGTTGTTTAGTGACTTGGAGGAGAAGGACCTCCAGATGCACATAGAGATGGGCAATGATGGTCGATACAGTGCGACCGAAATTGGGACCATTACCTTTGAGAGGGAGTCTAGTAATCCATTCTTGTTGAAGGATGTTATGCATGTTCCAGGTCTAAAGAAGAACTTGGTCTCGGTCGCAATGTTGGAAGACAAAGGTTATGATGTTGTTTTCAGTGAGGGAAAAGCCTTCCTTCAACATAAAACAACGGGCCAAACCAAGAAGATACAGATTCGAGTTAAGAATCTCTACAAGCTGGAGGTAGATGGTTGTGCTGCAATGGTGGGCAAAGAAGAAGAAGTGGTGAGTCGGGACGAGGGCGAATTATGGCGCAGGAGATTGGGCCATCTTCACCATGGCGCTTTGAAAATTTTGTAGCAGATTTCTACTAGACTTCCCACGGGTACTCTTGTGCAGTTAGATCAGTGCAAGGGATGTACTATGGGTAAGTTTGTGAAGACCACCTTTCATTAGAAGGAGAACTGTGCTTCGGTGATCCTGGAGAGAATTCACACAGACGTGTGTGGACCTTTCTCAATTTCTTCAACAGAAAAACACAGGTATTATGTTATATTTATTGATGACTATTCTCATAGATGTTGGATCTTCTTCATGTAGAAGAAGGGTGAAACGTTCTCAAAGTTCTGCGAGTTCAAAGCATTGGTGGATATGGAGTCGGGGAAGCAAGTGAAAGCTCTACGGAGCGATAATGGTGGTGAATACACCTCAGCCGAATTCAAAGACTTCTGTAGCAAAGAAGGAATTCGAGGAGAACTCATAGCGCCTCATAACCCACAACAGAATGGGGTCGCAGAGAGGAAGAACAGAACGATCGTGGGTGCTGCACGAGCGATGTTACATGACCAGGGCCTACCGATGCACTTGTGGGCGGAAGAATTCAACGCTGCGGTTTATGTGCAAAACTGTTGTCCTCATAGAGTACTTGGCATGAGTACACCTGAAGAAGCTTTTACTGGTAAGAAGCCTGGTTTTTCTCATTTGAAGATTTTTGGTTCATCTGTTTAAATTCATGTGACAAAGGACGCCAGGAATAAGTTGGAGACGACTGCAGAAGTTGAGATATTTGTGGGGCACACAGAAACACCCCATAATTATTGTGTGTATTTTCCAGACAGTCGGATGATTGTGGTGCGACGGGATATAAAATTGAATGAGGTGAAAGCCATGAAGTTGTCACTTGAGAGGGAGCTACACTTGCATGCAAAGGAGGAACTTCTTGTTACCAAAGATGAGCCTCTAGATGTGGATCAGCCACAGGAGGAGATTCATGGAGTGGAGGAGTCCACTCATGCAGAACCAAACATCAGACAAGGCAGAAAGCGTACCACAGAAGTTGAGAGACTAAAGTTTGATGCGACACAGAATGTAGGAGTCCCTACATCACAGCGCAAACAGAGACAGTCACCTGACCGATTTACTAGATACATGGCTCTTATGAGCAAGTGTATTGTGACAAAGCCATCTTCTTTTGAAGAAGCAGTGCAGGAGCCCACATGGGTAGATGCCATGGTGGAGGAGTACGAATCCATTGTCAGAAACAGTGCTTGGGAGATTGTTCCAAGGCCAGTGGGAAAATTAGTTGTAGGATCAAGATGGACCTGCAAGGCAAAGCAAGTTGTTGATGGGAGCGTCGAGAAGTATAAGGCAAGATTTGTTGCCCATGGCTTCTCACAAATTGAGGGGATTGACTATGAAGAAACCTTTGCACCCGTCGCACGGTATTCTTCCATACGGACCATCCTTTCTCTCTCAGTGCAGATGGGTTGGCACATTCAACAGATGGATGTGAACACTGTGTTCCTTAATGGGATCATTAAGGAAGAGGTGTACATTGAGCAACCTGAAGGATTTGAGATCTTCAGCAGCGAGTCGCATGTGTGCAGGCTCAAAAGAGCGTTGTATGGGCTGAAACAAGCACCTCGTGCTTGGTACACTTGGATCGACAGTTATTTCACTAGACTTGGCTTCACCAAGAGTGAGGCAGATGCAAACATGTACCAAATTATGGTGGAGGGTAAGCTTTTAATCATTGTTCTTTATGTTGATGATTTAATACTAACGGGTGATGAGCAGTTGATACACTCATGCAAGGCAGATCTTGCAAAGGAGTTTGAGATGAAGGATTTGGGCCTCCTTCAATTTTTCCTTGGATTATAAATATGGCAGCAGGAAGGTGAACTGTTTGTGTCTCAAGGAAAGTATGCCTGGGAGATACTGGAGAAGTTTCACATGCAAGGCTGCAAGCCTATCGACAGTCCTCTTCCAGGAAATTGGAGGAAAGAGGATGCTACATCGACAGAGGTAGTGGATGCCACTGTTTATCGACAATTGGTGGGTTCAGTCATGTATTTAGTTAATACAAGACCAGACATATGCTATGCGGTGAACAAGCTTTCAAAAGCGATGGTTAAGCATACCAAGCTCTTTTAGAAGGCAGGCAAGCATGTTTTGAGATATCTCAGGGGCACATCTGAGTATGGTTTATGGTACAGACAGACAGATGAGGTGAAGTTGCATGGCTTCACTGATGTAGACTGGGCAGGCAGCCCAACAGACAGAAAGAGCACATTAGGAAGGGTTTTCAGTATTGGATCTACGGCAGTTTCTTGGTACAACAGGAAACAAAGATTTGTGGCACTCAGTTCAGCAGAAGCAGAATACATGGCAGCAAGTCCAGCTGCATGTGAGGCTATCTGGATGAGGAAGATCCTGGTTGGTTTGTTCGGTTCATATTTAGATCCTATAGTGATACATTGTGATAATTAGAGTTGCATTAAACTCTCAGTTAATCCTGTGTTTCATGATAGATCTAAACATATTGATATTTGGTATCATCAAATCAGATATTGTGTGCATCGGAAGATCATGTTGCTTCAGTACATTCCTACGGAGGATCAGGATGCAGATATTCTGACGAAGGCGCTCACCAGGAGCAAATTCGAATACCATAGAGGCAGGATTAGGGTGAAAGATAATCCTTATCTTGTTGGGAGGGAGTGTTGAGATTCAACAAGATGATGAGCTTAGTGAAAAGAGTCACCTTCACTAAGTGGGCCTGCAGGCTATTTTTGGCGCAAGTCTATTTTTAGAAATGGTGATGATATTTCAAAAGTTGCAAGATGCTATTTGTGGATGGTTGATCAAGTTGGAAAAATTATGAAATTCTATTTTTAGAATATTGGGCGAAGTCTATTTATAGATCGTCGATCTAAAAACGAAAGTGTCGCTTATTATTAGCTCTTAATAATAATCCGACAATAAACATCAACTTATTCTCTTGGAGCACTTAATTTCAGTGCACGGATTTGGAAAATTAGTGGGCTGAAGGAATTATGCAATTCCTAGGGTTTACTGGTGGTTCATGCATGGAGGACTCAATTAGAACTGAAGTGGCAAAGTTATGACAGAGTTGGAAGAGTAGTTCATGGAGTTGTATTCAGTTTAACTTAGTTAGACTCAGTTGAGCTAGTTGTATCTAGTCTAACTGAATGATACACTATGAAGATTTTTGGCTCATCTGTTTACATTCATGTGACAAAGGATGCTAGGAAGAAGCTGGAGTCGACTGCAAAAGTTGGGATATTTGTGGGGCACACAGAAACACCCCATAATTATCGTGTGTATTTACCAGACAATCAGATGATTGTGGTGCGACGGGATCTAAAATTCAATGAGGTGAAAGCCATGAAGTTGTCTCTCGAGAGGGAGCTACACTTGCATGCAAAGGAGGAACTTATTGTTCCCAAAGATGAGCCTCTAGATGTGGATAATCCACAGGAGGAGATTCATGGAGTGGAGGAGTCCACTCATGCAGAACCAAACATCATACAAGGCAGAAAGCGTACCACAGAAGCCGAGAGATTGAAGCTTGATGCGGCACAAAATGTAGGAGTCCTTACATCACAACGTAGACAGAGATAGTCACCTGACCGATTTACTAGATACATGGCTCTTATGAGCAAGTGTATCGTGACAGAGCCATCTTCTTTCGAAGAAGCAGTGCAGGAGCCCACATGGGTAGATGCCATGGTGGAGAAGTATGAATCCATTGTCAGAAACAGTGCTTGGGAGATTGTTCCAAGGCCGGTGGGAAAATCAGTTGTAGGATCAAGATGGATCTACAAGGTAAAGCAAGTTGTTGATGGGAGCATCGAGAAGTATAAGGCAAGATTTGTTGCCCAGGGCTTCTCACATATTGAGGGGATTGACTATGAAGAAACCTTTGCACCCGTCACACGGTATTCTTCCATACGGACCATCCTTTCTCTTTCAGTGCATATGGGTTGGCACATTCAACAGATGGATGTGAACACTGTGTTCCTTAATGGGATCATTAAGGAAGAGGTGTACATTGAGCAGCCTGAAGGATTTGAGATCTTCAGCAGCGAGTCGCATGTGTGCAGGCTCAAAATAGTGTTGTATGGGCTGAAACAAGCACCTCGTGCTTGGTACACTCGGATCGACAGTTATTTCACTAGACTTGGCTTCACCAAGAGTGAGGCAGATGCAAACCTGTACCAAATTATGGTGGAGGGTAAGCTTTTAATCATTGTTCTTTATGTTGATGATTTAATACTAACGGGTGATGAGCAGTTGATACACTCATGCAAGGTAGATCTTGCAAAGGATTTTGAGATGAAGGATTTGGGCCTCCTTCATTATTTCCTTGGATTGGAAATATGGTAGCGGGAAGGTGAACTGTTTTTGTCTCAAGGAAAGTATGCCCGGGAGATACTGGAGAAGTTTCACATGCAAGACTGTAAGCCTATCGACACTCCTCTTCCAGGAAATTGGAGGAAAGAGGATGCTACATCGGCAGAGGTAGTGGATGCCACTGTTTATCGACAGTTGGTGGGTTCGCTCATGTATTTAGTTAATATAAGACCGGACATATTCTATGCGGTGAACTAGCTTTCACAAGCGATGGTTAAGCCTACCAAGCTCTTTTGGAAGGCAGCTAAGCATGTTTTGAGATATCTCAGGGGCACATCTGAGTATGGTTTATGGTACAGACAAATGGATGAGGTGAAGTTGCATGGATTCACTGATGTAGACCGGGCAGGCAGCCCAACAGACAGAAAGAGCACATCAGGAGGGGTTTTCAGTATCAGATCTACGGCAGTTTCTTGGTACAACAGGAAACAAAGATTTGTGGCACTCAGTTCAGCGGAAGCAGAATACATGGCAGCAAGTCAAGCTGCATGTGAGGCTATCTGGATGAGGAAGATCCTCGTTGGTTTGTTCGGTTCACAGTTAAATCCTACAATGATACATTGTGATAATCAGAGTTGCATTAAACTCTCGGTTAATCTTGTGTTTCATGATAGATCTAAACATATTGATATCCGGTATCATCAAATCAGAGATTGTGTGCAGCGGAAGATCATGTTGCTTCAATACATTCCTACGGAGGATCAAGATGCAGATATTCTGACGAAGGCGCTCACTAGGAGCAAATTCGAATACCATAGAGGCAGGATCAGGGTGAAAGATAATCCCTATCTTGTTGAGAGGGAGTGTTGAGATTCAACAAGATGATGAGCTTAGTGATTAGAGTCGCCTTCACTAAGTGGGCCCATAGGTTATTTTTGGCGCAAGTCTATTTTTAGACTATGTCTATTTTTACACATGGTGATGATATTTCAGAAGTTGCAGGATGCTATTTGTGGATGGTTGATCAAGTTGGAAAAATAGATGAAATTCTATTTTTAGAATATCTGGCGAAGTCTATTTATATATTGTCGATCTAAAAATAGAAGTGTCGATTATTATTAGCTCTTAATAATAATCCGACAATAAACATCAACTTATTCTCTTGGAGCACTTAATTTCAGTGCATATATTTGGAAAATCAGTGGGCTGAAGGAATTACACAATTCCTAGGGTTTACTGGTGGTTCATGCATGGAGGACTCAGTTAGAACTGAAGTGGAAAAGTTATGACAGAGTTGGAAGAGTAGTTCATGGATTTGTATTCAGTTTAACTTAGTTAGACTCAGTTGAGCTAGTTGTATCTAGTCTAACTGAATGATACACTAGTGAGAGTGGAGTGAATTAAATAGTTAATTAATTCACAAATAATAACTCATTAATCAACTAAACAATACAACAGTTAACTACAGTGCATGTCAGTTCCAGTGGAGACCTAGTGGATAGATAGGTGAAGGGGCAAGATGGACTATCTGTTGTGAGTATAGTGATGCATTGATTGCACCACGCATACATTGGAGTTGCCAATGAGGATTACGCAGTCAAGGCAAGGGTAATTCGAATTCATTAAGAGCTATTCTTCAACAGGGATTGCGCAGTGGAGGAAGGCTAGCAGGAGGGCAGAGATCGGTGCATGGATTTGCAGATTTCTTCTATGTTAGGGTGTGACGATTGATTGTACTGAGAGCTTGATGTACTAATCTTTGTATGAGATTGTTACACGATCTCCATGATACATAATATATGATAGTTGTGGTTTTCAGATTCAGGCTTTCCCGTTAAACAACTGTGTTATGTGCGATTGTTTTTATTTATGCTTCACATGTGTTTGCAATTAAATTTCCGCAAAAGATTAACAGTGGAATGATTCTTTATTTTGCAAGAAGTTAAATATTGTGATATCAGGGGAATCTGGATCTATGCATGCTTAGTGTATACTAATTTCTACATGGTATCAGAGCAGTGTTAATTATTGAAGATTGCAATTGTGAATATTTATTGAGTTTGTGCTGGTGGACAATTCGAATTTGCTATAGAAAATTCTTGGTGCAGAAGTTGAGTATACATTGAAATGTCTTTCAATGGGTTGCGATTGGAGTATGCCCTTGATGGGAGCTCAAATTACATAGCCTGGAAGGATAGGATGGAGGCGGTGCTGGAGGATAATGGACTGAAGGAGATCATCGATAGCGATGTTCCTAAGCCAGGATCTAGCGATGCTACATTACTTGACGCATAGAAAAGGAAGGCAACAAAGACAAGAAGAATTTTGTTGGAAGGTGTGAAGGACCATATTTTGTCCATCCTTCATGGGAAAGCCACTCCATTCTTAATGTGGAAGGCTTTGACAGATTTGTTCCAAAGCAGAAGCGACCAGAGGAAGTTGGCGCTTAAAGACAAGCTCAGAAAAATAAAAATGGAGAAGGGCGACAATATTCCAAAATATCTCACGAAGTTTGTCCACTGTAAGGATGAACTGGGAAGTGTGGGGGTTACTGTTGATGATGAAGACTTGGTGAGCTTGGCTCTTTTTGGGCTTCCGAAGAGTTGGCATAGCTACGAAGACTCTGTTAATGGACAGGAGAAACTTCCGGGATCAGCTTTTAGAAACCCTGCTACAAAACCCTTACTCCTAGGTTTTAGCTGAGACCTTGGAGCGCCTCTTGGATAAACAAGCCAGCGACAGAGATAAGAATACGTTTTTGGAGAAATCGCTGGATTTCGGGTGTCATCTTCAAGAAGCAACTAACAAATTGACGAGACAATGTGCTACACATCACAATTATATTGGTTGGCCGCTTACGTATGACCCCACGGTTAAGGATTTCTTGTTATTAGGGACACAAAGCCTTTTTTATGTTGCTGCTACTTGTACAATGTTTTACAAGCTTTATATCAACCCTGTATGCTATGCGGATGTAGATTTGACAACAAGACGTGTCAGTAATATGATTGTTTCAAAGGATGTCAATGTGTTAGGTCAATTGGATGTTAACCAGGCCAACAGGGATTCACGAAGTGAGATATCGGGCAAAGGGCGGAGAAGAAGGGCAGCTGCGGATCAACGGGCAGCGGCTAATGAGCATAGGAGAGTGGGCAGCGTAGGATTTAAAAAAAAAAATACAAAGTGTTTGGAGCAGTGTAGGATTTCAAAAAAAAAAGAATCTTCAAAAATTGATGTTCATATTTCAAAATCTAGAATCAATAATAATTAAATTTCATTTCCCTGAAAAACAAATTTGACAAATTTGCATACCAATTCAATTGATGAACAATTTAATGGAGTTTTCCATAAGCTTGTAGAGCTGGAATCTCACCCTCCCATCAGATGCATTAGTGAATCTCTGATACCACAATAATACATAAGTGTCCTAAGACACGTAATTTTATTAATAATGAGAAAAAAAAATTGCATAGGAATTGCAAGAGTTTACACACGTAAACTCCAACACTCTTGAAATTAGGAAAATAACCTATTTATAAGCTACATTTCCTAACTTAATTTAGTTATGAACCACTTGAAACTACAAGTGTCCATTTACAATAAATAACCTTCTAACCAATCTACTTACTTTATTCCTATTTTAGAGCCTAAGATACGACACTATTCTAGAGTGCTATCTTTTCTAACAATATTTTATTTCTAAGTGTCTCTAATATTAATTAAATATCCTAATTTAATAAATATTTTATCCTAACTTTAAACTATGATATTTGGATCATCTAACAAGTATGTTCTCATAAGAGATCAAGTAGTTGACATACTCACAAAAGCTCTAGGGAGAGATAAGTTCATCTATTTCAGGGAACAAATGGGTATGGTAGAGAACCAGTTTCAGTAGCAGAGCCAAGGTACTACTTAGTTGTAAGAACAACAGATGAGAGGGAGTTGCAATGCGGATGCAAAGGTTGGCAACAGTTCAACAGTGTCAACAATAGCATAGATGCAGTGCATATCAGAGTTGCACAGTAGTTGGTGGGCAACAGTAGGCAGACATTAGCAGCGTGACAGTAGACGATGCAAAGACAATGTATTGTAGCAATAGTTGTAGTACTAGAGCATTTTCCTCGCTAAGAGGGAGCGTTAGTTTTTGTAGCATCAGATGTGTTGTAGCCACGAGACTTGGTGGAGAGGCTAGAATACATGTATTCTCCAATACCCAAATTTTTTTTTATGGAAATTCCACCTAGAGACGACTTAATTAGATTTATTAATTAGTTTTTAATATTTCCTAAGTCTAAACCTAGGAAATATGATTAATTAATCATAATTAATTAATTCATGGTGTGAATGTTTTAGAAACTCATGCGGATCGACAAGGAAATTATCTAGGCCATCGATTATGTTTTAATCTTGGTCGTTGGTGATCCAACAAAATATTATAAGAAGAAGTTAATGAGTAGGTGGGGAACGCCCCAGTGCAGTTACTTAGTTGCCCTAGAAGATCGATTTTCTCAGTGGCTGAAGTTCAACAAAGGAGATAGAGTTAGAGGGTGAGTAGTCGGTGAGATAGAAGGAGTCTCAACAGGAGTCTAGGAATTACATATCGAATTTAGGAGGAGGTAGCGTGAGGAAAGACGCAATCCAATGGAGCTTTGCGCAGAGTGACGCAGAGGCACCAACGTATGGGTAGAGGGTCCATTATGGGGTCAGAGAGTCACTGTGGAGAGTGAGAAATTTATCATAGAATTTATCTATGTATTTTTCCTCTGTTTTGGTTGTCAGAATTCTTGTACTCAGACTGTTGTTGAAGATTAATAAGAAAACCCTCATCTGCTGCACTGGTTTTCCCACATTGGGTTTTTCTGGGGACAATTGTCCAAAAATAACTTTGTCAATATTTTTTTATGTGTGTGCTATAATTTCTCTATTTCCAACATTTTATTTTTCGTAGTAATTGATTGTGAAAATTGCAGTAGTAAATTTATTCGATATTTATCATAACAAATAAACTACAAAATTAATAAGGGGTTTACTTGATTCCTTGTTCTTGTGGAACTCCCTATATAGGAGAAACAGGTCGATCCATTAGGCAGAGAATTTGGGAGCAGGCTACGAATATTAGACATTATCGGTCCTGTACCTCAACTCTTGCTGAACATGTGGAAAAATCCGGCCACCATGTTTGTATTGAAGACTCAAAAGTCGTTGCTAAGATAGATCACTTCCACCATAGGAAATTAAGGGAGGCGATCGAAATTGAACGACATGCGAAGAATCTCAACCGTGATGATGGTTGGAAATTAAGAGTTGGACCCCGGCTCTCGCACGATAATTTTGTTTTGTTTTATTTTATTTATTGATTTATTTTTATTTTTATTTAATTTATCTTATTTTATTAATTTTATTTTTATTTATTCTATTTATTTTTAATTTATTATTTTTCCTCCCTAGTTCTTTCTTAGGTTTCTTTGCTTATTTACCATTTTTATTTAATTATTTATTTAATTTATTGATTTATTTTATCGAAATATTTACTTAATTAATTAATTTTTCAATATTTTGTACCCCTCCCTATTACCTATTTTATAAATCCCTTTTTAAAATTTTATTTAATTAATTAATTTATTTACTTACTTATTTATTTATTTAGTTATTTTATTTATTTATTTATTAAAATCCTTCTAGGTAGGTATTTTGGTTTTTGTTTGTTATTATTATTATTATTATTATTTTTTTAAGATTAAATTGTTGATTAATTAATTAATTAATTATATATTTTAAATTCTTTCTTACCTATTACATTTATTTAATTACTTTGTTTTTTGTAAAAACTCTTTCGGTAATAATCACATGTAAAGTAACATTGCCGACGCGTTTCGAACCAACCAGTGTGGTTCATCACCTAGTCCTGATGATGAACCACACTGGTTGGTTCGAAACGCGTCGACAATGTTACTTTACATGTGATTATTACCGAAAGAGTTTTTACAATTTTATATGGAACACAGAAGCATAGATTCTAAAAATACTTTGTTTTTATTATTTTAATTAAATTATTGATTTTTCTTTACATTTAATTAATTAATTAATTAATTATTTTTAAATTCTTACCTATTATATTTATTTGTAATTACTTAATATTTTATTAACCTGTTGGTAATAAATTTTCATTTAATTATTTAATTTAATTTTAAAACTAACTAACTAACTTTCTAACGGCTAGTTTTTAACAGCTAGTCTTAACAGTTAGTTCTTAACAACTGGTTCTCAACGGCTATTTGCGGGCAATGATGCATCTCCCTATTTATTCACGAAGATCGATTAGTCTCTCCACCTTCTCCTGAGGATGAACCACATTAGTTGGTTTGAAACGTCGACCTAATCCTAATGATGTGATTTATCCGAAAGTACTTTTATCTACATTATGGATCACAAAAGTCTTAGATTTAATACAAAATTAATGTGTCAGTTAGAATAATATTTTCAGGTATTGCAATAGATGAAATTTTTGCAAAGAAATGCCAAGAGGTCGCAGAGCAAAGTGATCAATTGTGGAATATGTTTTCTAAGGTTCCAATGGTAAAAAGAGTCACTGAGCAAATACAGGCACTGAGCAACCAAATCCGCCAAATTAATCAAAATCTAGCAAAAATGAACCTTGCTGACAGAAGACAAGTAATGCAAGATAAAGCACGACTCAGGGAATCTATGAGGAACAACAAACTTAGACAGATCTCCACGACCAAGTTATGGTAATTGTCAATGAATTTAGCGAATTACTAAAAAGTGTGCAAATTTTAAACAACGAGGATTCTGACATTGTCATTGGGAAATCGACCGCTAAAATGGAGCACTTAAAAGCCAAGATTGAAGCACATGAGGGGACGTGGGAAACTTTGCGAAAAGTTTTCAAGGAGAAGATATCTTAAGCAAAGGACTAAGTGTCTTAAGGATGATCCACATTATTGTGTTGGGGTCCTATGGGAGCCCAACAAATTTTTGAAATTTTTTGGTATAGTGGGACCGCGTAGCAGGAATGAGGAATATGGGAAGGACAAGACATAACATAGTGTAGGGCTAACATAGGAAGTTGAATGCAACGTAGGGTTGGCATAGTAGAATAGGGGCGATGAAGGTGAAAGTTGTATAATAGAAAAATCATAATATTCAGGGGAGAGAGACACGTGTAGAGAGTATCAACCTTTATGATCTTATAGAGGAAGGAGTTGACCAAGGAGATCGTGGTTAATAGGCAGTTGGAGATATTGTGGAGGTGGGAAAGACGAGGCAAAGTAGAGCCGAATAGGGCAGGAGATATTTTGGAAAACTATGGGATAACTCAAGGGGAATCAAAGGGAATATCTCAACGACTTTCAAGACAGATGGACTAGGTAGGCTGGAAGAGACGAAGATTCAAGAGAAATCCTAACAACTATAAAATGGCCAATTGAAGATAAATTAGGGGTTGGTAGTTGATCAAAAGTGTTTGTAAGTTGAGTCTAGAGTTGGTATCTATGCTATTGTATTTTTTATGTAGTTTGTGAGTCATGGTTGGGTTTGTCACTGCTTCACAGCCTTATTGTAATGGGTTTAGTCTATGATATCAACTTGTTATGGTTAGCTTATGGTCGAGTTTTGGTACTGTTTAATGTTATCATGAATGGCTAGCAAGCTTAGTAAATTGGTTTATGTAACTCTTGATGTTTTTTATTTCCTACTAATATAACTATGAACTGCTTTTGGAGAAATTGTTATAGTCTTTTGTGAATATAGATTGTTATTTGAAAAGGTTGTTGTGGCCTTTTGATGCATAGTTGTGTAAATGCTTGGATGAATCTCGCAACTATGTGAATGTTATATATTAAACTATGGTTTCTGATGGTTTATAATATTGCTAATGGTTTATATCTTTTTTAATTAATCCTAATTTTCATATTGTTGATATTTTTCAGAGCGGTGGTCTATGGTGATGATCTTGTCTAGTATGGACCTATAGGACAATGCCTGTTAAACCTGGTTGAATGAGCGCAAGTGTCGCTCGACTATTAAAGTCGGAAGTGTCAGTCAGCCTTGTGTATCAGTTGCAGTTGTGTAAGAGTTACAGGTCTGTTAAGATCTAGGGTCAAACTGGTTTTGTCATATGGATTCCATGTCGAAGGTCTCACACCACGCATGATCATTACAGGCTTGTGTTGTGGAGGGAATAAATAATATTTGGAATTATGCATGATTCCCAATAGTGACATGGTATTGTTGTATGTGCCAGTTAGGAGAAGTGTGTCGTAGCCACAAAAAAATACTGTTAGACTACGGAAACCTGGTTATAACAATCACCCATTAATGTCTCGGGTGAGACTTCACTCACTTCACGGGGGTTACCGAAAGGGCCAATGCTAAGCAGGTCTTTGTTGACCATTGTGTCACAAATCCCTGGTCTATTAGTATCCTGTGAGCCAACACTCAGCTATCCACCGAGTCTTGAATGATTTAAATGAATTCTTAAATACTCCTTTAAACTGGTTAGGATTTGTTCTCCATGTTCCCTCCATCTTCCACATTTTAAAATCCTCATGTCAATCCCAAGGGTTATGAATGATCCAACTTAAAATTAATTGAAATGCAACCCAAAAAAATACATTTAATTTCTGATTATTTTTCCCTTAACCCCGATTCCCAAAAATATGTCTAATTTGACACAAATATGAGCTAAATTTGAAGATTATTCATGCATAGTTTTGGTACTTTCTTTGATGAACACATGATGAAAGTTAAATGTGAATGATGGGTTAATTTTAAAGGTAATTGTGATATTAATTCGTATTGTTTGAGTCATATACATTTAATACATAAAAATTTACATTGCACGGAGATTTACATCTTCACATAGATTTTATTTAATGGTTGTAGTGGATTCTTCATGTTATTTACTTTCTTGTGATACATTACAGGAGGAAACAAGGTACATGAAAATTTTGAACTCTTACAAGAGTTTTTAACTTTAATTAGGGTTAAAAACACAATTACACAACCATTTCACAATAACACATTTTCAAGAAAAATATAAGTATACAGTCTTAGTTGTTTGCATTTCGAGCCATCTACATTTTTTACCAAATCTTATGCTAAGAACCAATAAACTATAACATTAAATATAAGGCTTAGGATAACACATTGAACAATGTATGCAAACATTAGATGGCCATATATTTTGATTTAAATAGAATATATTAAAAACATAACAGCAAGTAAGATTGCACTTGGATGTTCCCAGGCTCTATATTACAACACAACGTAGTGTGACTATGGGGCCCCAAAATCTCGTGCCATCGTTGTTGTTGGACAATTTGAATTAGTTCCCTGGGAATAATGACATTACTCATATTTTTGTGGTGGAAAAAATATAAAATCATTCAATGTGCTTTCCACCTAGCGACTCCATTGTTCAAAACTATTACTACTTACCAATTCATTATGGTCATCGTACTCATCGCTTGTTACAACAACAAACCAATCGACCATGAAATTTAACACACACATTGTACATACTTCATTCACTATACATACTCATGTCAATTTTATTTCATTGCTTAAATTCCTATTCCATAATCTACACATGCAAACTTTGGCTTCATCAAGAAGACATACTCGGAGTAACCTAGATAGGAACCTCACACCCTTTTCTTCGACCCTGAGCATTTCGTGTACTCCTCAAATCAATGTGCCAAGAAAATACGAATGCAACCCTTAGGAAGTCAAACAACTAATGTTTCATATCTGCCTTTTTCAATGGTGATTTTGCAATTACCTTGCTCTGAAGCCATTCAAACAGATACTTCACACTCTCAAACAATGCTTGAACCTTTCGAGGTACTCATTCTGAGATATAAATATGAAAATGTGACTCCAAAAAATGTGGAAAGGACTATAACTCCATTATAACCCATCAATAGATACGTAATTTTACAACACATCATGGTCGGACAAGGTCAACCCCGTAAGCAACAAAATCAACCTAACCAACCCTTGACTTGGATAACAATGCGATATGCCCCACTATCTCTACCTTAGGTGTTACACAATATGCCTGAGAATTATCTAAAGTTGTTACCCAGGTTTAGCGGCGAAAAGGCAGGTATTGTTGAGAAACATATCAACGCATTCTAAGATTTTACGAACAACTTCATGGAAGAGGATGTGGATATGTTCATGAGGCTATTTGTATAGAGCCTCGAGGGGGACATACGAAAATGGTTCCATACTCTTCCTGCCAATTCATTTCATTCATGGTACCACTTGGAAAGAAAATTGCGTGACAAATGGGGTGAAAAGAAAGACTTCCAATACTGTCTCACAGAGTTTTTTGCGGTGAAGAAGAAAACATCATAAAACATGGAATAATTCACCAAGCAGTTCAATAAGCTCTACAACAAGATCCAAAAAAAGATCATACCTAGTCCTGTAACTACTATGGTTAAATATGCAACCCCTTTCGAACCAAAATTTTCTGTCATGCTCAAAGAAAGATGACCTAGAAACCTGATTGAGATGCAATTAGACGTAGCCAAGATATAGGGAAATTTAACTACAACAGGAAAACCAAGGAGAGTGGAAGTTACCAATGAGAATTATGATACTAAGAAAAAGAGGGGAGGAAAGAGAGATAAAGGTAAAAATAAAATAAAGGAATAACATGATCATCCCACCTGCAATAAGGACCCATTCAAAGAAATTTTTGAGGAAATTAATAGGCTTATTAGGAATCTATCAAAAAAAATTACCAAGGTCGAGTAAGAAGGACCAAGTAAGAGTCTGAACCAACCTCCTCATAATCCCCATTTTTTCCGTAGGCCTTTCAATTTGAAACAAATGAATAGAGATAGAAGGCTTGAGGAGAAACCAATAGAAACTCCCATAAGGAGGGATCTCAAATTACAAACCGATTAATACCACAAGGAATAAATCAAGGATGAAAATATCAATTGGGTAGGAGATCAGAATCCCACCTTCTACATCACCAAAGTTGATTACATGAACTCCATTGCAACATAAGAGAATCATGAAGCATATGACAATTATGAGATGCCACCCTCTCAGTATCAAAGAATTAATAATTTTGTGATGGCAAAAATCAAAAGAATTTGCGACTTACGGCCTAGGCCAGGTAGACCCACTAAGCTAAGTCGTGAGAATAATTCATCCCTACCATCACATGATCCCGAGCCCGCCCAGGAGACCAATATCCCACATCCTACAATATCAAATAAAATGCAAGGGTTATTAGTTAGGAAGGGAAAGAATGTCCATGATAAAATTCCAAACTCAACTCAAGAACCTGAAGAGTCGAGAGACCCCATTCCTCCACAATTACCAACTCAACTAGTCAAGGAGACAAAACGAAGCATAGTCCTGCTTTTTAACCTTAAACAAGGGTTAAACAAGGTAAAATTATTTATTTATCTCTTAGAGATAACATACAACCTGACGTATCAACCCCTTATATAGAAGCTTATGATCCCCTCTAAGCACATCTCCTGCCATGATACCTTGAATATCCAAGAAGACTGCCCATATGTGGATTTCAAACCTCGCGTAGAAGAACAAGACGACAATACCTCCTTTTTACACCACCTTGAATGTCCACAACAAGTTACTACACAATTGTATGTTGGATTCAAGGGCATCTCACGACCTCATGGCCAATTTAGTCATGGTGGAAATAGGATTGGACATCACCAAACCATAACACGATCTCTATTCCTTTGATTATGGAAGAGTGAAATGTCTTGGCCTCATCAAATATTTGGTAGTATCCCTTACTCAAATACCAAACAAGAGTTTGGTTATGGATATAGTAGTGGCTGACATCCTGGCCTCTTATGGCAAGTTGATTTCTAGATCTTGGATTGGAAAATTGGGTGGTACCTTACAAATGGACCTATCACATGCCACCATCCCAGTTTTTGGAGGACAATAACGAAGATTGTATTGGGGAGACAAACTACTATACGTCATAGGTGACACAAATAAGTCTAAGAACTTATCGCTCTACGATATAGAGGAGTCAATGTGTTATTATATCCCAACTATGAACCCAGAGAACATGATTAAAACTAGACCACCCCTTGCTGAGATAGAACAATTGCGAAAATTGAATTTGATATGGAAAATGTTTTTTTATGGAGGATACTCCAAGAAATGGAGAGAAGCGGGAGTTATCCTTATACCTCCCACGGGAGAAAATATATCACTATCCTTTAATTTAGAATTTATGCCACTAATAATGTTGATGAGTATGAGGCATTGATTCTAGGGTTCAAAACAACACATAAGATGGGGGTAAAAAACATCACAACTTTCAGTGACTAAAATAGTAGTATTTCTGGTAAAAAACATCTGCACCACTAAGCACCCTTGAATCAAATCATGCTGAAATCCAATTTAGGATGCTATTGAGGATTATTTTGATGTTTTTAAAATTACAACTATGTGTAGAGAAGATAACCAACATGTAGATGCATTAGAGATAATGGCTAGTACTTTATAACCACCCCCGAAACCAAGGATGAAGCACGAAGTGGAGATGTGTTATGGACATTTTGTTCTCGACAACGTCATGCACTAGTAGGATTTTGAAGACGATAAACAATTATGAAGATTCCTCGAACTAACAGAAGATTTTTATACCATTAATATTGACTTTGAAGGAGAAACCCATTAAAAAATCTAGAAGAGAAGGATCCACAATATGATATTAGCCAGTTCTTGAACCATATTGGAAGTCATGAGGTGATCCAACTCAAAAATAACTTCATCCCTGAGGGACTGGTCCCGTTGGAGAAAATATTTCATCACAATGACATGCCTACCAAGTCATTATTACATCTGGTCAATCAAAATATTGAAGAACACAATCTCAGGACATAAGAGAACCCACAAAGGTAAAAATTGACGTGTCTTTGCAACCCACATGAAAAAAAAGGTACATTGATCTATTCAAACAATTTAAATATGTTTTTGCATGGAGTTATGAAGATTTGAAAACTTATGATACTTCTATTATACTATTAATTTCCAATGTTCTATGTTGTAACGATCACTTATAACAATTCTTCTTACAATAACAATCAATTATCCAACATATTTTCAATCATCCAATGACATTAAACAATTGTATATAAAACATAAAATCATATGCACAATAGAAGACAACCAAGAACAATAGAGACAGAGATTTAGTCAAGGACCAGGGAAAAACCCCACAAGCGGGAAAACCCTTTCCAAATTCTTCTTCTATTATATTGCCATCAAATGTTCAACAAAGAGATACATAGTCTAAGTAAATTAGTAAATATTCAAAGGCCAAAATCTGACCAACCAAATCAACCAACCAATATCTAGTCAATAATGAGAATAATAATAAAATCTGGACATAAATCAAACGTGTACTTTTCTATGAAAGTCAACTTCAGTCAATGAAACCTTAATGAGTCCTTACTCAATGGTAAAATCAACCTCACAAATTTCGTTCAACTAGTAAAATAATGTGACCTCTTTTTCTTGGACAAACTTGGTGAAAACAACCCTTAAATTATGCCCACAGATTCAATCAAAGGCAAAGTTTGACCTGCAAAAACCATAGCCTTACTTTTGCAGTCAATGCTATTCAAAAGGATTTGAAAATTTTGATCAAAGTACATGTAAATTAGTCTCTCCAAAATGGATCCAATCCAAGTCAAATGAGGTTAAACTTCTCCAAGTCAATGTTGGTCAAAACAATCATAAAATAGGATTGTTGGAGCCCATAATTTTTTTGTAAATTTTGTAAGCATAAGGATGTGCAACAGGGATGAGGATTGTGGATGGCATGTAGAACAGAACTAGCACAGGAGGTAAGGCATAACGCAGGGGGAATTGCGTAGGAAGGTGGTAGTGGCACATGAGGACGAGAGGCACATATAAGGAAATATGAATTGTTAGTATTTTGTAGTAGGATGGAACTGACAAAGGATGTCATGGTATGAATGAGGTTATGAATATTTTATAGGAGGAAGAGGAATGACAGAATGGACTAATTTGGTGGGGAGATATTTTAGGGAGCCATTAATACAGATGGGCCAACTCAGGCGCAGGATAGAAAAATATCCCAACGGTTTGCAAGACAACTAGAGTGATCTAGTAGAGGGCCAAGAAGATTCGAAGGACTTCCATACCAAGATAAAAGGGGACGTTGAAGGTATAAAATGAGTTGGAGTTGGACGAAGAAGGGAGAAAAATTGTAGAGTATGCACTTTATTATGTAATGTATGTTTCTATATGTTCGGAGTTGTAGGCGGTTCTGTTAGAGTCGATATTTATTGAGTATCCTTATTGTATCTTTCATTAATATATCTATATTTGGGTTTTGGAATGAGGTTTCGTCCACTATCTGTACATGTTATGGATTTGGAAGGCTCTTGGTATTATGATTATAACACAAAACATAGAGACATTTTCCTTTATGATAATATAATCTAATGAATGTTCGAATTTCCCCTTATATTTTATGTTGAGGTTTGAATATCTAATGGTGTTTATATCGTATGGGACTTTTGTATGTTGACCAGTTTATTAATATTTCAGATACTTATGAATGTGTTTAATTTCGTGAATGTTTATAAGGTGGTTAAATATTGCTAGATAGTGCTTTCTATTTATAAAGGAAATCATAGTTAAGATAGCTAACATAGCCATTAATTTTTGAGAGTATAACTTACGGTGACCTCCCACGCACTCTCACTTTAAATGTTGTGTAATCTAGTGAGCCAAGGGGCTTAAGCCCTGCATGGTGCGTAGTACTAGGCTGATGTTGAAGAGCGTGTCTAGTGGGAGTCCAATGTCATGGGGCTTAGACAGTCCCGTTGGACTGCGAAAACATGATTTTAACAATCACCCATTAGCATCTCAAGTGTGACTTCACCAACTCTACGGGTGTTGCCGAAAGGAACTATGTTGAGCGTGTTTTTGTTGGCCACAGCATAACAAATAATAGGTATATCAGGATCTCGCACGCTAAAAAATGGTTTCGTTTTCGGGACTAGGATGGTTATGTGACGGGATTGTCTTGTAAGAATGTGGAAGCCATAGAATATTACCCAGAAAGAGATTAAAAAGTGGCTTAAATAAAAGGAGCATGATTTTCTAATGAAGGAAATTGGAGACAGGAAGTAGAGCACAAAGAAATGGTTGCAAAAGTACCTATATACTAATTTCCATGAAGTTTTCTTTGCGGAGTTCCCAAATATCCCGACAGAGTGGATACAGCGACTAAACAACAATAACCCGACATATCGCCATGATGGACCAAGGAAGTGGATGTTGCATGAAGTAAGTCAATTCCAAGCGGTAAGAAATAAAACTTCTCGTGCTATTGATTTTTGGTTTCAAAGTGTGTTGGAAGGATACATTTTCGAATTTGTAGTGGAGGCAATGGTGTCCTACACTACAGCGGGGTGGAAATTTCTTAAGGGGCCAAGAGGTGTTGAGAATTTGGAGGGTTGGAACTTAATTGAGAACTTTCCATCAAGATAATTGGTTTCAACTTTTGAAACCATATTATTTGCATATTTTAATATGGCCACTACAAGTGACCTTTTGCTTACTTCTCATGAAAATCCCGCATGAAGGATGTACTAAGAAGTAAAGGATTATATCAGATTACCTTGGGGAAAAGAAAATTACCCCACTAATGTTGATAAGAGAGCCAAATTGGATAATAGTAATGATCTGAAATGTGAGAACTTCTTATTTCTAATACAGAGATTGACTGTAGGGGCATTTATTGGATATGTCACCTTTAAAGAAAGGATGAGATCTATAAGCTATTTGGCCCTTTATAGACTCTGCCTAAAGAAATAATATAAGTAATCACTAATGATCTGGAAATGAAACTACTTGTTTGCTGGTGCAAGGTATTCATTATCCATAAACTTATGTGTGCAAACTGTTTAATATGTTTTGCAATTGGAACAAAATGCTTTTGGTGAATTTATGAGTCTTTTTGTGTGTAGGAGGCTTATTTATTTTTACTGTTTAACATCTTTAACTCTAGAAAAACACAACAAATAAATCACATAATATAACACAACATATGATAAGGCAGTTCACCCCTCTTGGGCTACATCTGCCGGGTCCAAGGCCCCCAAATGGGCATGTCCTTGCTCTTATGCTCAAAATTAGTTATACTGTGTGAAGAAAACCTAAACAGGAAAAAATAGCTGTAGAAATGAATTCAAAACACTAAAAACATTGAAGATAGGCTTTTGTTTCACCTCCAAAGGTTAACCATAGCCCAATACAGCTCCAACACTCCCTAGGCCCTAATGGCTCTCCAAGCTTCTCTGCTGAAAAAGTACCTGAAGATGAGCTCTGTTGCCTTTGCAACCTGCACCATTGGCTCTGTAATGCTCAAATTACCTAAAATCAAATTTTTTTTTGCTCCAAATGGTCTTCCATAGCAAAATTTATGAGCCAAACCACTTTTTCCCAATCAGGCCTAGAAAACCTCTACTAATTGTGGAGAACTGGAGTTAACTCTAGTTAAAATAGCAAAAGATGCCAAAATTAGCGGGTGTGCTCCAAATATATCTGGGCAGTTAACTGTAACATTTGATGTGGGCGGTTAGGGTGGACACATGTTCGCACCCTCCGCATTTGTCCTCGTGGTTAACATAACCATCGCATAACAAACTCCGATTTTTTTATTTTTTTATTTTTTATAAACCGTGGCATAAAAGGTTTGTTGGAGCAGCCACATGTCGCGGTCGACTAAACGTTAACCGCCGGTTTGTAGGCCTTAAGGCCAAGGTCTTTGGACTGGGTCGTATGGCCTTTGTTTAATAGGGGGCTGGCCCTTAGGGGTTGGCCCCCCTTTTCTGCTGTCCAATACAATTTTAAAATTTAAATATGTAACGCGACCTTTGGTTAATAAGAACCAATATGTAGCCCATGTGGTCAAGCCGCCCGACTAGCAACGCGGAGGTGCGCAGTCGAATCCTGCGGAGAGCCATAAATTTTACATAACCAAATTTCACCAACATAAAAGTCAAACCAACCTCCAATAATAAGCTGCCACTTGTCGAACAGTCATTCGCCCGAATGGAATATTTCAAGGAATATTCCAGAGAATATTCCTGAAATATTCCAAGGAATATATATATATATATATATATATATATATATATATATATATTTTAATATTTCCAATTTGAAGGTCAAACTTGGTCAAACTGATTTTTGAAGGAAATTGTAAACTTCAAACCTTCATAACTTTCACATGTGAAGTCAGATTTGAGTGCCATTCACGGTGTTGGGATCACATCACCGAGGCCTATCCGGTTGTTCAGGTTCCAACCAATTTTGAGCAATTCCAATTTTGAGCATTTTTACAACTTAGGAGATGATCACCTGATCACACCTCCCAAATGAGAAGCTTTTGGTCCCCAAAAGCTCACTGAAATGAAGAAACTGAACTGTAGTACAAAAAATGAGAGAATACACATCCTCTTCTCTTCAGCCCTTCAAAAATTTGCTTTGCATGGCATATTAAATTGAACCCAAACTAAAAATAAATTCACTCTTCCCTTCACTGATGTTGATCCTCCTATCAAGAGCTGCTTTTCTTGCGCTAACTCAGCAAATTATTGGTGAGAAAATTGCAGAAGTAATCTGACCATCATGTCCTAAATGGACTACAAGCTTCTTGGAAAAATTTCCCTGACTTGCCAACTAAAATACATGCATACAAAATCTGAAATTTGCATGTACAAAATGAAGATGACTTACTGCATTAGGAAGTTAATCCACTTCCTACCAAGCCAACTCCATGGCGTCTTTTGCTGCAACCGCAATTCTTCATGTGAATCTTCCATTTCCACATCGATAATGGACTCCATAGATCCACTTGCGCCAAATTGTTTGTCCCTTAGCTGCATATGATTTGGACGATGGGTTGGATGCAAGGTCCAACAATGAGAGACATCATGTCCCCTCGTTTGACAAAATGTGCAAATTTTAAGCACTTTCTGAGAAAGCTTTCTTTCCCTTTTCTGCTTCCTGTGTGCTTTCTTTTTCAACCAGCATCTTGAAGCAACATGGTTAACTCCACCACAAAATGTGCAGCAAAATTTTCTTTCATTTGAACAAGAAAAATGGTCATTCTTTGCTGAAACATAATCAAATTGATCATGTGAATGATTATACCTCTTTTGCTGCATGGAATGTCCATCCTTTATGTCTTCGAAATACGATGAACTAGTAGAGGAAACAACTTTTCTTTTCAAACTTTCATCAATGTTCTTGTCTTGAAAACTGCTTACATTTGCATGCTCGCCATAAGCGACTTGTTTACCTACTGCTTGCTGCAATGATGGCTTCAAACAATGGCAATCATCCTTAAAACAATTTTGACATATATGTATTTGAGAACTTGGGATAAAGGTTCTCTTAAAATTTGCGTTACATGCATTCAAGGATTTGAATTCTTTGCCATAAAACTGCTCATATCCAAGACCAACATTCTTGGGACGCTCCACCACCGAAATAGGGTCAACCATGCCTTGTGCATGCTTTCCAAAACCTTTGCCTTCATGATAGCCCATCTTAAACATTAATTTGGACCCTATACCCCTTGTATGTTTTTCAAAAGAACCAACACACTTTTCAATAGAGGAAATTGAAGACAAGTTTGAATGGTTTACCTCTTTCTCAGGCATTTTCTTGGATAAAGCTTCTTGAGCTTGAAGGAGTTGTTTCCCCATGTCATGAAACCTTTGGAGAATAATTTCCTTCTCTTCCTTCATAGCCAACAATTGTGCATGAAGCTTAACACTTTCTCTTTGATCCTCAATGAGAATCTGCACCATGTCCTTCACCTTAATGAATTCATTCTTCATTCCATCATTGAAGAATCTCGTGAAGAAGGAAACTTCACTTGTGGAAGAAGTTGACATTATGTAAATGGTAAAAAAGAAAAGGAACTTCCAAATAAGTTCTCAAAGCTTTCCAAACAATGACAAGATTTTTTCACAAATGGCAAGTTTTTAACCAAATGTCTTTTCAGCCAGACTCTCATTCAAGCAGCCATAAAACACAAACTATTGGAGTTTGTTTTCCAAAAATAATCTTGAGGTACTTTGGGATAAGGAAATAGCCTACAACTCTTTTTTCCTTTCCAAGACTTAGCTAACAACAACTATCTTTTCAACTCAAGAAAACTCATACAAGCAACCATTTTGCAACCAATAAAACAATAAGATTGACTGTTTTAACACCTTTTGCACATAAACAAATGCTCAACATAAGCTCAACGTGAGCACAACCAAGCTTAACCTGGCTCTGATACCAATCTGATCTGAAATGTGAGAACTTCTTATTTATAATACAGAGATTGACTGTAGGGGCATTTACTGGATATGTCACCTTGAAAGAAAGGATGAGATCCAGAAGCTGTCTGGCCCTTTACAGACTCTGCCTAAAGAAATAATAGAAGTAATCACTAATGATATGGAAATGAAACTACTTGTTTGCTGGTGCAAGGTATTCATTATCCATAAACTTATGTGTGCAATCTGTTTAATATGTTTTGCAATTGGAACAAAATGCTTTTGGTAAATTTATGAGTCTTTTTGTGTGTAGGAGGCTTATTTCTTTTTACTGTTTAACATCTTTAACTCTGGAAAAACACAGCAAATAAATCACAAAATATAACACAGCATATGATAAGGCAGTTCAACCCTCCTGCGCTACATCTACCGGGTCCAAGGCCCCCAAATAGGCATGTCCTTGCTCTTATTATGCTCAAAATTAGTTATACATTGTGAAGAAAGCCTAAACAGGAAAAAATAGTTGTAGAAATGAGTTTAGAACACTAAAAACAATAAAGATAGGCTTTTGTTTCACCTCCAAAGGTTAACCATAGCCCAATACAGTTCCAACACTCCCGAGGCCCTAATGGCTCTCCAAGCTTCTCTGTTGAAAAAGTACCTGAAGATGAGCTCTGTTGCCTCTGCAACCTACACCATTGGCTCTAAAATTCTCAAATTACCCCAAAAAAAAAAAAAAAATTCGCTGCAAATGGTCTTCCCTAACAAAAGTTATGAGCCAAACCACTTTTGCCCAATCAGGCCTAGAAAACCTCCACTAATTGTGGAGAACTGGAGTTAACTCCAGTTAAAATAGCAAAATATGCCAAATTGGCGGGCGCTCTCCAAATATATTTGGGTGGTTAACTGTAACATTTGATGTGGGCGGTTAGGGTGGACACATGTCTGCACCCTCCGCATTTGTCCTCGTGGTTAATGTAACCACCGCATAACAAACTCCGACTTTTTATTTATTTTTAAATCGCGGCATAAAAGGTTTTTTGGAGCGGCCACATGTCGCGGTCGACTAAACATTAACCGCCAGTTTGTAGGCCTTAAGGCCAAGGTTTTCGGACTGGGTTGTATGGCCTTTGTTTAATAGGGGGCTGGCCCCCCTTTTGCGCCGTCCAATACAATTTTAAAATTTAAATATGTAACACGACCTTTGGTTAATAAGAACAAATACATAGCCCATGTGGTCAAGCCTCCTGGCTAGCAGCGCGGAGGTGCGCGATCGAATCCTGCGGAGAGCCATAAATTTTACATAACCAAATTTCACAAACCAGGGGGCCATGTGGCGCCCTCCGGGCCTGCGACGTGGCAACCCGTAATTGGACCAAAATATAAAAGTCAAACCAACCTCCAATAATAAGTTGCCACTTGTCGAATAATCATTCGCTTGAATGTAATATTCCAAGGAATATTCCAGAGAATATTCCAAGGAATATTTTTGAAATATTCCAAGGAATATTTATTTTTTTTAAATTTCCAATTTGAAGGTCAAACTTGGTCAAACTAATTTTTAGAGGAAATTGTAAACTTCAAACCTTCATAACTTTCACATGCGAAGTCGGATTTGAGCGCTGTTCACAGCGTTTGGATCGCATCGCCGAGGCCTATCCCGTCGTTTAGGTTCTAACCAATTTTTAGCAATTCCAATTTTGAGCATTTTTACAACTTAGGACATGATCACCTGATCAAGTAATGAAAGAGAACATGGATTAATATGAATGCCCATTTCTCCTAATTTGCAATTTCATATTCAAGGAATCGATGACCCAAATTAAGTATTGGAAAATTTGAAATATATATTTGGTGAACCTAATTTTATTAGGTCTCATCAACATGAAAATTAGATCATCACTTTAATTCCTAACTAAAGGATGGACATTGCATATACATTATTCTTTCCAAGCTTGGTTCTACATATTCTTTTTTTGTATCTACATTTTATGCCAATAGTCATATTGTAGATGGCCAATAGTTAAATTTCACAACAAAAATACTTCACATTTGGCTTAGTTGCAAGCATTAACATTCCCTTCATAAGCATTGGTTCATATTTCACTAAATATATGGGCATTTTGCATCTCACAAGGCTAATAAAATATTGGGTTTACGTTGGACTTAAATAACCTCATAGCTTGCTCACATTTCTACTTCAACGTGTGTCCATCCTTTGACTACATTGTGGAATAACAATGTTGAGTACTTTGTGAGCTTAGATTCTAAGAATCCCCCCCCCCTTTACAACATTTGGACTGCATCTTCAAAATTGAGTTGCTTTGATTGAGTGTTGTCATTTTAAGCTGAGACATTTTCACTCTGTATCAAACAATTAGGCTTAGGTTGATACGGGGATTCCCCCGTTGACTAGTCTTTTCTTATCCTGAAGAGTGGAGCAAGACCACCAAAGTGACAGAAGGTGTCTTTCTTGATATTACTTTTAACCTATTCTAGAAAAGTTTAGGGCTTTCCTTGTAGGTAGAGATTTCTTGTTTTGGGGTTTCAATGTTCTATCTCTTATTGAAATTTCAGGTTAGGAACACCACAGACAAGGGAAAAGGCATTGGCACAAGGGCTTCACTCCTTTTCCTTTTTGATCTAGGGGTTGTTTTAAATTCTCTGCTTGAAACTAGCCTCCACCCTACTGCAACATTTCCTTAGCTTCACATTCCAAAACAGGGCCTTGTTTAAGTTGGTGTGGTTTGTGAAAGAAAGGGACATTGACTGGGATAGGTACCCATAATGGATGCAATAAGTATCATAACAATACAAAATCAGTGTATACCATACTCTTAAGTCTTAATACCATTATGTATGCCAAGGTCTCAAGTACTAGAAATTACCATACTCAACATTCTTAATCCCTTTGTGTCTGCCAACTTATATTTAAAGTCTCAAGTACTTGAATATTCCTGTATATTTTAAGTAATAACCCATCAATTCATTAGTGTTAGAATTGGAATGTTTGGAAATATTTATAACCATACTCACTATTATTAATCCCATTGTGTCTGCCAACTTATATTCAAGGTATTAAGTACTAGAATCTGCCTATATACTTTAAGAAACAACCCATCACTTCATTAGTCTTAGAACTGGAATGTTTGGACTCTGATCCAAGTACATGTATGCGAACACAAGATTTATGAATATGGTGTAAAATATTTAGATGTTTTTTGAATCTTGCATCATATTTCCACTTAGATTGTTGCATCTTTTTGTCTGCTGGTGGTTTTGTGTGCATGTCTGGTATTGGGTGCCCTTGTAGTGTGCTCATCATTTCATTTCATGTTGCAGGGAAGAATTTATATATATTTTTATAAATTTGCTGCACATGATGAACTCATCTCAGTTCTTATGATTAAATTAGGAAAATATATTTAAATGCAAAGAATAGTGTCCATCTAGCGCTACAATAATGTTGAAATGCACTAGAGCTTTACGACTCTGTTCACTACATATTCTTTTAGTTGTCAAAAAGATTAAATCTATACTACAACGGAGAAGAAGGTAATATTGATTTCATTATATGCATCATTGCCAAGAACCAATAACTTCAAATGTAGTGGATGGACATTATTTCTCAAAAGATTGATATGATATTTACAACCATTTTCATGTTTTCATGGCTTCTGTTTTCCTTTTCCTTTTAACCTACTCAGGCCAACAAAGTCTATAGATCCCAAATATTCATTTGCTTATTGAGGATATCAATGCTAGTTTTCTTAGTCTATCGATGTTCTTAGTTCTAGGAAGCTAAGAAAGAAGTATAAGAGGTTGACTTGAGTATGTAATTTATGTTGTTGTAGGAATACATCTCATATTTACAAGAAGATAGTCCACAATTGTATATTTATAGCATAGTTGAATTACTCTTTTCCCTCGAGCTATGTTATTAAATATTATTGCTATTACATAGTTCAAAGAAATCCTAACTATATGTTTGTTTCAATACTTATGGATTCTGATCAAGTGAAACAACATCTACATTTTGATAACATGTCTATGCTCTCATTTGTCTTGCAGGTTGTTATCATGGCAGAGTCAAATTAAATCGGAAGGGAAACTTTGTACAGACACTAAGCAATGTAGAAGAGGGTATGCCTGCAATGTGCTTTTCCAGTCCCAATACTATGCTATTGAATCCAATTCTTGAAACTCCTTTCAATCCAATGGAGTTTCTTGCATGTCCATGGAGCAATTCCTCAATCGAAGTCATGTAGGCTCTGCCACAAAATTCACAAGAAAAGAACCGCTTAATGATGTTGAAGCCATTCTCCAGTATTTCACCTTCCTCCAATCGTCAACTTGCTACAAATGAAAAGTGCATATCACCAATGTAAGTTGATTATTGTTAAAAAAATATGTTGAATATATTCACCATGATTATTGGTAATATCTTGTACATGCACAAACCCATGGTATATAATAGGTAGTGCAAATCCATTTTTTAGCACAAGAGGCATCAAGTTCATGAGCATGCTAATCTGAATGTTTTAGTATCCACTTGGTTTGGTTAAATATTTCAACACAAGTAATGATATAATAGAGATATCCATATCTATTGTAGGCGCTATGGATAATTGCAACTATATTCATTCATAGTGTGCAATAAACCCCCTAAACATCCTTCAATGTAAAAGGTAAGGTGTTCTCTTAGAAACATCTGGACCATACTTCAATTTGTTGTGTGTTAGATGCTAGAAGAAACTTTGTTTATGATATTGTCCACTCTTTTGATTCCTTAGATAGGTTTATAATTATGTATTAACAACTTTGTAACTCTATCCTTGCTAGCAACAATAGGTTTGAAATATCTGGACCATACTTCACATTGTTGTGTGTTAGATGCTGGGAGAAACTTTGTTTATGATATTGTCCACTTTTTCGATTGCTTAGATAGGTTTATAATTATGTATTAAAAACTTTATAACACTATCCTTGCTAGCAACAATAGGTTTGAACAAATTTCAAAGGGATGCAACCTCCTGCTACTTTGATGTTTGGAAGATAGGCTAAGAACATATATATAGTAGTGACCTCCTTGAAGACAGAGTGCCCTTTGATAGCTGCTATGAAGATGAAATATATCTATTGAATCTCCCATGGAATGTGATGTAGAGTATGTTCCCCTTCCTCTTAACATTAATTAGGGTAGTGGGGATCAATATAAAAAAAAACTTGAGATAAATAAATTTGATCTATACCCTATGTAGAATTTGAAGTTAAGGTCTTCTGTTTGGGTGTGTATGCATGAGAAACTTGCTCATGCTTATGCATGTTTTGAACTATATGCATGTGATTTTCTTCTTTAATTAATGAAGATATGATTATATTATGCATGTTTTGAACTATATGCATGTGATTTTCTTCTTTAATTAATGAAGATATGATTATATTATGCATGTTTTGAACTATATGCATGTGATTTTCTTCTTTAATTAATGAAGATATGATTATATTATGCATGTTTTGAACTATATGCATGTGATTTTCTTCTTTAATTAATGAAGATATGATTATATTATGTTATTACTTAGTTATAGTCTTATCCTCATAGCTACATGCCAGTGACTCCATCTCCTTTATTTAGACATGCTGCAACACTCAGTCGTCTATGCTAGATATTCTTATATGGTTCGAGAAAAGATGATTTGTTGTACCATTTCAGTATCAGAGTATACTTGTCACTGGTGTGGTACGATAGTAGCATTTGTTCACTACCATGAACTGTACATGTTTTTGAGCTAGTGTTTAAATTGTATACTTCTATATTGTTTTCTTTCAACTATGTAGAAGATCATGGTATAAAGATATACATCATGCTAGGATATCTATCTTTGGTAAAAGTTTTCTAATTTTATAGGCCTTTCATGGACATACCAATAGCAGATGTTTTGTTGATAACCCTTTGAAGTTACTTTTCAATTTTTTCTTTAAGAAACTTGGATAGGAAGGGAGGTGCATAAGTCATTATACTCATAATCAGTAATATGCAATGTAACCAATACTATGTGTGTGTGTGTGTGTATCTTTTCCCAAAGAAAATAGTCATGCTCATTTGATGATATATACCTTGAGAAATCATCGTCCCCTCTTTCAAAAAGTGTTACCCATACATATAGTAGCACCCATACCGACATATATTTACGATGGAAACATAGGCTTGGATTCGATGTTCATAAGAGAGCGCTGGCCACATGAACAATGAAAATCAAAATATTGAAGAACACAATCTCAAGACATAAGAGAACCCACAAAGGTAAAACTTGACGTGTCTTTGCAACCCACATGCAAAAAGAGGTACATTGATCTATTCAATCAATTTAAATATGTTTTTGCATGGAGTTATGAAGATTTGAAAACTTATGATACTTCTATTATACTATTAATTTCCAATGTTCTATGTTGTAACAATCACTTATAACAATTCTTCTTACAATAACAATCAATTATCCAACATATTTCCAATCATCCAATGACATTAAACAATTGTAGATAAAACATAAAATCATATGCGCAATAGAAGACAACCAAGAACAAAAGAGACAGAGATTTAGTCAAAGACCAGGGAAAAACCCCACAAGCAGGAAAACCCTTTCCAAATTCTTCTTCTATTATATTTCCATCAAATGTTCAACAAAGAGATACATAGTCTAAGTAAATTAGTAAATATTCAAAGGCCAAAATCTGAACAACCAAATCAACCAACCAATATCTAGTCAATGATGAGAATAATAATCAAATCTGGTCATAAATCAAACGTGCACTTTTCTGGGAAAGTCAACTTTAGTCAATGCAACCTTAATGAGTCCTTACTCAATGGTCAAATCAACCTCACAAATTTCGGTCAACTAGTCAAATAATGTGACCTCTTTTGCTTGGACAAACTTGGTGAAAACAATCCTTAAATTCTGCCCACAGATTCAGTCAAAGGCAAAGTTTGGCCTGCAAAAACCATAGCCTTACTTTTGCAGTCAACGCTATTCAAAAGGATCTGAAAATTTTGATCAAAGTACATGTAAATTAGTCTCTCCAAAATGGATCCAATCCAAGTCAAATAAGGTTAAACTTCTCCAAGTCAATGTTGGTCAAAACAATCTTTTTTGTAAATTTTGTAAGGATAAGGATGTGCAGCAGGGATGAGGATCGTGGACGGCGTGTAGAACAGGACTAGCATAGGAGGCAAGGCATGACGCAGGGGGCATTGCATAGGAAGGTGGTAGTGGCACATGAGGACGAGAGGCACATATAAGGAAATGTAGAAATTTGTTGAATAATGAAGATTTATCCACCGAGATTATCCTGATCACATACTAATTCGAATTCATATGCAACACATAACCTCTTCTACAATCAATCATCAATTTGCGGAAATGGAAACAGTTGCATGCACACATAAACACAATATGTAATGGGGAAAGCTTATAGCTGAAAACCCCTCAGCTATTTTGTATATTATATGGAGAGAACATGTAACAGTACATAGCACAATACTCCTCACAAGTACTCAGTACTATCTCATAAAGTTACACACAAACTAGCTCAGTTTTGAACAAGTCACAGGTTCAAAACTCATCCACTAATTGCCTGCCTCTATTACGCAATCAAGGCTGGTCTAATGAGAGATCCAAGGTTCGACTCTCCTTGGCTTGAAAGCGCAATCCTCATGGGCAATTTCCTCCAAGTGTGGTGCAAATCTCATGCACAACTAATGTCACAACTGATAGCTATCTCAACCCTTTCATCTACCTCTTTCACTGGTCTCCCCAAGTGACCATGCCTTTGTGTCCTACTGATGTGTTCTTGAGTTGAATAATGAGTTAATAATTAGTGAATTAAATAATATTTAATTCACTCCACTCATTACTAGTTGATTAGCTAGTTAAACTAATCTCAACCAGTTCAACTAAGTTAAACCGAACACAACTCCACCAACTGTCCCATTAATTCCACCAAACTTCTGCCACTGAATTCCTAACTGAAGTCAACCATGCATGAGCTCACCAAACCCCTAGGAATAGTGTAATTCCTCTGTCAGCTGCATGGGCCACATCCGTAGCTCCAACTGAAGTGCTCCAAGAGAGTAAACTGAAGTTTAGAGTCCAAATATTATTAAGGGTAAATAATATTTAGTGACTGTTTTTAGACAGAGCGGTCTAAAAATAGACTTCGACCTATATGTCTAAAAATAGAGGTGGCTATATTTTTACCCGACATGAATGCCATGACCAATCATCCAAGAATAGCATACTGCAACTCCTAGACCATGCTCCATATGTCTAAAAATAGACATAGTCTAAAAATAGACTTTGCGCCAAAAATAGCTTGCGGGCCCACTTAGTGAAGGCGACTTCATTTCACGAAGCTCCATCATCTTGTTGCATTTTCAACAGGAAATATGAATTGTTAGTATTTTTTAGTAGGATGGAAATGACAAAGGATGTCATGGTATGAATGAGGTTATGAATATTTTGTAGGAGGAAGAGGAATGACAAAATGGACTAATTTGGTGGGGAGATATTTTAGGGAGCCATTAATACAGATGGGCCAACTCAGGCGCAGGATAGAAAAATATCCCAACGGTTTGCAAGACAACTAGAGTGATCTAGTAGAGGGCCGAGAAGATTCGAAGGACTTCCATACCAAGATAAAAGGGGACGTCGAAGGTATAAAATGAGTTGGACATTGGACGAAGAAGGGAGAAAAATTGTAGAGTATGCACTTTATTATGTAATGTATGTTTCTATATGTCCGGAGTTGTAGGCGGGTCTGTTGAAGTCGATATTTATTGAGTATCCTTATTGTATCTTTCATTAAGTATCCTTATTGTTTCTTATTGTTAGAGTCGATATTTATTGAGTATCCTTGTTCTTCCTTTCACTATGTTTTCATACCAAGATTCACATCACTGCGTGAGCACCAAATTCTTGTCACTATGTGTCGATTCATCATCATTGTGAGACTGTATCACTATACTAAGGTCAATGTGATACCACCAAACTGAAATGGCACCCTTCTCACCAAACTGTGATGGCACCGAATCTGTGAGACCCTTCTCGTTGTGGTGGCACTGAACTGTGATAACATTGAACCTGTGTGATCCTTCTCATTATGGGAGGACCGAACTATGATATATCCTTCACTGTGATAATTCCGAATTGTAATGGCCCTTTTCATGTGATTTCACCGCACCCTTATCACTGTAATTACACCAAGATTATTACTGCATCGAGACTGTTCTTAACTTCTTAAAATTGTTCTTAACTTCTAGTCATAGCTAATCATATGGTAGTAGCTATAAACAAGAATCTAGTGAATGTTGAATCTGACGAGTAGGCATTATATATTCTCTTCAGCCTTGATTAAGTTTTTGTTGCATTTCTATTACTATTTTTCATTGAAGGTAAAGGGACATGCATGCTTTTCAACAATACAGGATTATAAACAGAAGAATGCAATTGTATGATATTCACCATCTATGTTCATTTTTTTAGAACGAGTTTTAATTGCACGTGACTAAAGATATGTGACATCTACCTTTAGTACTCACATCCAACTTCCCTAACATTTCATGCTTAAATTTTTATTTATTATTGCATATTTAAATTAAAATATTTAACTCCACTGGTAATCATACTCAGTATGGCAGCCGCATTATGATTTCAGTTGATGTGTGGGTTTCCATAAATGAGGTTTTCATGAGTAGTTTCCCATAAATTGGTCTATATTAGCTGCTGTTGTTTTCAGTGAACTTCTTTAGGATACGCAGTGCATTTGGTTTTGGATCCCGATAGCTAACACGTACCCTTGAATGCCCAAACAAAAGTATTATTTAAGAAATTGATCATTTTTTTATGAATATGTGGGATCGGCACAGGCGTGGGCAGCGACTTGATGGTCCTAGTCCTGATTTATGGCCTCTTCAACCAGCTCGACTGGATTCAGTTGATAATATGGATGACAAAAAAGGCCTTCAGACCTTCCAAGCGGTTATGTAGTCATGAATCCCCAACATTTTTTTTTTCATCTACCATTTTGGCTGTCAGAATTCCGACAATGGTTTCCGTCAGAACTAAAGTGTCAGACTTGCGATGAGAGTTTCAAAACGTCGGAATTGGGACGAGAGTTTCAAAACTTCGGGATTGCGACAAACACTTCAAATCGTCAGAATAGCGACGGAATGTTCAAAACATTGGAATTGCGACGAACTTTTCAAAATGTCAGAATACCGACGAAATGTTAAAAACGTCGGAATTGCGACAAAATCTTAAAATTGTCAGAATAGCGACGAAAACATGGAAACTTCGGAAGGGAGACAATGAATTGGAAATTTCGGGAGAGCGACGACAACTTGGAAACGTCCGAAGAGCGACGAAAACTTGGAAACATCGTAATTGTGACACTACCAAAAAAACGTCGGAATTAGTGTCACTCTACCGACAGTTATTAGAAGTGTCGAAATTGCGACGGGACAGGAAACGACGATTTGCCCCACCTCAAAGTGATGCTCTTGGGACACCTATGTGTTGCAAGAGAAAAATTTTGGCCATCAGAAATTGGGCCAAATGTGCTAGTGATGGAGGCATTACATTTTGGGGAAGGAAACGGTCATCCACACAGATCACTGACCCTTGAAGTTCATACAAACACAAGGGAAGTTGTAGAACGATCGCCATCATAAATGGTCCACATACCTGCAACTGTTCCATTTGAACATCAAGTACAAGAAGGGAAACACCAATAAAGTTTCATATTTCCTCATCCGGCCGCCGATCGTGGCACAATCAGTGTGGTCGAATCTTGTGGGAACGAGAGTTCAGGTTGGCCGCATCTCTACAAAAGTGATCCTGATTTAGACAACACATACTAGGTGCTCCTAGAGGGTAAGCAAGTTCCAAATTTTCACCTCCAGGATGCATTGTTATGCCACCCGAGACACATCTATGTTCCTTTAAGTGAGCGTGCCAAGATGATTTGGGAAGCGCACTACAGTTAGGTCACTGGACATTTCAGGGTCGAGAAAAAAATGGCAGTATTGCAAAAGTATTTCTATTGGACGAACCTTCGACATGATGTTGGGAAGTACATCACATCATGTACTACCTCAACCATTTCCAAACCGACCATCAAGAAGCAAGGCCTATATACTCCACTACCTACCCCTAGTTGGCCTTGGGAATCCATCTATATGGATTACATGTCGAGACTTCCTTCTACCAAGCATGGAAACAACTATGTTTTTGTGGTCGTCGACAAATTCTCTAAAATGGCCATTATGGCAGCCTGCAAGAAGAATATCACAACAAAAGCCACTACTAAACTCTTCTTTGAATGAGCATGGGTACACTTTGGGATCCCACAGTTCATTATCTCAGATCAGGATAGCAGGTTCCTTAGTCCATTTTGGTTAAGTCTCTCGTCAATGCTGGACACCAACCTCACTGAGTCCACATATTTCCACCCCCAAGCTGATGGCCAAATAGAGGTTGTCAACATGATGATCATACACATTCTATGCATGTACAACACGAAGCATACATGCACATGGGATGAAAGTCTCCCCTATGTCAAACACAACTATAACTGGGCTCTCCACAACTCAACTAGCCACAACCCCTTTCAGGTGGGCTTGGGATTCCAGCCACTATGTCCCATTGATGTCTCCATACCATTTGCAGCTACTCAGGCAGATTCGGCTCTTATCCAGTCCGAAGCCGACAAGGCGAACAATTTCATTGAGAACATTCAACACATCCGCTAACATGTCCATGACATATTGGATAGAGCCAATGCTAACTACAAGCAGCGACATGATCAACATCGGGTGCCACACAAGTTCCACGTGGGTGACAAAATTTGGCTACATTTGCAGAAGGAGTGCCTCTCTGGGCCCCACCGCAAGCTTCACCCACTCCGATATGGGCCATACACCATCAAAAAGGCAGTAGGGGACAATGCCTTTGAGCTTAGTATTTCACCATTCCTTGGTCTGCACCCAATGTTCAATGTGGACCGCCTTCAACCTTACTTTCCACCATTGCTGGACACATATGACATTGTAGAACAAATCACACCAACAGAGCTAAAACCCTGATTTCATGGAATAGGCCACAATGGATCAGATCATGGACACGTAGATCAGGAACGCTTGCCAACAGAAGATCTAGTTGTATCAGGTTGTCAAAGCTGGCCAACTCTTGCACCAAGGCAAGTGGCTCACCAGGGAACAAGTTCAACAGAAGTTTCCTTATCTCATGGAGGAACTCAATGCAATGGGGACCATTTATTCCTAATGGGGGAGTATTGATCAAGTTGGATATTGGTGGCCACCCGCCTATTCCACTTGGACCCCCACCCATTTTTCTTTCAGTTTTTCAGTTTCTTTAATTGTAGCACAATTTAATATTTTTGGCAGTTTTTCGGGTCCTGAACTTATGGAGCCATTTTATGGCCCTAAACAATGTGTTTTTGGAAAAATAGGACCAACATAGGTCTTAAATTGATGTTGGTTACTAAAAAATTGTATTACTTAGATATATATTTCTAATGAGGTATTGTACGGGTCAAATAGAGATCGTATGCCAAAGTTATGTCCCTAGGAAGTTGATGTACCGATTTAGCCAAACGGGGCCCATAGTTTTGGCGCTTCATCTCATAGGGTTAGGTTTTTGGATGTTTAGGGTTTTCCTCATTTCTCAATAATAAATAGGCCTTCGAGCCTGATTGTAACACAGGTCAAAGACATGTAGCCACCACATCTCTTCTCAAAGATAAACTACCATCGTCCAAGCTAGTTTTTTTTTCCATTTTGTCATTAAGCATTTTTAAGCATTTGATATTAACGAAATTAAGTGTTATTCTTGTTGCATATCTACGTTTATGCTTATTTATGTATTTTATTGCATTCCTGCATAAGTATGGATCTGTGGTATCATAACAATCTTCTCTTTCTCGATTTTTCTTTGCATGTCGCCAACGAGGTCGGGGTATAAGGAGTTAGGGATCGATTTAGTTGAACCTTTGCAAGATCAGCCTCACAAACCTCGAAAACCTCCCATGGCAGAAGAAAAGAAAGATGAGGGAGCAGGAAATCCTATCAAACTATTTCTTGAGGAGACCCTTGAGAAACAAAGGAATGCGATGATGGATAAATTTTCCCAAATCCTTCAACGACTACCCACCGACGACGCACATTCATCTAGCATGCACTCTGGAGTTGCCAATCCTTTTAAGGTACAAGGAAACTTTTCCATTCCCATATTTGAGGGAAAAATACATGCATATGCCATAGATAGATGATTAAATCTATTAGAAGGATATTTCTCAGTTCATGAATTTTCCAAATGGGGAAAGATTATTTTTTCACTCCTCAAATCCACCCCTCATATCAAGGACTAGTGGGAAACCTAATGTGATCAAAAGGATGAGAGGGAAACCTCCCTGTTCTTGGCCGCACCCACTTGGAATTCTTTCCAAGATGCCATCAAGGAACAATATTATCCCACGGGGAGCTATGAGGACAAGTACATACAATGGACTATGTTGCGGCAGGAAAGGGATCAAGATGTGCATGAGATGACGAATATGTTCCATAGCCTGCGCACAAATTTGGTTATCAAATATTCAGAGAAACATTTGGTGCTAGAGTACCAAAATTGTCTGCACAGATAAATTCAGGAGGAAATGGAGTTCCTAGACATCTCATCATATCTATATGCTACTAATATTGAGCATAAATTCAAACAAAATAAGCAAGACTTTACATCTGTGAATTAGAAGCAAGGTAAAGGCGCCCCCAAACCACAGAACATAGGACAAATCCAAGGCAGGGCATCCCAAGACAACCCGCCAAAGCCGATAGTGAAGAGCAACATTGCAAATCCAAATAAGGACACGGGAAAATGGTGTGAGTTTCATAAGAGCTCCACTCATAACACAAGTGAGTGTCAGGACAAGTAGTCACCGGTGGCCCAACTGAAGGGTTCCAAATGAGATGCATGTTTTGACTCTGATTTAGAGCCTGAAAAGAGGAATGACAAAGGGAAGTAGATTATTGATTTGGAGCCCAACGCCACTGTTTCCACCACCAAGATCCAGAAGGAGGAACCCGAAGATCCAAAGGAGGGGGAGTGCCTCTTCCATTCCCAGATGTGGGTGAATGTTAGGTCCTTATATTACTAATATAGTCCCTTATTGTTGTTAGTGTAACCCCCTTATTGTTATTGTTGTACCCCTGTAACCCCCATATTGTTATTATTGTGCCCTTACATTATTATTGTTAGGTCGGCTAGGATTACATTGTGGCCCCAAGGACTCTTATATATAGAAAGGAGGTTTTGCAATTTTTATCATCCAAGAATTGTTCATTTATGTAATGTATTGAAGGTTTCCCCCTCGAAGTGGCTATTTCTAAGGCGTTGATCTCTCTTTTCTTCTATTCTTGGAGAAATTTGATTTCATAGGTGGTATCGAGCTCCTCAAATCGAGAAAAGGTGTGTATTTTTTCAAATTGCATAAGTCTTTGTTTGAAAAATCGGTTTAAGTGATTCCAAAGGCCTATTGAGCATAGATATTAGTATTGGGTTCTAAAATGCCTCCTAAAAAATAATTTTTTGGGATGGCCTTAAATCTTATATTCAAAAGTTTGTGGCAAAATGTTTGGTTTTCCAGAAAAATAAAGTTGAGAAAATTAATATCCCAGGTCTTCTACAACCTCTATCCATTCCAAGTCAACATTGGGAGGATATTTCAATGGATTTTATCACAGGTTTACCTAAGTCCGAAGGAAAGAGTGTCATCATGGTGGTAGTTGATAGACTTACCAAGTATGCACACTTTTGTGCATTCTCTCATCCATTTAAAGCAAGTACGGTTATCTGCATTTATGGAAACAATTCAAAAGCTACATGGAAACCGAAGATTATTGTAAGTGACAGAGATCCTGTTTTTACTAGAAATTTTTGGACAGAATTATTTTCTTGTTTGGGTACTCAACTAACTCATAGCTCATCTTATCAGCCTCAATCCGATGGGCAAACTGAGATTGTGAAAAAATGTTTGGAAGGATATCTTTGTTGCTTTGTATATGATAAACAAACACAATGGGTCAAGTGGTTACCTCTCGCTGAATGGTGGTATAACACTTCCTTCCATACTGCAGCAAAAATGACCCCATTTATGGCACTTTATGGATATCATCCACCATCCATCACATCTTCTTTAAGGGAAAATTCTGGGGTTCAAGCAGTGGAGGATCACATCGAGCATCAAAAAGAAGTTCTCCAACTCTTAAAGGATAACCTAAATTTGGCACAAAATCGAATGAAACAACAGGTATACTCCCGACACTCCCTTGATGAGATAATTTTTGATATAGGAGACTGGGTATTTTAACAACTACAACCATACAAACAAATGTCCTTCAAGCAAGCTAATAAGGATAATAAATTATCGCCAAAGTACTATGGTCCTTACAAGGTGTTGCAAAAGATTGGTACTATGGCATACAAATCGGAGCTTCCTGCTTCTTTGCGAGTGCATCCAGTTTTCCATGTTTCATGCTTAAAAAGGGTTATAGGGGACAAACTTCCAATTCAAACAATATTGCTAGAAATTTATGAGGAAGGAAAAACCATATTGGAACCTGAATCAGTCATGGAAACAAGAACTCGACAGCTACGAAATCGATCAATTTCAGAGTATCTCATCAAATGGAAGAACTTCCCCACTGAAGATTCTACATGGGAGGATGAGAATTTTATACAAAAGCACCCGGAGCTACTCAAGCATTGAGGACAACACTTTTTTGAAGGAGAGGAGCATGTTAGGTACTTATATTACTAGTATAGACCCTTATTGTTGTTAGTGTAACCCCCATATTGTTATTATTGTGCCCTTACATTATTATTGTTAGGTCGGCTAGGATTACATTGCGGCCCCATGGACTCCTATATATAGAAAGGAGGTTTTGTCATTTGTATCATCCAATAATTTTTCATTTATGTAATGTATTGGACGTTGCCCCCTCGAAGTGGCTATTTATAAGGTGTTGATCTCTCTTTTCTTATATTCTTGGATATGGTTTCATAACAGTGAAGGTTTCCCCTCTACACCTCATTGTCGATAGTGGGAGCCAAGATAACCTCATTTCAACAGAGGTCGTGAAGCGGCTGGACTTGTCTACCACAAAACACCCACAACCGTACACCATCAGGTGGCTTCACCAAGGACGAGATCTATGCATTAGCCAAAAATGTCGCCTTCCCTAGTGCATAAATCCCTTCGCTGATGAGGTATTATGTGATATTGCTCCTCTTGGTGTTTGTGATGTATTATTATGCAAACCATACTTTTGGAAGTGATATGATGTGTATGAGTCTAGGCCTCGTACTGTTATTGCTACTTTGGGAAATAAGTTGTACATGTTACCAAAGGTAGCATCGCTTACTGCCATCTCTTTGATCGTTGCAAAAAGATGCAGTAAGCTCATTTCCAAAGCTGGGAAATTTGTTTTCCTGATGATACACCCTCAGGAAAAGAATAATACTGTAGCCATGACCTTCAGACAGGGCTCCTCCGCATGACAACAACATATGGACAAGGTCGTGGAGGAGTACGGGGTAATATTCACCTCACTCGCAGGGGTAACTATGCACTGTTAGGTCAAGCACTCTATTATAGTTATGTACTTTACGAGATTGTGAGAACAAACACATAGGACAACATCAAAACCACTTTGGAAGCTGGGATATAGCTCTACAGGCTTCAGAGAGGGATCTATTTGTAAAATTTAGCTATGTTTTATGTGAATTTTAGGCTAGTTATTACTGTACTGATTGTTTGTTTGTGATTTGATTTGGATTGTTTGGTTGATTAAATTATTATAATTCCATTGGGATATGGAGTCTAAAGATTAACTCGATTTGCATCAAATTTTGAAGGAGTTTCACAGGGAAAGCTAGGTTGCACTAGTTGGATCTTTCAGGATTTTAAATGAATTATGAAATGGAGGAAATGTAAAGTTCAGTAGAAATTAAAGAGAAATGAAGTATTCCTCAATTTGACCTTAGCAAAAAACATATAAACTACAAACAACCAGAATAGGTTTCTCTTTATAACATATCCAATTCGTCACAGTTTCTTTTATGTAATTAAGATTTTAAGAAATAACAAAGAATTAGAACAATGAATGACACATTAACAAAAGAAAAACATCACCAATTCGTACACCACATGAATCCTGTGAAGAATGTCCTTGTATTATTGATGTTTCGAGCAACCAGAAAATTACAATGCTTAGAGAAAATTATACTCAACAATCAACCCTTAATACTTCAAGCTGTGAAGTATTTGTACACTAAATTACAAAATTATTGTCCCAACAAACAATGTATTCTTGGCATTATCTCAAACAATAAAATCGATCTTTTACAAAATAATAGGCAAGGTGTACAACAATGTGGAAATATGGCTCTGTTTTGGAGGAGTCAGTTGTTGAATAGGCCTATTCCTGTGATGCGTTGGCTCATGTGCTGGCCTGTGCTGATTGCATCTGAATTAATGCTCAATCCTGTAATTCACAAATTCTATCCCACCTATATTCTTCTGGAATGGTTAATTTTACTACCTTTCGGTAAATCTCATCAACCTCGGTATATCTGGAAAAGGTGGGTTTTATAAAAAAAATATGATTTACTTCATACTGGATGAAGAAATCATTACCCATAGCTTCCAAAAATGATCCACCTGTCATGCTGCCTTTGATGCTTGAAAATTTAGAGTTGTCTCTGGGTATCTCTTTCAGCTTTCTAATGTAGCCCTCATAAGTAATTAACTTGTCATTAATTACAAATAAAGAAGGTAGCGCTTTCTGAGTTAAAGGCTCAATTCTGGAAAAAAATCTGTTGACTGCTATCTCCAAACTGTGAAACTTCTCCTATAGTTGAACAACCAAATTATTTTGGGTGAGAATCCTCTTCACCTCCAGAATGGTTTATGTTCTATCATCAACTCCTAAATCATCTAATTCATATATGTTTTTAGAATTTATGAATTTTATGATGTTTGTAGCTATTGCATGCATTTCTCCCAACTCTTGTTTAATTTCTTTTATAGCCTCTGTTGCCCTCTTGATCAACTCTTTTTCCTCAAAGATGATCTAAATGCAGGGCTATATTTCAACAATTGAATTCATGATGTCTGTTCAAATTATTCCCTTGGCTTGGGCCAAGGTTTGTCCTTGCTGATTCCCTTTCATATTTCTGCAATCTTTCAATAAGTTTTTGAGCTCTCTGTGATTCAGCTGAGTGAGAAGCCTCACTCCTTGTCTTATAGTCCTGTAAAGCTTTGACCTGGTCCTGCAATTTCTTAATTTCCTCTTTCTGAATTGACATATTTTAAACTTCTTTAGTTAATTATTCTACACCATCTATCGTCTGTGTGGTATGTGGAGTGGAAGTTGTAGCTGTTGTTGTGGGAATGGTTGTAAGAGGTACAACATCTAATGGAATCATAGTCGGCTTTACATTATGCTCTCTTTCTTTGATCATATTCTCCATCTCAGTTTCCATCTGCCTTATTTGTGAATTATGTTCCATGATGAGCTTCATCATGTCAGTCTTCTGGGTCTCTGTCTTCTCAATGTCCTTTGTAATGGGATATTTATTGGCTGACAGATTTAAATGCTTTCTCAATATTTCTATGTCAGGATTCTTCTTCTTAATTATTTCCTCTGCATCTTTCATGTTTGCAGGGTCGTATCCCATCTTGACCACTAAATATTCTAAGGATTTAATCCTTGTATCCTTTGCAAGAGAAGAAATCTTCTCCATCTTCAATTGTGACTAGATATTTGATAAGGAAACCTGCAATTTAGAAAGATTCATGGTAGTATTAGTTAAAGTTGAGGAAATAATTTCACCTGTCTGCTTATACATCTCCATTTGGTCAATGGGATGAATATCCTTTATGTCGAATTCAAATGTTGCTTTCTTGTAATCAGTTGTTGATTTTGGCTGTGGATTTGGGCCTCAAGAAAGGCGATCTGCATCCTTCCCTTCTTTGAATCAAATAATGATAGTAACCTGCCTTGACAGCTGGAAGTCTGCTTCCAAAATTGGGCATAGGTGTTGTTCTTGAGAATCTCATTCTTAAGCTTTATTTCCATAAATCTATAAAACATTTTCTTCTCCTTTTCTCCTTGTACAAACTTAGTTGTTTGGACAATTTCTTGCTGGTCATGAGATACTGGAGATGTTGTGGGAGAAGCAGTAGATTGGCCACCCACTTGAGAGGAGGATGGTGTTTCTTTAATCACCATAACTACTTCTTGCTCTGAATTCTAATTTGTATAACCTTAGGATTTAGCTTTGTTATTTTCCTTTACATAATCTTAAACTCTTTTCCTTCACTATCAGTCACTGAAGGTGACTCTTCTTCTCTTTGTCTTTTAAATGTTTTCTCCTGTGGGACAGGAGTCTGTGATGTTGATGTAGATACCAGCTGCTCCTCAACTTCCTTGACCAATTCATATATCTTTCTATCTCTGGCCTCTAGGTATGAATATAAGGAGTAGTTTTGTTTTCTACTCTCAGCTTCGAAATGATACCCAGAGGGTCATTGGACCAGGTGAAACTCAGGCTGAATTTCATCTCTTTCAAAATTCTATCTGCCTCTTCCCCTGCTAACCTGTTATTACAAATGAAAGACCCAATTTGTGTCTTGATTATGAATTAGGAATTTTTCTTGGCTAATACAAAATGAATTTCATCTGAATTTAGCATCTGTCTGATATATTCAAGAGCAAAAATCCTCACGGGGAGGTATTTTGGGAGCTTATAATGTGCAAGCTCGCATCCATAGACTCTGATTTCTGTGTAATTCTGGTACAAGTACCAGTCTCCTGTCTTAGCCTGATCTGTCAAATGTAAAATTCTCTTAATGTCTTCACTTATCCTGGGCTCTGTTGTACTGCTTGGGACACTCATAGTTGGGTGAAAAAACTTCTCAATGAACTATTTGTAATTCTTGTTGTTCTTTCATCATTAAAGATGTCCAAAATATCAATGATTGTTGGTTTCCTTCTTTATCAAGCTTTTGCATGGAAAACATGAACCTGTCTTCCTAATATTATAAAAACATATATAACAAAATTGAAGAATATTTGAATACTTCTTCAATCTGAAGCTTAAGAAACTTATCATGGATGTTGTCAACCAAGAATTGGCTGAAATTAAAAATAATTGATGGTTTGCTATCTGTGGAAAAGATGGAAAGGAAGCCTAAAATGGGTTCATCTACCCACTAATCAGAATAATAACCAAGGATGTATGAAATTACAGTTATTATTTGCTTAACTTGATCTAGGAATATGGAGGAAGGGTATGGAGGGTTTTTATTTGGCAATTGAGTATTCTTTGGTAAAATATGTCAAAAATGTTGGCTCTTTTAGCAAAATCACGTTTTTGATATACTTCAGTGAGGGATTCTAAGGAGAAATTAGTGTTGTTTTTGACAGAGGGAGCTTGCATCATTTGGTTTATTGACTAGGTAGTGATGGTGAAAAGGATTTCACTAGTAGGGGCAATAATGGCTCTTTGATTGGGAATGTAATAGGCTTGGAATTTTCTGATGAATTCGGGGGCATGGAAGGTGTGAGGGAAGATGTAGTGTAGGAGATTGGAATCTGAGAGTCTAATCTCATCCGATTTATCAACATATTTGTCTTCCAGCCAGCAATATAGTTCAAATAATTCAAATTCAGACTGTGTTTGAGTTACCTTATAGTCCCTATATGCTAAAGGAATATGATCTAAGTCTATGGGAGGATGGAATAAAGGGTTCAAAGGGTCCTTCTGGTTCTTCTTTTTAGGAGGCATGATTAATTCTGAAGAATATGATTGAAATTGTGAGGAAAAAGGTTACCAGGTATGTGTAGCATGTGTGTGATTGGTTGAAGGAGGAAGGAAAGGTACAAATGCTTGATCCCAAACCAATCAGATGATAAAAAGTTGGGCGCACTTGAAAACCTGTGAAAAATGGTGGAGGTGTTGGGTGGGGACAGTGGTAATAGAGCAAGAGAGGACTGGTCTTCAGAGGGCATATTGGGCGGTTAGTGGTTTAGGCAGGGGGTGCAAAACGTCGAGGGGAGGCCACGTGGTAGCGGGACAGAGTGGGAAGACAAATTTTTTTGGACCCCCTGGTAAAGTGAGGATGGATAGGAGGGGTCGAAAGTCAATAAGCACCATCAATTTGGGGAGCAGGCAGATTGTGGAGTGGACAATTGTGAGCTTTTTACCACATGCGACAAATAAAATTTGTCGGGTTATGAATTTTAACTTTAATCCAAAGTTAGGATAAACATAAATAAATCATATATATCCCTTTTCACTCGATAATCAATGAAGGTTAAAAATTAAGATAAAGTCATTTTTAATCCTTTTCAAAGCAAAACACTTCAACTTGCCCTTTCAAATTGAAATTCTTTTTGCTAAACTAACAATTTTTATTTCTTCTAGGGGTGCATTTAGACTAGAAAAACCATATTTCCTTTTTTTTAATGAAAAATATATTCTATCATATCACTTATTTCTCCTATTGATTCAAATTAAACAGTTGAATCAATGTCATTTTCTACCTAACTAGTGATTTACCAAGACTAGACTGTTTAGAAAATCTTTATTCTCTAACCTAATTTACAAACAATTAAATTTGCTTAACCATGATTAAACTGTATGGTTTAAACAAATAGCTAGTCATTGTGGCATTTTAAACAAGCTACACACAACCTTATTTCATTTGACAGAAAGAAACTGCACACAACCTTATTTCATTTGACAGAAAGAACACTATCTATCAGTAGTGGCATTTGAATTTGCAGCACTTTCAGTGTTATTCTATTTTTTTTTCTTTTGTGGGGTTCTAATTTCATTTTTATTCTTTTCATTTTTAAATTTTTTTTTTTTTCTCTTTATTCATTTTTTTAGATATACCCTCTTTTCATTTTCCTTTATATATTTTTTTGGAAATCATTTTCAGATTGAAAATTATTTACAATATAAGATTACTGAGATAAAATACTCAATCACCTTGAGATCCTATAAATTATAGGACCCTAACAGTGGTTCCAACTGGGGATGACACTTCTCCATGTGTGGTGCCAAGAACATTTGATCAGTAGCCTTGAGTGTTCCATTTCGGCAATTTCCGCACCTGATTTCTTTTGTTGTTGGAGAAATTATGGTAGTGTATCAATCAAAATCTTAGGACCTTCTCTGTAGACTTCAACTTCTGTCAATAGGTTACCCAATCAAAATAATAAAGACAATGATATTTATAATGATTTCATGCAAGAAAAATCTCTACTTCTAAGAGAAGTAATGCTTTAGCATCCTGTCATTGACAGGCCCAACAGGCATTTATGTTCCATCTAGGTCTTTAAGAAAGAATGCATTGTGTCCTCTGAAAGCCTAAATGATGTAAGGTCCTTTCCAAAGATTGTCAAATTTCCCACGTTTTCCTTTTTCCTCTCTTCTAGAATCCCACTTTAAAACTCTATCGCCCAAATTAAAATCATCTGCTTTATTTATTCCGTCAGAAATATTTTTGACATTCTCCTAGATAACCTATGTTTTATTGTAGACTTCTTCCCTGGATTGCTGTAATTGAATAGTCTGATTAATCCTCCTCTGAGTGTCATTTGGCTCAACCCGCAATTCATGAATTATCTTCATAACTGGAACTCCTAAAGAGGATGGAAAAGCAACATCCATTCCATAACCAATTGGTATGGAGACATGCCAATTGATTTCTTTGTAGTAAGTCTATCATCCCAAAGTACATTAATTAACTTGTTGTGCCATGAATTTTTGTTATCTTCTAACAAATTTTTTATGATGTTGACCAAACTCTTATTTGAGGATTCAACTAACCCATTACGTTGAGGGTAATAAGCATTTGAATTCCCCAAATTAATATGATATTTACTGCAGAAATCTATCATTTTCTTGGATTTAAAGGCTACAACATTATTTGTAATGAGCTTGTTTGGACAAGCAAATCTAGAGAGGATATTAGTTTCCAGAAATTTAATAATAACACCATCAATGGCTAATCTGGAAGGTGTGGCTTCAATCTGTTTGGTGAGGTAATCTGTGGCTGTGAGAATCCATTTGTGTTGGGAAGAATATGGTGGATGGATTTCTCCAATGAAATCCAATCCCCATTGTTGGAAAGGGTTGTCAACAGATATGGGTTTTAAAGTCAGACGCAATATATCTATATCTATATCTATCTATCTATATATATATATATATATATATATATATATATATATATATATATATATATTTTCCATCAAATATTTGGCATTTGTGGCAAGAGGTTACTTTCTTATGGACAACAGGGAAAAGGGTAGGTCAGTAAAAACCAGCTCTAAGGATCTTGTTAGCAGTGGTTTTCTAGTATAGATGTCCACCACAATCACCTTCATGGAATTTCTGCATGGTTCTTTCTGCATCATCCTTCAATAGGCACTTTAGTAAAATACCACAAGCATCTTTCCAATATAAAAAATGATCTATAATGCAAAATTTATTGCTTTTAACTTTTGAAATCTAGCCTTTGTCTTTGTTAAACCATGAGGAGCATTTAAATTGAATAAAACAAAAATGAGGCTTGCATACCAGGGTGAGGTCATAAAAGCCTCATCAATTTGTGGAGTCGCCTGCTCCTCTTGATCATCTAATGCAGCAACAAAGTTGATATCCAATGCATGAAAGTTAGACTCATCCATCAATTGGCTACTCCTTGTCCTTTGATAAGCTTAGTGGTTTTTATTTCTATGTCATACTCAAGAATGATAACAATCCATTTACCTCCTTTACCATCTGGTCCTTTTTGAGTTAAAATGTCCTTGACTATAGAACTTGGTACATAAGCAATTATATGGGAATGTAGGATATATACTCTGGAATATTTGATTGCTTTTATTAATGCAAAGGCTTGTTTTTCCATTATGTTATATTTCAATGCAACATCCCTTAAAGCCTTAATAAAGAATGCAATGGGTTGTTCAAATCCTTCATTATTTTTCTATAAAAGAACAACTGCAACAACGTGTTCAGATGCAAAAGAAAATATTATAAAATCTTTAGTGAAATATGGACTGATCAAGGACTAGTGATTTTGTCAATGCTTGTTTAACTTGATCAAATGATTGCCTAGCTTCAATGCTCCATCTTATTTTTGAATCTCTTTTCAACATATTTGTTATGTTTCTGAGAAGTTCTACAAGGTTGGGAATGAATCTTCTTAGGAAATTTATCTTACCAATAAATGATTGAAGCTCCTTAATGTTTCTAGGATGACTGATTTTCAAAATAGCTTCAATTCTACTGGGATCAATTCTAATACCATCTTTAGAAATGATATGACCCATAAGTTTTCCTTCTTCAAGGCCAAAACATGTTTTCTTAGGATTTAATGGAATCCCAAACTTTCTACATTTCTCAAACACTCTTCTCAATTGTAACAAATTTTCCTCATCATTATTTGAATATACAGTAATATCATCTAGATAGATCACAATAAACCTACCAATTTCATCAGCAAAGGCAATATCCATTGCTCTTTGAAATGTGGCTCCAACATTTATTAATCCAAAGGGCATCTTCACATAGATGAAGGTACCTCATGGAGTAGTGAAAGTTGCTTTATCCTGATCATCATGATGAATTAAGACTTGGTTGTAGCCTGAGAAACCATCAAATAAAGAAATCCTATTAGATCCAACTACCTTCTGTAATATGTGATCTAGTTTTGGAAAAGAGTAGTTGTCTTTTAGGGAGACCTTATTAAGATTTCTGAAATCTATGCATAACATAATTTCTCTTGTTTTCTTCCTAGTTGGTACAATATTGGAAACCTATTTAGAGTACCTAAGGGGAACTATGATTTTAGCATCATACATCTTTTTAATTTCTTTCTCAATCAAAGGCATCAAAATTGGATTTATTCGTAGAAGTATTTTCTTAAATGGTTTCTGATCATCTTTAATTGGGATTTTATGTTGTATAATACTAGTATCATAAGATTTGAGATCTTCATAGCTCCAGGCAAAGACATGAATTAATTCTTTGAATAAAGTAATGTATTTTTGTTTTTCAGCAGATGGTAGTGATTTGGACAATTTTATCATTTTAGGGTCTTTTTCACTAACTATGTTACACTCTTCTACATCTGCCCCTGTGGGCTCAATATTAGCCTTCTTAGCTACATCATTGAAATCAAATAATTCTTCTAATGGAACTAAACCTATAGGTAAAACATTATCCTTTAACTGAAATATTTCAAACTCTTCTTTCTCTGGATATTTTTCAAGCAATTCTAATTTATTTACAACTTTATCTACACGAATATTTACATTTTAGTTATCTAACTATTTTTCTACATTAGAATGTACAACTATTTGATCTTCTAATTCACACTCTAAATCTATACTATCTTCTTCATATTCATCCTTAGAGTGCAAAAAGTTTTCAATTTGTTTGTAATTTCCAAACACTTGCCAGTACCTCTTATTGTCTGGTACAACTGGTCAATGTTGTACTTCCACTGTATATTGTCGATTGGGGTGAGGCATTTTACAGGTACTGGCTGAAAAAGCTAGACTGTTTGCAAGGATACTCTGATTTCTAGGAATTGTAGAAAGATCATATTCCACAAAACTTCCTAGAAAATCAAGCACAACATTTCTTTATGCTCTCAATATAGGATTTTTTGCAGAGTATTCTCCTTTAATTTGTTTTACGATTAACTTAGAATCCCCATGAATGGAAATTCTTTTGGCACCCATTTTTTTCAACAATTGCAATCCTAATAGAAGTGCTTCATATTGGACTATATTATTGGTACATTGAAAATTGAGCTTGTATGAAGGACCTTCATCATGATTGTTTCATGTGTTTGAAACCCACACTCCTACTTCAGAAGCCTCTCTGCTACAAGATCCATCAAAGCTCATGTTCCAAAGAAGTTCAAACTGGGTGTTTTGTTCCATTATTTGTATTTAATTTTCATCCGTTTCACAAATATCATTTTCTGCATTGGTAACCTGAGTATTTATATCTCCATCATTATAAAGAATGAAAGAGTCTAAATGTGAGTGGATAGAATAAAGAGGATAATTGTGTGGTTTATCCTGACTACTCACCATGAATTTCATCAAAGTTTCCCTATATAATCTTCTTTTTTGACCAAACACTGGTATGGTAGCAAAGGTCATGTCCATTTGTAGGGTCCCTTGTAATTTTTCTCCCCACGAGTGTGACAACAACATGCCATTCTTAGGGGGTATATCTACAACCACTATATCCATTACTAGAATTTTGGCTAGGATTTGAGCTAAAGTAACACATATATCTTTGATAAGACTTAGGCATCTTACTTTGTTGGAATCAAATGAATATAAACCTTTATAAGGTCTAGTAATGTCAAGTCCAAGCTTTTCCATACCAACTTTGGGCATTAAATTGTGCGAAGCACTTGAATCTAACATAACATTATGGATAATCTTATCATGAACATTTAGGCTAACATAGAATGGAGGAACACCTCCTTCTTGTGGTTTACCATCAACTTCTAGCCCAAATAAGAGTTCAGGCTGATCATCATTCAAATTAACAGTGTCTGTGTTTTCCCCTATGTTTAGAGCTTTCATCACTTGAGATTCGTATAGATTTTTTTCCATTAACTCTGTTAGAGGAGTGGGAATTTTTAGTTTTTCTAGTTCATTATCAGTGTTGAATGATGTTTGAATCTTACTCAAGTTCAGAAAATCATATTTATTAGCAATTTCTTTTGATACAAGTTCTTTTTTCTGACTGGTGGTTGGGATTCCAGTCTAAGTAGTTTTGGAAGTATTATCAAATATGTTTTAGGTAGGAGTTTCTACTGTCTTTTTGCCAGAACTATCAACAATTTTATTGATATAATTATATGTGATTTTCTTAACAACAGTGTCAAAGGTTTTATTAGCAGGATTCTCATAATTCTTTTTGTTTGGGGCATTTGAAGTTTTCTTATTCCTAAGGTTATATTTCCTGTGGACTTCCATAACAGCATTTTCAAATCCCTGTTTGTATTCATTTGATTCTTCTGAATCAATCTTAGTTTGGGAAAGTTGGAAAAGATCTTGTTCTTATTGAGTGAGAAAAATGGTTTCAACATCATTAATACCCATCAAATTTATTTGGTTATCTTCTACCTCTTCTTCAATTTCCCCATCATCATCAACGCAATTCTCCTGAAATGGAGGTCTAATTTTTTGATTTGGTCTGATTTGTTCCCTTTGTTTGATTTGGGGAGGATTTCCTCTAATATTTTAATTAAAATTTTGAGGTGCAGGTTGGTTTTCTCTTGGAGAAGCCCTTTCTATTACATTAATCCTTTCCATCATTCTTTCTATTGTTCTGACTAATGAATCTATTTTGGCATCAACAGAAGAAGTTGAGGGTTCTTCTTTCATGGTTTCTCTTCTTTCAGTTCTTATCCTAGCCCTTTGTGCTAACAAATTGGCTTCTACACTCATTGCTCACTGCATCCCTTTTCATTTCTTCTAATGTTGAAGAGTTTCTCTCTCTCAGCTGATAAGACACGTATGCCTGAAAGCCATCTGGGAATTTTATTAAGGCTATACCTTGTGGTGGTTTAATGTTTTCAGTAATTGCATTGTATACACTATTGAATCTAGGGTAATAATCATGGACAATTTCCCCAGGTGCCCTCCTAATGCTTTCATATTATAATAGAATCTAAAGAAGGTTCTTTTTGACTTCCCATCTATTAAGGAATGACTGATGGAATTCAGGGAGATCATTAATGCTAGCAGGTGGAAAGGCTTTAAACCATTTCCTAACTTCTCTAGTGAGACTTTGTGCAAACAACCTCATTTTTAAATTTTCCTCATCTACTTCCTGAAGGTCAAAAATATCATTCATCCTATCTACATGCTGTTGAGCAGTGATAGGTCCAGTTCCATCAAACTGTGGAATCCTGGTTTGATAGTCATGTGGCATGTTTGCCAAAGGACCTTGAAGAACAAGTGGAACATATATGGTTGCCATTATAGGTATATGAGGATGAACAAGATGTGGATTGATCAAAGGTGGTTGTTGGATGAAAGGCAGAGGTTGAATCAGAGGTGGAGTCTGAATCAGAATCAGAGGTGGAGGATGAATCAAAGGTGGAGGCTGAATTGAAGTTTGAGGTTGTGGTGAAGGTGAAGGTTGGATTATGGGTGAGGATTAGGGAGAAGATGGGGTTTGAGTTGCTTGATGAGAAATTACAGGGGTAGTAGTGGAAACTATAGAAGGGGTAGGACTAGATGATCTGGGATGAACAAATTATGATGAGGTATATGAAATTGCAAAAGAAGTTAGGGCAGAGAGTTCAATGTATTATTGAACATATGCCTCATGAACAGAAAGGTCAAGACCTGAAACTAAGCCTTGCAATTTATCAAAATCGTGAAGAAGTTGAAGGCCAATATAAGGTTGGGAAGATTGTAATTTAATATAATGCTATCTTAATGTGGATTGATTTACCATAGTTTGATCTACCCAGTTGGCTGAATTAGTTCCAAACAAACTATGTTCAAAAGGTAATCAAATTCAATGTCTTGTAGAGTAATAAAATCCCTTGAAAGAGAATTTTCCCTATAGGGAGGACTGCTGCTTCCTTGGCTCTCGGCTATACTTTTCTTCTCAGTAGTTTTTCAGGATCATCAACAATAACTGCAGGCTTTGGATCAGGATGAGATAGTGTAAGCTCTTTTGGGAGCCATAATTAAAATCTAAGGCACACACACACTTATTATTTACAAAAAATGAAAAGGAAACAATCTCTCGAAATATTCCTATCATACACTTTTCTTAACCAGGGTAATGAATTCGAATAAAATTACAATATTTTAAAATTTTCTCCCCAATATGGTCGCCACTATGTGATCATTTTGTAATTTATGAGATTGTGAGAATAAACATAGAGGACAACATCAAAACCACTTTGAAAGTTGGGATCTATCCCTACCAGCTTCAGAGAGAGATCTCTTTGTAAAATTTAGCTATGTTTTATGTGAATTTTAGGCTAGTTATTACTGTACTGATTGTTTGTTTGGTTGATTAAATTTTTATAATTCAATTGGGCTATGGAGTCTAGAAATTAATTGGATCTACATCAGATTTTGAAGGAGTTTCACAGGGCAATATAGGTTTCACTAGCTGGATCTCTCAGGATTTTAAATGAATTATGAAACGGAAGAAATGTAAAGTTCAGTAGAAATCAAGGAGCAATGAAGTATTCCTCAATTTGACTTCAGCAGAAAACATGTAAATTACAAACAACCAGAATAGGGTGCTCTTTATAAAATATCATATTCATCATAGTTTCTGTTATGTAATTAAGCTTTTCAAAAATACAAAGAAGGAAAAAGAATGAATAATACATTAAAAAAATAAAAACATCACCAATCATCGTACACCACCTGAATCCTGTGAAGAATTTCCTTGTATTATTGATGCTTCGAGCAACCATAAAATTACAATGTTTAGCAAAAATTATACTCAACAATCAACCATTAATACTTCAAACTATGAAGTATTTATACACCAAATTACAAAATGATTTACAAAATCGATGTCTCAACCGACAATGCATTCTTAGCATTATCTCAAATAATAAAATCGATATTTTACAAAATAATAGGGCCTATTCATGGGCTGCGATGGTTGATGTGTTGGTTGATGTGTTAGTCTATGTTGACTACATCCAAATTACTGCTCAATCCTATAATTCACAAAGTTTATCCCACCTATCTTCATCTGGAATGGTTAATTTTATTACCTTCTGGTAAATCTCATCAACCTCGGTATATCTGGAAAAGGTGGGTTTTACAACAAAAATACAATGTAATTCATGCTAGATGAAGAAATCATTACCCATAGCTTCCAAAAATTATTTACCTGTCATGCTACCTTTGATGCTTGAAAATTTGGAGCTGTCTCTGGCTATCTCTTTCAACTTTCTAACATAGTCTTCATAAATAATTAACTTTTCATTAATTACAAATAAATAAGGTAGTCCTTTCTGAGTTAAAGGCTCAATTCTGGCAAAAAAATTGTTCATTTATATCTCCGAACTGTGACACTTCTCCTCTAGCTGAACAACCGGATTCATTTTGGTAAGAATCCTCTTCACCTCCAGAATGGTTTTTGTTCTGTCATCAACTCCTAAATCATCTAATTCATATATGTTTTTAGAATTTAGGAATTTGATGATGCTTGTAGCTGTTGCATGCATTTCTCCCAACTCTTGTTTAATCTCTGTTGTAGCCTATGTTGCCCTCTTGATCAACTCTTTCTTCTCAAAGATGATCTGAATGCAGGACCGGATTTCAAAAATTGAATTCATGATGTCTGTCCAAATGACTTCCTGGGCTTGGGCCAAGGTCTATCCTATTGTTGATTCCCCTTCATATTTCAACAATCTTTCAATCAGTTTCTAAGCTCTTCATGATTAAGCTGAGTGAGAAGCCTCACTCCTTGTCTTTTGGTCCTGTAAAGATTTGACTTGGTCCTGCAATTTCTTGATTTCCTCTGTCCGAATTGACAAATTTTCAACTACTTTAGTGAATTTTTCTGCACCATCTTTCGTATGTGTGGTATGTGGAGTGGAAGTTGTAGTAGTTGTTGTAGCAATGGATGTAAGAGATACATCATCTAATGGAATCATAGCCAGCTCTGCATTTTTCTCTCTTTCTTTGATCATATTCTCCATCTTAGTTTCCACATGCCTTATCTGTGCATCTTGTTCCATGATGAGCTTCATCATGTCAGTCTTCTGGGTTTCTGTATCCTCAATGTCCTTTGTAAGGGGATCTTTAGTGGCTGACAACTTTAACTGGTTTCTCAATGTTGCTATGTCAACATTCTTCTTCTTAATTATTTCCTTTGCAACTTTCATACTTGCAGGGTCATATCCCATATTGACCACTAAATCTTCTAAGGGTTTAATCCTTGTATCCTTTGTAAGGGAAGAAATATTCTCCATCTTCAACTGTGATTGGATATTTGATAAGGAAACCTGAAATTTAGAGAGATTCATGTTAGTATTAGTTAAAGTTGAGGAAATAATTTCACCTCTCTGCTTATGCATATCCATTTGGTCAATGGGATGAATATCATTTATGTCGAATTCAAATGTTTTTTTACTGTAATCAAATGATGATATGGCTATTTAATTTTGGCCTCAAGAAAGGCCATCTGCATCCTTCCCTTCTTTGAATCAAACAATGATAGTAACCTGGTTTGAGAGGTGGAAGTCTGCTTCCAGAATTGGGCATAGGTATTGTTCTTAAGAATCTCATTCTTAAGCTTTATTTCCCTGAATCCATCAAATACTGTCTTCTCCTTCTTTTATCCTTGGAAAACCTTAATTGTTTGGACAATTTCTTGCTGGTCATGAGATACTAAAGATGTTGTGGGAGAAGAAATAGATTAGCCACCCACTTGAGAGGAGGATGGTGTTTCTTTAATTGCCATAGCTACTTCTTGCTCTGGATTCTTATCTATATCAGACTTAGGATTTAACTTTGTTCTTTTCTTTTACATAATCTTAAACTCTTTTCGTGCGTTGTCGGTCACTTAAGGTGAATCTTCTTCTCTTTGTCTTTTAACTGCTTTCTCCTGTGGGACATGAGTCTGTGATATTGATGTAGATACCAGCTGCTCCTTAGCTTCTTGTAGTGTATTTTCAGCCCATACTAACTGGTTCATATATCTTTCTATCTCAGGTATCTGGGTATGAATATAAGGAGTAGTTTAATTTTTCTACTCTCATCTTGGAAATGATACCGAGAGGGTCTTAGGACTAGGTGAAACTCAGGTTGAATTTCATCTCTTTCAAAATTTTATCTGCCTCTTTTCTCGCTGACCTGCTATTAAAAATGAAAGACCCAATCTATGTCTTGATTCTAAATTGGGACTTCTTCTTGGCTGATACAAAATGAATTTCATCTGAATTCAACATATGTATGATATATTCGAGAGAAAAAATCCTCATGGGGAGGTATTTTGGGAGCTTATAAGGTGCAAGCTCGCATTCATAGACTCTAATTTCCATGTAATTTTGGTACAAGTACCAATCTCCTGTCTTAGCCTAATTTGCCAAATGTAGAATTCTCTTAATGTATTCACTTATCCTGGGCTCTGTTATACTGCTTAGGACACTCATAGCTGGGTGAAAAAACTACTCAATGAACTGTTTGTAAAATAATTCTTGTTATTCTTTCATCACTAAATATGTACAAAATATCATTGGTTGCTAGTTGCCTTCTTCATCAAGCTTCTGCATGGAAAATTTGAACCTATCTACCTAATAATATAAAAACATATATACCAAAATTGAAGAATATTTGAATACTTCTTCAGTCTGAAACTTAATAAACTGCTCATGGATGTTGTCAACCAGGAATTGGTTGAAATTAAAAATAAGTGATGGTTTTCTATCTATTGAAAATATGTAAAGGAAGCCTAAAATGGGTTCCTCTACCCACTGATCAAAATAATAACCAAGGATATATGAAATTACAATTATTATCTACTTATCTTGATCAGGGAAGATGGAGGAAGGGTATGGAGGGTTTTTATTTGGAATTTGGGCATTCTCTGGTAAAAATATGTCAAAGATCTTGGCTCTTTTAGCAAAATAATTTTTTTGATACAGTTCAGTGAGGGCTTCGAAGGAGAAAGGAGTGTTGTTTTCCACATAGAGAGATTGCATCATCTGGTTCACTGACTGGGCAGTTATGGTGAAAAGGATTTCACCAGTAGGGGAAATAATGGCTCTTTGATTGGGAATGTAAAAGGATTGGAATTTTCTGATATTGGGCTCCTATAATACAATATCATCTAATTTATCAATATATTTGTCTTCCAACCATCAATATAGTTCAAATAATTCAAATTTGGACTGTGTTTCAGTTATCTTATAGTCCCTATCTGCTAAAGGAATGTGATCTAAGTCTATGGGAGGATGGACTAAAGAGTTCAAAGGGTCCTCCTGGTTCTTATTTTTAGGAGGCCTGATTAATTCTGAAGAATTTGATTGGAATTGTGAGAAAAAAGGTTACCAGGTATGTGTCGCAGGTGTGTGATTGGTTGAAGGAGGAAGGCAAGGTAAAAACGCTTGATCACAAATTATTCAGATGTTAAAAAGTTGGGTGCACTTGAAGACCTGCAAAAAAATTCAACTTGCAGAGGAAATGTAACAGTAAAGTTTGAAGAGGATCGATTTTAGGGTTTATATAATGAATACAGGTTTTCCATTGCAAATGGCATGGGTCCATTGCATTAATGGTTATCTAGTGGTAATTAATTTCTCAATGGATAAACTCGGGAAGTGATTTGATTGTAAATGATTCGACAATGTGGCACAAAGGTAATGGTGGAGTGTCAGGTGGGGATAGTGGTAATAAAGCAAGGGATAAAAGGTTTTCAGAGGGGGTAGTTGGAGATTAGTGGTTTAGGCAGGGGGGGGGTGCATAATGCAGAGGGGAGGCCAGGTGGTAGTGGGGCTCAATGGGAAAGCAACTTTTTTTGGACCCCCCAGCAGTAAAGCGAGGTTAGAGAGGGAGGGCCGAAAGTAAATAAGTGTCATTGATTTGGGAAGCGAGCAGATCGTGGGGTGGACAACTGCGAGCTTTTTAACCACATGGGATAAATAAAATTTATCGAGTTATGAATTTTAACTTTAATCCAAAGTTAGGATAAACATAAATAAAACATATATATTTGTTTATGCGCCCAATGCTCAATGAAGATTAAAACTTAGGATAAAGTTATTTTTAATCCGTTTCAAAGAAAAACACTTCTACCTACCCTTTCAAATTCAATTTCTTTTTGCTAAACTAAAACTTTTTATTTCTTCTAGGGGTGCATTTAGACTAGCAAACCCATATTTCCTTTTTTTTTTATATGAAAAATATATTCTATCCTATCACGTATTTCTCCTATTGATTCAGATAAAACAATTGAATCAATTTCATTTTCTACCTAACTAGTGATTTACCAAGATTATATTGTTTGGAAAATATTTATTCTCTAACTTAATTTGCAAAAATTTAAATTTGTTTAACTATGATTAAACGGTATGGTTTAAAAAAATAACTAGTCATTGTGGCATTTTAAACAATCAACACACAACCTTATTTCATTTGACAGAAAGAAAACTAGGCACACAACCTTATTTCATTTGATAGAAAGAAAAATATCTATCAGTATTGGCATTTGAATTTGCAACACTTTCGGTGTTATTCTATTTTGTTTTTCTTTTGTGGGATTCTAATTTCATTTTTATTCTTTTTCAATTTTTCTTTCTTTTCTTCTTTTTCTCTTTATTCATTTTTTTAGATATACCCTCTTTTCATTTTGTTTTATATATTTTTTTGGAAATCATTTTTAGATTGAAAATTATTTACAATATAAGATTACTGAGATAAAATACTCAATCACCTTGAGATCCTCTAAATTATAGGACACTAAAATAATCCACACGACTTCTGGTTAATTGGTGTTGTATGCATTTTTCAAGGTAACTCATTTGAAAATTTATATTTTTCTTGGTTGGCTTTATATTTTTGGTTGGCGGAACTCCAAACAGATGCCTTCCTCAAGTTGATTTAGTGACTCGTAGGTGGAGGTTTATGGTTTGTCCAGGCTCAAGACAGGTGCCTCCAACCTAGAGATATGAGGTTTGGTCAGTGTTGATGTCAAAGGCATTTGTTGTAGTCTCAAGTAGATATAAGAATGTGTTCAATCATATTTCTCCAAAATTTTCTCAAATCCTTGGTTTAACCTTAAACTCAAGCTCTACTTCTACTCTACTCTCCTAGCTTGGCTTGGATCTTCTATTTCATGATTTCTTTTTGCACCAAATGTTATGAATTTATTCTTCTAATGTATTTTCAATTTGTTTGGCCCTTTCTAGTTGAGATTTTCTCCCTCGTAGTACTTCATCGAAGTTTAAGTCCCCTCTTCACTCCCTATTTTATATTTCTATTAAGTCTAGATTAAAGAGCATATTTTTTAGGTCTTTTTTAGGCAACTCCTCTTATCCTTCTGGTTGTATCTGTTAGATTTGGGGCATCTAGGCTCTTTGATTCCTCCCCCCTTTCCTAGTTTCTAGTCAAACCACCCAAAGGTTTTTTTAGTTTTTAGTTCTCTCTCCCCTTCGAGTCTGGTGTATTTGGTTAGCCACTCTATGACAATGGTTTGTCTTGCTTACTTGGAGGGACACAAAGGGATAAGAGGTCAACACACCCTTTCGTACTCTCAGTACTAGTTTTTTGTAGAGAATTTTATTATTGTATACGTGCAATCCACTCCTCTTGAAATTCATAGAGAGATAAGGAATATTGAAAGGAGGGAGTAATTACGAGAAGGTTCATCACATATGCTAAGGTAAAGGAGAAGGTTGGAGGATGGGTGCTTAACACAGGGGATACAAGAACTCATCAAAAAATATATATATGCAAATGGTTGACATTTAATAGTAGTTGAATACCATCATGGACAATGTTTAGTATAGTTCTTTGAAACCTAGCAGGAGATTCTCTTCTGCATTAATGAAATGCAAAAGAAGACAAATAACTAGACTGACAAGGTCTTGATTCTGGCTAAGAAGCTTGTGTACTTAGAATTACATTTTTAGAATAACTAATCTGAAATGAGATACTAAGTTATACCTAATAAGTAATTTAGTGGCTCTCCCCTATTCCTATTCCTTTAGTTTATGGTTTCCGTCAACAACTAAGTGATAACTTCATTAGTAGGGGTGGAATAATTATTTAATAATACAACCTTTTACTCTAATTACTAAGTTATAAATTTTGTTTTTCCAAGTAAAACCTTACAAAAAAACTCAAAAGATACTTCCCATACTTATAAATATAAAATATATTTTCTATAAAAAAAATAAGAATGAAGTATTTGTTAACATAAAATTAATCAAATACTCAACAATATCTAAGACCACCCATTAAAATACTACCTTAAACTCTTATATATATATATATAATTCAAGAAAATTTATACATAATACCCCCATAAAACCCAAATCTAGTGATTGGACTTGTATATTTTTTGTAAGTTGAGTGTTTTCCATTAAGAAAATATTACATCACTAATATCAACTATAACAAAATTATACTGGACTCACTCTTACTATATCTTTTGGCCAGTATGAGATATACCAAAGTTTTACATCAAACAAAATTGACCTCACTACCCTAAACATCAGATATCCATGGGACCAGAAAAACAACATAAACGTGACTAAACATATATCCATGTAAGAGTTGGATGGTGTCATAGGAGTTGGGTCACCCAGGCTAGTGCTCAAGTAGTTGGGCCATCCAGGCTAGTGCCCGAGGGTATAGGAAGCTTGAACTCCCATTGTATATTTTTTCCATATGGATCAAACGAGCTTTCAACCGATCAAGGTTTTCCTACATTCTCCATTAGTTCTGTTGTAGGCCATTAGGGAAGGAGATTATTTCATTTATGTAATCATGTTTCTCCTTAAGAACCTGCCCCAATAATGTCTTTAGCTACCATTGAAAAGTGACCTTATGCATATATTTATTTATCCTTCCCTTGGTATTCCTAGGGTCTAAGAGCCATTGAAACACTTATTCCACAAGCTCAGAATCTGAAAAGGTATGCTTGTCCCTGCAGACATTCCTTTCAAGCTGTTGAATTTTAGCCTGAGTTTCAGGAGAGGTTTCTAATTGATAAACAATGGTCACCTCTTGGGTCAGAACCTCAACAGAAGAACTATTGGTGTATCCATGCTCCCTGCTCCTAGTCAACTACGGCCATGATGTTGTGGCATGATGACCCAAATTGTTGAAAATACCTCATAGAACCCAATAAGACAATAGATGAAATTTATCCAAAACTCAAACCAATTAAATGTATTAAGCATAGACAGGGAGTTCCAATAACTAAAGGGAACTAGACTCTCCCCCCTACCCCAAAACCAATGGAAATGTACAACCCTCTTTTCACTAGCAATAAAACAAAAAAAAAGCTAAAGCGGTCACGAGTACAAATGGGGCCAAAATATGATGGTTATTAGTCAGATATGCGACTTATTAGCATCGAATATCCAACACATTAGTGTTTATCAAATCATTGTTGGAATTTTTTCTAATACTCGACAGTTTAGTAAACGTAATATATGTGATGGTACAATTGTCGATTTTCCCACACATAAAAAGGATGAAATGGTTATTAAACAGCTGAAATTTGTAGGTCGGTTTTGCGACACTACAAATCATCAAATATCTGACAGCCATAACATTGAATATTTAGCAAGTCTCGCACTAGTCCACAGTTGGATATTCGACACATAGGTCATTTTGTCCGATGGAACAAATTGATGTTGAGTCGTTGGGTAATCAATGGAATAAGTAAATTGTGTAACAAAAGTCTTGTCACTCTGATGATTTCAAACCAATGATGACGCGTCAGATATGTGGTGGATATTTGGCACATAGTTCGTTTTGACTGACGAAAAAAACAACGTTGAGGCATTGGGTAATCGATGGAATAATTAATTTGTGCGATAGAAGTGTTGTCACTCTGACGCTTTCAAGTTGACAGTTAAGAGTTGGTTAAGCGATGGAAAGTATTTTTGTACAACGGGAGGGTTAAGGTACCGACATTTCTATCTGTTGAATTGATCATTGAGTATCCGACGAGTACTCCGACCAGAAATGTTCAAATATTCCACAACCTGCCTCTTTCGTCGAATATTCAACGGTGATATGCATAAAAAATATAATACACACAGACTGTGATTTTTCTCGGTCGCTCCTCTCCCTTATACATTTGATTCTTACAACAAGCCTAAGGGTTTCTTAGTGGCTCCACTCTCTTATACATTTTTGGCATGTCATTGCATATGGTTTTTGCATAGATTGTGAGTTTCTTGGCATCTTTTTAAAGGCAACAACGACATTGGTATGGTGGCATACTCGATATGTAAGTGTCTTCCAATATAATAACCAGAATTAAGAATCTCATCTTTATCATAAATGGAATATATAGAGACTTACATTACAAGCATTACTATATCACAATACAAATAACCAAGTATTGGTGATAAGCCAACATCTAAGAAAAAACATAAGAAAAATCAATGTTGGTTTCATCAAATATGTTGTTCATGTACCAAAAGTGTACTATGAAACATTGCAACAATAAATTAAAATCCATAAAATATCACAATTTTGTTACTATTTTTCCTAACAAAGTAGTAAGATTGAAGAAATGGTTGGGCTTGAAATGTGGAATATCACTTGTGTATACCAGTTTTCTCCACATAGACCACGAGTTGGTCAAAATTACCCCACATGGATTCCAGACAAGTGGCTCCTTTGTTGGACAAGTATTTTTGTCAATAGACGATAACCACAAATAAACATTACTCTTTTAACACGGTGAAACAAATTTAGCAAGCTTGCAAACATACATAATGCCTTGGTGAATTTCATGAATGGAGGTACTTGTTTATGTACTCCAACTTTGTTTTTTATCACATATCATGGTTCACAATTATATTGGTTTTACTGGAAATGTTTTGTTATTCATGCTCAGTATTCTCAGTTTTTTTGAAGATCCCATTCTAGCAGAGCCCTTTATTCTTCTAGGATATCAATAAAAAATGAAATACCATAAATATTATGTCAATAAAAAGCCTAAAAATAAAATCAATTGCGAAAACTAACATAATTTACAAAGATAAACATACAAATTCAATGACTATAAAAGAAAATTGAACATGACCAACTCTTGTAATTTAAATTGTGACTAGAAAGTGCAAGATGAAAAAACCCTAAGGCATAGTGAGAAAATATAACATATAAAATATATGCAATAGGAACAAGACTAAGGATGGAAAACTTGTAATCCTAATGTGCCCTTTCTAGAACAATACCTTTTACAATTTCGAAATGCACATGAATAACAATACAACAACTAATATTACTTAGGTTTGACTAAAGTTGGGCCGTTGAAAAATATGGATGATTATAGCACAATTAGTCTCAACTTCACTAGAAAGTTAAACTTTAACATAACCGAAACCAACTCACTCTAACCAAATCATGATATTGGAATTTGAACTACCCGCAAGGCTTAGTTAAGTAATATAATGTGTAGAATGTACAACATAAACAAGATTGAGGGTGGTCAACTTGCAATACTAATGTATCCTCTCTAAAATGATGCTTGCTAGAATTTCTAAATGCACATTAGTACCTATCTAGGAACTATTATTGAGTGATATTGGACCATATTGACCAAAGTGGATGATGCAATTGGGTGCCTCAATTGTACTTGATGTGAATGTGAAGATAATATGATGAACAAAAAATTATATATATATATATATATATATATATAAAATACACAATACTATTTTGAAGACTATAAGAATGTCATCAGATATAACATCCTTCGTTGTTGATCACCTAGAGTTGAAGCTAGAGGATATTGAGGCTTATAGAGTTAAGGTTATCAACAACAATTAGAAGAGAGAGTATTTTCTGTGATGGAAAGACATTGTAGAACATGATAATATGTAACAACTATTTTTCCATAAAAACCCATGTATATAAACCTAGTTATGTAAATTATTTATTTGTGAAAATAAATTCATGACTGGTCTGAATGGAGGGACATACGAATCCAGAGTTATAAGAGGGAAATCCCGTGATGGGTTGTTGCATGCGAATTTAATTCCGATTGCATATTGGTTGGTTTCCCTATGGCGTGTCATGAGAAGGCCCATACAAACCACCCTTAATTTTCATAACTATCTTCCTAATGAAGTATTGGCCTGCGCTGATAAGCATTGAAGTCAGAGTGGATAGCTTGAGTGGAGGATGGAATCATACTGCCCCGTCTCCTTATGAAATGTCGACAGAGAGAAAGAAGGTAGTGGAGAGAAACATCCCCGAGTGTGAAGGAAGAAATATTGAGAAAATTTATTCTTCTGGCATTGTGGAAAGGATAATGGTCAAAGTGTGCAAAGAAGACATAGAGAAATTGGTGCAAAAAATTTACTGTTTAGACACAACTTAGACGATTTGAGTATGAGCACAACTATTTTCAATAATGCCTTACATCATGAATTGGTTAATGAGTTTGGGAGATTACCCCTAAACATGAATTAGAATGTGTGACGAGTGGGTGCGGTTAGTTAAATGCACACCCCAATCAACACTTGAGCAAACGGTTATGTATATTGCAAGGAGGAGATGTGTGTTGGCGAAATAATTTTGGTGAGTAAACTTGTATGGGTATCATGTTTCAACCCCATAGGAATTGAAGGGACATGATCCTTTTCTCTCCATTTACCCCATATATATAGCTAAGTGCGTGGAGAGGAGAAGGCATAAGAACTTCGTGGATCACATCAACTTGCACGATTGGTTCATGGTGAAGAAGGATGCAGATTGTCTTGTAACAAATTGAACTTTTTCATGGGGATATTTCAAGATTTTTTGGGCATGTAATCAAGGTCGATCTTCAACCTGAGTTGCATATTGGTTGGAGAAGGGGAATAATAGAAAATTTAAAACATGTCTAATTTTGGTAGGAATATGTTACTAAGTGGTGTTGTTTAGTGGTGCACGTAGCTGAGTGGAAAATGAATTTGAACACAACGCAATTTTTTTTTGTAGGTATTGCAGTTAGGGTTAGGTGAGACCCAAGCCATTGTTATTTGATTTTTTTTTGTATTTAGATGGATTTTTAGGTTGTGGGATGCTTCATACAATATGTTTTGAAAAAAATCACATTCAGATGTTGGTAGTGTAGAACACATGGTGGTCACATGGAGCCACCTAGGATTACACACCCAAAGTACGACGTGCTACATGACATGTCAATGTACATGGCTACTATTGTGTTACTAATGATGTGTAAAATCTACATAGGATGAACCCAACTAGAGTGTGACATGGAAACATAAATGGCTACTGACATGTCACTAGTGATGTGGAATTTTGGATCGGATTTGGTGTCATGGAATGCTTTCATGGTGTGTTGATGTGGCATGTTGACAGGGAATTCAAAATTTTATATATCTAACTCTTTTATTCTAAAAAAATCTAGAAGAGATGAGAAGAGTGAGTTGGAAGAAAAATAAAACCACACATCTAGATGTATTCAAAAGTTTTGGAAATCCTAGATCTCAAAGATTGGAAATTTGGAAAATCGAATATATATAAAGTTTATAAAAGGATTTAAAAAAAATTATGTGATGTGAATGGATCAAATAGGATGAAATTTCTAACTGAAGATGTGGCCTTATGAGGAGGCGACATGTGGGTAGGGAAGTTTCCACATGTCCATTGACATGGAATTTTATGGTTCTGACACAAGAACAAAGGGATACCATGTGGATCTGGATGAGTTTATAGGAACTCGTCATAACTAATATCAAGATACCAGATACCTTAGATACATTTTACAACAATTTAATGAAAAAATTGAATACATTATTTAATAATAATATCCTTTATTTATGGGGTTTCATGAAAAAATCATTTAAATCCAGAATAAAGGCATGCTACATGATGCAGGAGCATCCGACCATCCTCATTAAAATAAGAATCCAAAGCTGTGAAAGGAGAAAACGTGGAAAATCATTGTAAACTGGGGCAAAGTTTTTTAAAATAGAACTAAATTGATGGAACTGATTATCTACCATGTATGCATAACGAGAGATTTAGGGGTTTGTTTGAGTGATCGAGGGAGAAAAATCGTGGATCTTAGATGATCCTTGCTCTTGAAAATTTCTATATAAAGAGTCCGTGTTGTGTGACAGAGAGTGTGTGGGAGAATACAATGTAACTGCAGGAGAATTTGTGACTAAGGCTGAGATGCCTTAGACTGTAATCGAGTTTTGTATATAATTGAATTACGTGTTGTGTAGATCTATGTGTGTATGAGTATTGTTTACTTATATTTAGATTTATGAGTTCAATTTCGTGTTATGAGTTTACTGATCGACCATCGATCACTATAAGGATCAATGGTAATCCAATGATAATATCAAATTATAGAATGCGCTGTTGTATTTAGTTTAGAGTCTCAACGCATTGGTGGTTCAATTCTGGATTGTTATGTGGAATGGCAAGAAAATTGCGCAAGTCTGAATGAGAATGCTGAGAGCTAAGTCAGCATGCAGTGGTATGTGGTATTATGGATGCACATTGGCGGAACCTCACATTTCGGTTAAATTCATGAATCTGAAGTGATGCGACAAAATCATGATAGAATTATGGGTGTTTGAAAGCCCATATTACTAAGGAAGTGTGAGTCAAGGTGGAATGGTGAGGCAAGACTGGAACTCTAAGTCAAGTTGAATGCAGAATGAGTCAATGGTTTCTAAAAACCGACAAAAGGTATATCGCATAGCTTCAAGATGGTAAGTTGTTTTTATTTTATCTGTGCGATAGCATGTGATGATGACACGTAGCCTCATGAAACCACTTATATCGCATGAGTCAAAAAAAATTATCCATCGGGCTATTTGGCACGCGATAACGCGATGGTTGTTGGATCAATTACTGGATCAACGACGGAGACCTCAACATTATTTCGCATAATAAAATTGCGATTTAAGAGGAACGACAACCATTTGATCTTTGATCGACGGTTATCGCAATTAAAGTTGCTCGGGGTTTAAAAATTTCAATCGAACCTGATTTAATAATTCGAGCTGTCCGTCCAGTATTCAATAGATCTAATGATCTTCGGATCAAGATTTTCAAATTGACGAATATTGCATAATTAGATGCATGTGGTTTAAATCTTTAAATGGATGCGATATGTTATAAGTTAAAGTAGAATGCATTTTGGGTTCCGGTGTTAAGCGTTCAAAGTGGGACCAACATCTATTGGTCAAGGTTTGTGGAAATCACTGTTTTGTTTGCTTCCAATATATACGTGGGCCCATAACCGACAAGTCCACGCATTTTGAAGAAAGTTACAGCTTTGCTATGCATTGTAGAAGGGTTGCAGGTTTCATTTTGATAATATGACAGTTAAAATACTCTATAAAAGTTTATATTTTCATCATTACACATAATGTAAATATCCCATATGTCCACATGTTAGATATCTTGTATTTTCCTATACATTATATCTGGATCTAGATCTCTTAAGGAACTTACATGAAAACTTTCCTGATTATGATTATTTTTCTCTTTTTCTTCAATCCACATCTGGTCATAATTTTAAAAGAATTATTCATGTTCTTTAGGATTATTAGATACCAAATAAATTTTTAATCATATATTACATTTGGACCTAGGTCAAAACAAAAATGCTTACACCTATTTTAGTCTAGATACCTCTGAGTGCCAAAGCCCATTTTTGGTGTTCTTGTTTGCATTGTGATATTATTTATTGGCATTGTCTTTATTATGAACACAAAATAATAATGATGATGATGAATTAACATTATATCACAAGAATTGTCAATAAAACAAGAGAAAACATTATAAAACAAACAGTAATTCTGTTTGCCCTAGTTTTTATCAACATTTATGGTCATGGAAGATTTGCAATGTAGAAATAAAAAATTTCTTGAAATCAAATGAAATGAAAAACTAAATCATGCACCAGATAACCAAGCACTTGGTGGGAAAAAGTTGAGAAGTACTTCGACGATTTTTTTTTCACGTATATGACTCCAACAGTAAATCTTTCAAATCTAGGTATGTGAATGGAAGTTCCCGTAAAAAAAAGGAAGGAGGAGAAGTTAGATGCAATAAACAAATAATAAAATAGAAGAACAATCATACCAATGCCCTATTCCCAATTAATAGAGTAAGAGTTTCTCCTACTGCCTTACATGAAAAATGACAATTTATGGTCTTTCACTCAAATAAAAACACAATTATCAAAGAAAGACAAATACTACATGAATGTTTTCATGGAAAATTTTGTTATTTCTTATAAAAATTTATGTAACTCCCACTCGACCAAGACATATAAGAAAAATATCAAACAAATTTTGTTGTTCCACCTAAACCCTTACCATTTTGAGCTCTTTGCTTCAGATATGTATTCCACTTCAACATCTAAATTGAAACTAGTTTTCCTACACATATTGATGAGACCAATGAGGAAAAATTAGATTAAATTTGACGAAATATTAAAATTAATTGCTTCAATAAATAATAATTAAAGAAGACTTGCGCACATGAATACCTGAATGAGCTCCTCTTGGTTTCGAGAATAAATTTTTGGAGTAGTTTAACCTTGGAGCAAACCTCCCTCCACTCGACGAAGCAAAAACGAAGTCAACATTGTCTTTGTTGTTGCTCTATTGGATTGAGGGTTTTTTGCTCCAAGGTTATCCAAATCCTATTTTATTCTCTATTGAAATAGGGACAACTACGTGAAGGTGGAAGCTCTCATGGCCCCTCCCCCCTCCCTCACATCACTCTCAATTCCACAATAGCCAATACACCTACAATATAGGAAATAGTTGAAAGAAGGAGATTAAAATACATAAAAAACAAATAAAAACATTCATTCATTCATTCGTAAATCCACAAAAAATTTCATCTCAATAAATTTTATCATAAAAAATATGTTTACATAATATGAAACAATGTCATGTACATAAAGAGACATATAGAAATTATTCATTAACATCTAACATTCATTCATTAATCATAGACACAAAATACTTCATGTCAAAATAATGTATCACCAAAAATATGTTTTCATAATATGGTATGTGATGTTTCTAATGATATAACTATTACAATCATTTTTTATTTTATTTGTGATTGCATGGTCGTGTACTCATGACATTGTCGAGGTTGCCGCAAGAGGGGTGGATCATCAGTTGTAAAATGTTAAATTGATATTTGTATTTGTTATTATTCATTAATAAAAATGACATTAGAGTTTTATATACCTGATGCACTAGTCAACATTGTAATTTAAAAAAGGAAACAATTACCACAATATCAAAACATAAAAGTGTAATTTTGTAAATGCTTTTCATATAAAGTGTCGATATTGGTTAAGACAACACATATTGCCTCCCATTTTCACCGACAGTGTGCATGTCATCTATGCAGGAGTATGTTTGGAATTCATAGATGCCCCAAATGCTACTAGTGAATACATGAGGTAATATTGGCTCTCTTAATCAATATTGATGCTTTGTTTGAGAAGTATCTAAATTATTATACTTTTCCATTTTGATATTGTGGTAATTGTTTCCTTTTTTAAAGTTTTGAAGATCAGTTCTAGTTTTTGTTAACCTTTGTCATTTTGTTTTTAAACATGAATCACTAATGGATTTGTGGAGATGTTACAATGGTTTTTTTCCAAGAAGAGGACAACAAAGGAAATATGGATATTCTAATATGGGAAATATGAAACAAAATAATTCTAATATAGACAATATGAATACCTGAATGAGCTCCTCTTGGTTTCGAGAATAAATTTTTGAAGCATTTTAATCTAGTTTTAACAAAGCTCCCTCCACTCAATGAAGCAACAACGAAGTCAACATTGAGTTTGTTGCTTTTTTGGATTGAGGGTGTTTTTATCCAAGATTATCCAAATCCTAATCATGCACGTAAAGAGACATATAGCAATTATTCATTAACATGTAACTTTCATTCACTCATTCATTCATTCGTAAATCCACAAAATATTTCATCTCAATAATTTTTATCATTAAAAATATGTTTACATAAGATTAAACAACGTCATGTACATAAGGAGACATATAGAAATTATTCATTAGCATATAAAATTCATTAAATTCATCATTCATAAATCCACAAAATATTTAATCTCAATAAATTTTATCATACAAAATATGTTTACATAATATGAAACAACGTCATTCACATAAAGAGACGTATAGAAATTATTATTTAACATATAACATTCATACATTCATTCATTAATCATAGACACAAATACTTAGGGGTTTAGGGGAATAGATATGAGGGGTTTGTATAAAATATTTCTGGAAGAGTGTAGTTGATGATTTTTTTAGATGCTTAAAATGAAAAATTTAATAGCATTGGAAAATCAATAATTGCACATTTATCCTTTAATAGATTAGGTCTCATCCAAATGGCATTCATGAGCATTGCTTTTGAAACTAGAAATGTGAATTTTTGCACCATTTCAAAAATCCAGAAACAAATATTGATCATGATTAAAGACTGAAATTCACTTTCAAAACATGGTATATGAATTAAGTTTGAAAATACATTGTTAAAAGAACAGACCTAGTCTGAAAACTATTATCACTATACTTGAATTGGACAAAGCGGTCTTGCACATACATATATAATATCCGAAGTCCGAACAAGACTATAGAAGCCGAGACCTATGTTCTATGCATAGATCTTAATGATTAATATTGGATAAATATTGGCATATGTGTATGTGTGTGTGTGTGTTATGAGCATGATACTTCTAATATCAAACAAACTAAGAAAATAGAGAATACATGAGCCCATACCTATGAAGCAATGTTTGCAAGATCTTATGAATATGGATTGAGTACAATAAACTACCTTTATTAAATATATACTAATTAACCTAGACTTAGTGTACCACTTGAAGCTAGAAAGCTGTGAAAATAGTGGAAGGGTACAAGTCTTATAAATTGCCATAATTTGAATAGAAACTCAGAGAAATATCATGACATTCATTGATTATTGGGATAAATAATGAGAAAAGTTGATACCATCCCATAAAGCATCAAGATTATTCTCAACATACACTATTTGATGTTGTTGGAATGGCTGTTATATTAATTTCTACTATATTTATTGTAACTACTCTCTCTCTCTCTCTCTCTCTATATATATATATATATATATAGGCTGCATTTTCTAATCTATATTAGTCTAACAAATTTCTAACATATATTAGTTGTTAATTCACAACAATTTGTGATTATGATAACAATTAAAGTACACATGAGTATAATGCCCATGATGGGATGTATGAATTGTCCTCCACACATTTCATATCAATGATTATAACCTTGAATGGGATAGCATTGGCCTATCATCACCATATCAAAATGGCCCAAGAGATGAAAATTTACTATGTATGTAATCATCACTTCACACTGTCTCATAGATGACCCCTTCTACAGATTATATGCATGAATTTTTGGCAAAACATCCCCTGTACCTAGCCTATGATTGATTGTGAGAACATATGAAAAAAGTACAATTTATAAGTAGGGTATCTTGTCAACAAATATCCATCAATTGTCCTTTATTCACTTGTTGTCACAATCAATCATAGGATAGGTAGATGGGACGACCTTCCATAAATTCATGCATATAATTTGTAGAAAGGGTCATCCATGAGATAGTGTGAATTGATGATAACAAACATGGTAAATTTTCGTCCGTGGGGTCATTTTGAGATGATGATGATAGACCACTGCTAACCCATTCAAGGTTATTATAATATTTGATGTGCAATTTTGGGATGGAAATTCATACGTCCCACCATGGACATTACACACATATGTACTTAAATTTTCATCATAATCACAAATTTTTGTGATTAGGAATTGAAGGAGGAGTAGCTAGCACCTAAATTAGGAGTGTGGTAGTGTATGGTGGAGTGGGATAGGTATACAAATTAGTAGATGGTTGACTTATCATGGGCACAGATTGTGTAAAGGCTTAGTTTAACATGGGAATATGATTATAGGAACCTAGTGTTCGTAATAAAGTTAATTGACTTATACCAATAATTTATCAAATATAAAACATTCTACACCCTCCTTGTATCACAAAAAATATGTTTACACAATATGAAATAAAATCATTCTAATTTCTGCAATGGAAAAATCACAACTTTTTATTAAGATAGTATAAAGTTACATGTGCACATACCATGAGGCATTCAAACTCTCAGTAAAAATTGTGGTACTAAAAAAAAGGGGCTCTAAATAAACACGTTCAAATTTTTTTTATTAGATTTCTTTCTCCTTTTTTACATGTAATTAGCCATGATGTCTTGTTCTTGGCCCCTTTAGTTGTTGTGGTCTTTGGTGTAATATGTCTTGTTGCTGACCTAGTCATACAACTATGATGCTGCAAGTGGGTCCAAGCATCAAATGCAATAAGAAAGAAATGTTAAACTCATATTTATAGTTATTATTATTACAAAATTTTTTTTTAATAAAAATAGTATAGTTTTCCTTACCTGCTTCGGTAATGGAGGGAAGTGGAATGCTTTCGGATGTGTCCATATGTTCCTCCTCTTCTTTGGCCACATTATGTACATGCTCTAGTGTAGAAACGAGAAAGGTTATAATTAATACACCATTTGCATTTAAATATTTTTAATTGTATCCATACTACAATTTTTTTATAAAAAATGAAACACCTCCAGTACCGAGCTGAAAATTAGTATCATGATCAGGCACTCCATCGTCACTAGGCTCATGTGTTGTATGTACATTGGTTGCCTACTTTTTACAATCAAGAACATTACTTTATGGCAAAAAATAATAACCAATAGATTTTACAAGTAATGATTTATAAATGATAATAGTTGCTTTTATTTTCTTGAGTGTTATGATCGGTGTTGGAAGACAGTGAAGACGCCAAGCTTGTCCTTCGTTCAACCACGACTTGATAGTCATACTTGAAAGAAATTTTTAGGTCTTCCTCCATGGGAGCCTCTTTGAATTGTGTCCCTTGAAATTTTGCATTAGAAAATGAATTTCTATTCTTTTGTGATATTAAATTTAAATTGTTTACAATTTATAATTTGGATGCAAATTATTTGTTTATATACTTACAATTTTGTGGCTACTTAGTAACCACCCAGGCCAAGATGATGCTTCCCATGTTTGGCTCTTTTATCATGTGTGGCTTTGGAAGTATCTGAGAGCCTATATTTAAAACATTTAAAAAATTAATTAGATGTCACAATGATGATAAATCATCATAATTACATTATTAAATGTGTCATATACCTTCCTAGTACGGTTGGAGTCTTCCTTGCATTACGAATTGCCTTCTCATGTGCATATGACATGAGCACTCTCCACTCCATATCTGGAATTTATGGAGGGCTCTCATGCGACCTATCCCTTTCTAATTGAAACCTATACTGGTCTCATAATTATTTTAAATGTAGGCTTTCCTTTGAGGTAACTCCAAATTTGTTGAAGGTATCGTTACCAAACAGGCTAACCATCCTGTTAATAATTTCCTCATTTAACTTGGAACTTTAGGATTTCCAGTTTGTGAAAATGGTCTACCAAAATATTTCCAAGGTTATTTCATACAAGCGCCTATAAAATACATCATTTCCTGCAAAACGATATTATCATTAGTTTAAAATAATCACATACTATATGTTAATTTCATTTAGGTTGTACTTAATATTTAAAGCACTTGTTAAATACCTAGAAGTTCTCTATTTTCATAGGGAATTTTTCATCATCTACCAAAAATGTGATTGGTAGTGATCCCATGCTAGTAACATGGGAAGATCCAAGAAATCTCATTTCAAATTGTGCAATTGTATCATGCTTTGCATCCACAACATCATGTGTAGATCATAGCTTACGTTGTTCAGGGGGTGCAGATCTTGCTATGGGTGGTTGAGCGGTTGTACCAGTCTCAATGACCAGTGACTCACTCTTAGGTGGAGCATCAATGTTGCTACCAATGTTGTCCCAACCCATATTTATAGCATGAGGATTGAACTCTGCCAAAAACTCCTGTAAAATAAAGATTTTTTTATAAAGGATGAGATAACTAAATCATAAACAAATAATTGGGATAATTAAATGAGTTACTCACCCCATACAGATGAAGTTGTTGCAACAAGGTTTTGATTTCACCTTTTATCTCATTTGTCTAAGGCTTAATTAGAATTAAATAATTAACTTTCTTTGTTGCTTTGAATTTAAGCTTCCTTATTGCTTGCATTAGATCAACGAACATAAAAATTGCATCATCAATAACCTATTCCTCATCATGAGCATATGTGGAATACTATATGGCTAGTGCC